>JACBWW010000049.1:1578675-1763806 GCA_020086605.1 Lanius collurio
GAGTCACCTCAGAATTATCTCCTTTGATAAATCCCTCCTGTTCCCTACCTTTCAGGGAGCTCCTCTGTGGTCCAGCAGGGCATTTGTGAACACTCAGCAGTTCCCACTGGTCTGATGCTTTATTCCCAAGGCTGTCTGGACAGGTCACTTCACTGGCTACCCACACTTTTGTCCCTCCCAAAGCCTGGACTTTAGGACAGTGTCATAAGGAGTCAGACCACAGGATTATCACCCCAAGACATGCTGACATCATAAAATAACAATCTTTTCAGTGGCAAGTCACCCTAACACCACTTGCTTGCCCATGGTTGTGTTTTTGCCTGACAGAAAAGAGCCAGACTTGAAAATTGGAGAAACAGTGGAAGATGGAGGGCGAAATTTTGTTTTTTCCCTTTTGCTGTAACCACAAGAGGCATCTAAACAGGAGTGATGGAGCAAAACCAAAAGTCATCCAAGCACTTGTTAGCCAATTCTGTGGGCTCTGTGCTCACTTTCTCCCATGCACACATCAGTGGATCCTGTCGGGGTGTGCACCACCCTGCTTTCACTGGGGCAGAGGGGAGGAGTGATGAGACCAGTGGCAAATGCTTGGTAGCCAAGCTAGCCCAACTCACAGAGACCTTCACAGCAGCATTCATGATGCCATCAAAACATGTGAAAGGTGACAGAGCAGGAATTTAAGCTCATTACACAGCCTGTAACTGCAGGGAAAGCATCACACGAGACACGTAACTCACACAAGGTTTTGTCTGGCAAAGCAGGTATGTCCAAAGCCCAGCCTTTGGAAGCCACACACAGCTTTTTCCCCCCTGCAGGATGGCTTCCCCCACGTTAAATGGCTGCTGGGCACCTGGGGAAGCTTTGGGTTTTGTCTCCCTACTCCATGTGCTGTGGCCCTGCTGTAACTCTTGTCCTGCCACCATCAACTCCTCTGTCACTACATTCTCCTCTGCCTGTTGCTCACTGAATTATTTTAATTCCTCCTCCCTTCACTTTCCTAAAAACTCCTTGGATGCTGCTGTGTCTCCTCACCTCTCACCACCCTCCTTGTTTCACGTCCTGCTTCTGGGAAGAACTCCCAGACACATAAATCCAAACTTTTCAGCTTGGCATCAATGAAGGGCATCAATGAAGGGCATCAGGGAGGCCGTGCTGTACCTCTGGAAGTTTGAGGGCTCAGTGAAGGCAAAACTGATCCAGGCAGCTTGGACACACAGATACATCAAAACATAGCCCTATCAAGCAAAAAAAACCACCCTGGAGAGATAAATGACTTATTGTTACTTTATTAACAACGTGGCTTACAACTGTTTCAAGTAAAAAGGGATTTCATTCTGAATAAAAATTAAAATATAACTCTGAATATAGATTTTCACTTATTTACATGAAAACATATATACAGAATAGAATCTTACAGCAAACTGACAACATGCCCTTCGCCCTGGGAACTTTAAAAAGTAAAAACACCAGCATTGATTGATTTATATGTATATATATATACACATACATATACACACACATATATATACATATATATATATACACACATACGTATCAACACACCAAAAGGATTATGTACACAAACTTCGAGTCAAAACCTTCAGTACAAACTGGAATGCAAAACAATTCAAAGTTTTCCAACGTGCACCACCACAAATGGAGCATAACTGCTGGTTGTGGAGCAAATTCCTGCTGTTCCATGAGAGGCAGGAGGGTTTAAGTGCTTGCCTTGTCCTGCACAAGGCACGTGAAAAGACTCAACTCCCCTCCAAGGCTGCATTTGAGACTTTCACCTCTGTTGGTCCACACAGGACAGCCCTGCCTGTGCATGTGGAACTGTCATGGTACCATTCCCCAGGAGTTTTCCAGCAAGCAGGGCCCTGAAGGCAAAGGCTGCTGGAATAACTGCATGTGTTGGCACATCCTGACCAGGTCTGGCACAACAGGGATTGGGAAATGGATGCACACATTTACAGTGTATAAATTATGGACATTTATATGTCCATAATCTCCAGTGAGGCTGGAGCAACAAGAAGCAGGTGGGGTGCCCTGGGAATGAGCATTTTCATCCTGGTCCATCAGAACACTGATCCACAACCTGAACTCAGGGCAACACTGCCTTTTCCAGTAGGAGACAGCTCAAATTTTAGCCTGGTATTTGCTATGAAGGTCTGGAAGGTGCAAGACAAGTCTTCAGCCCCTAAACTCCAAAAGACACAGAGGAATTAGGTACAAGAAAGACTGATTTTCCCTTCTATCCAGCCAAGGAGCCTAGAGACCTCTGAGCCAAATTTCTGTATCTCCACTGGGAAAACATAATTGGAACCTTTCAGCATTGCAGAACTGAGTCTACTGCCAGCTTCTTTCCCTCCTCTCACCTGGCCCCTGCTGGGACTCAAAAACCATCTCTGCTGTGAAAAAGAAAAGCTTTCAGGAATGATGCT
This sequence comes from Lanius collurio, assembly GCA_020086605.1. NCBI lineage: Eukaryota > Metazoa > Chordata > Aves > Passeriformes > Laniidae > Lanius > Lanius collurio. The sequence goes on from JACBWW010000049.1 coordinate 1,581,120, forward strand.
CACAGACCCCAGCTGTGCTTCTGTTGTGAGAGGTCCTTCTCCACAAAGACACCTCAAGCCCAGAACTCCAGCCTCTCTCCTTCCCTAAGTCCCCTCTCCCTTCACCCACATCCTTGGCAGTCATCAAGACTTACCTTTTTCATTGTAAAAATTAACACAATAGACTAAAAAAAAAAAGGCCACGAGTATTTGTAACTATGACCCAGGTTCACTTGTCTTCTGTGAGAGAACTCCCCTGCAAAACCACTCCTCTCCTGCAGGAAAGCTGACATTTAAAGGACTGCTGGGCTATAAAATTCTCATCTTTGATGACAGGCTCATATTCTACATGCAGCCATTAACTCCATCTACACTTCTTGCTGGAGTATTGTACCAAAGAATAAATGAGACCATTAAAGGCTTCTGCTCCTTTATTGGGAGTTCATGAGCACCTAAGGAGATGAGCCCTCTCTTGTGAAGCCTGGCAGATTGCAGCTGCATTTCTGCCTTCTAAGAGGAGGTGGCATTTAACTTTTCTGTTAATTAAGCACAGACTTTTTGACTTCTAAGTGAGAAAAATTGGTGAAGATTTGGTCCCACAGCCCACACATCTGTGAGGGCCCTAATGCTAACCTCAGTTATTTCTGGATCAAATCCTGAGTAAAAGATTCCTTTAGTTCTGGGTCAGCTGATGCAATGAAGAATATTATTGAGAGGAAAATATACATGCATCCACATTTTGAAAGAATTTTTACATGAATATACTGTATAAAACATCTCCAAAACTCACAGGATTGTGGATGAAAGGGTATTTGTTGAGTGTATCAAAGTTAAAAAAGTGTACAGTCACAAGAAAAAAAAATCTTAATGTTCAAGATGTTGCAGATTACAGAAAGTATTTCCTGGAATAAGGAATCAGCTTTGCAATCCCAAGCAATGGAAAATATAGCATGACATTATCTTAGCACCAAAATGGAGCCCTTGGGACTGTACTTATCCACGTGTAATAAAGCTGGTTTTAATGGAGTTCAGTCGCAGCGTGTTCTTCTCTTTTGGCACTTGAATTTGGAAATGAGAGGAACACTCTGAGCTCATCATTTTCCAGATGCACTGCACCAGGAAAGCAGAAAGTATCTGGAGTGCCCTGATTGCACAGAGTGTCTGAAACACTGACAGGGCACAGCAGCTCTGCCAAATTCCACTTTGTGCCCTGATGAGACCAAGGCAGGCTTTAAGGTGACTGATGATGGCAGCCCTGGTTTGCCCTCAGAGGGCTGAGACGGGAACACCACACAACTGGGACTGCAAAAGGCTGAAGGTCAAAGCCAAGGAACTGTGACTTTCCAGTTTAAGGCAAATTAGCTGTTTGCCCAGAGTAAAATAAAGGAGTTTAGGTGTCCCACTGAGAACTCTGTACATCTCAGCAAGCATCCAAATACCTCTGGCAGTGTGGGCCAGGCCATCTCAGCTAGGACATGCACCTACTGGATAGTTCACTAAGGACAGGGTGTGCTCAGATTTTGGTGTTTCCTGAGGGCACACAGCATTTTTAGGAGGTTTCTGCACCCTGCAGGACCAAGTTATCAAGGATTATGGAATACAGGTAACACAAAAGAGCTGGAGACCCTGAAATCCCTCTCAGAGCTGAGAGGCCTTCATGCCTCTGAGAGGTAGGAAAAGCCAGGGCTTGGTCATCCTGGCACTGAGTTAAAAAGTGAGAGTCTGGATGGGAGCTGTGTTTGTGAACTGAAAAAGGAAAAAAAAAGCCCTGAAACCAAAGACCACTTTCCTTGAAGAGCATCCATGACGGCAGGAGGAAGGCAGGACAACCAGCCAGGGAATCATGGACATTCCTAAGTTAATGATTTAATCCAATTTCAGAGATGGATGCTTGGGACCTGCCAAGTGAGAACTGGCTGATTCTGTCAAGGCAAAGGTTGTGAAGGGAGCAGGGACCTGCCTATGGACCTGTTCAGGCAGGTGAGTGCAAGCTCCAAAGAAGCCAGTGCAGGCACCACTTCAGCCCCCTGGTATTGTTCCAAAAATGCCTATCTTTGGTCCTCTGCCCGACAAGAGTCCAGTAACACCTGCAAAGCCTTCCTGTGGCAGCAAAGTGGTTTGTGTCAGTGTGCTGTGGGTCAGCATCCAACAGCAGGGCTGCTCCCCAGCCCTTGGCAATGGCCTGGGATAACCATAAGTTCAGCACTTCACACCAGAGGCCTTTTGCAGCTGAAAACACAACAAACTTCAGGCCTGGGTGCCAAATTCAGGACAGGGAGGTGAGAAGATGTGGCTTCACCACTGTCATTCGTGTATCTTTGAAACTGCAGCAGCTCTGAATTTAACTTAGAACCAATCAGGTCTGGACCAAAAAAACCTCCAAACTTACAGTGGTTTATACTTCTACATTGCAAATTAAAGTGGCATTTTACCCCAGCAAGATAGGATTTCCATCATCTCCTTTGAAGTACGTTACTCCAAAGCTTTACTGATGTTGCAGAATTGAAATGAAGTCCAGGCAAGAGTGATTAGTTCCTTCTGATCTCTGCTCAATCTGAGCACATTGTCCAGTTAAACCACACACCAACCATTCTCCACTTGTGGAAGAAATGGCCCAAGAAGTTCAGCTCCAGCTTTTCTGGAAAGCAATCAATGCAACAGACAACAGTACCCCAATCCCGTATCTCTTCCCAACCTGCAGACTAAAAAGAAACAGTAAAGCATTTACTACTCAAGGTAATTTTAGCAAACTTCTCTGAAAGGACAGAGAGTGATAAATGAGGCAACACTGAAGAACAATAAAGTGAAAGACAAATGGTGAGGAGAGAGAAACCTGTGGAAATAAAAGAGCCAGCGCAAGGTAAAATTAAAACTCTTTTTTTTTTTTGTTCTTTAATAGTTCGAGTTTTCAGTATGACTAAGCTTCCCTGAACAATCAGTAAAGATTCCCATGTTCTTGGCTCTATGCTTCACCCATTCCCTGCTTGGCCAGCACTAGAGCTGGTTGCTCTCAGAGTCCGTGTGTGTCTGCTCCCCGATCGTGCCTCCACGAGGAATTAGCTGCCATAAGAATATCTACAGTCACAAGGCTGATGGAGACAAAAAATGACATTTTTGCAGTGTGTCCCAGAAGGCATTAAATGTCTCTGACAAATCCCAGAGGCCAGAAACTCCAAGACCATCAGAGCAGCAAAAGCAGCTGGATGTGACGAGGAAAGGATCGGTGCTGGGACGCTGTTCAGCAAACAGCCTTTCTGCTTCCCTTCCTTGGAATGTCCTCATGTGCCAGTTCTCCTGACAGAATCCTCCCAGGAGCTGTCTCCTGCTGACAGCTGTAACACCAGGACTGGGCTGAAGTGAGGAGGAGATGGGAGAAGCAGCCTCCCTCATTTTCTCAGCTGTGCTCTCACTTTGCTGGGCGCAATCCTTCTGTCTCCAGGGGTGAAACAAGGAGCAACATTTTTAGGGGACCCTGAGAGGGATCCAAAGTAGTTCTCAAACCAGTTGCAGTGACACATTTCACTGCTACTGTCAGTAGGAAATCCAGTCTACAACCCATTTTTTTAATATCTGCCCCACTACAGAACCATGTTCCTGGATTTCTGAAGAACAAAACCCCATCATTTGATGCAGAGGCAACTAATACTCCCTTGAACTGATTAAAACTTGAACAAGATCTTCAGTACAAAGCAACAGATGAGAACAGATCCAGCCCTGCTCATCTCCCGTGTAAGAACATTTCTGATGAAGTCTCAGCATCGGGTCCAACCTGCAGCATCCCATTCCTCAGTAGCAAATCAGGAAACTCACTGAAAGACCAGCTAGGAACTCCCAAGTGATGCATGGCAAACAGAGTCAATGCTTCTTGCCTAACACACTCTCTGGGCAAGATTTAGATGTATTCCAGAGTACTTATTTCGGAAGGTTGCTCCTCTTCTCCAAAGAATTTAAGAAGGAAACCAATGAATGAGAACACAGCAGCTGCAGCCTGGTGTTGGTCACAGTAGGTTCTTCTGAGCAAAGGGGTAAGCAGGAGTCCCTGATCCCAGTCTGCTGTCCCCATATGGCTCAAAGTCAGGTTGGATTTAAGAGTTGAGATTTTGACTATGAAAGCCTTCATGTTCCTGTACAAGAATGGAGAATTGTACAGATTCCAACACAGAGATATTCAGCTGATTGTGCAGAGCCAGCATGGCTCACGATGTGCTGCTGCCCCACCAGGTCCTGTGTCACCTCTGTCAGTTCACTGCAACTTTGTCTGATACCAGAGAGACCATGGATTGAGTCCCCTTTCGTAAGAGACTCAGGAATTACCAGTGTGGCCTGGTGTAACACATTTTCCTTTTGTAAAACCAGAGAGGTGGGAGAAAAGAAAAAAAAAAAAAATCCCATTGATCACCAAGATCAAATCTGCAGTTAAACCTCAGGTAATGCTACAAAATGATCACTTACATTTCAATATGAAAGAAGAGTGTCAGAGTTGTCTAAAAGAAATGTTCATGTCCAGAAATTGTCCTAGACAAAGCATCACCATCTGGGAACGTCTGACCCTTCTCCTTGGGATTGTGTCTGCCACTGGTAGGTTTGGTTTGGTGACAAACCACCTGATCCGTGTTGGCCTTGCACCACTGGGCAATGGGTTGGAGAGACTCATGAGGAGAGATGCCAATAGTCTTTCAATGTGCTTTACAAGTACAGAAAAATTAGTTCCATTTGTTGCTAGGTTTCTTTTTGTGTTTTTCTTCCCCGCTATGGATTAATTCCCAGTGCTTCCAATTCCACTTGTTCTCAGAAAAGAAAAAAGGATATGGGGGAAGAAAACGCCTTGAACAAGCTGAGATGTTAAAAAAAGACAGGGAACAAGGAGGAGGACAGGAAGGAACAGAGAAGTGCAGTCAGTTGGCATACTGTGCATAGAAAGCAACTTTTACTCGCTCGATCTGGTGGCACAGTTTGATGGCTGGGCCCAGCTTCAGCTCCATGCACTCCTGCACCGTGGGCAGTGTCAGCAACAGGAGGGCCTGGCCATCGATGTCCTGGGGAAAGAAACACAGGGGAAATGGATTTGTTTGTGGACCCTGCAGGGCAGAATGCGTAAATGAGTTTGGAGGAACAAGAAGGGAAGTTTGCCCTAAAAATTAAGTCCTTTTGTCCTCAGCTTTTTTGTCCTGCTTTGACAGTGCCCATCTCCTTTCCCTGAGATACAACAGGTTTTTTCAGAAGTCATCTTGTGTCTCTTCATAGGTTCTCACCTCAACCCCCAGTCTGGGAAAAGCCTCCCAGCTGCTGAAACGAGGGATCACCTAAAGAACCTCTGCCAGGTCCACAGACATGGATCAGTCCCATTTCATGCCTGAGGAACTGAAACAAGGGACAGGCTGCAGAGACACGAGGAGACAGAGGAGGGAGCTGAATGGAGAAACTGATGCTGGCCCCACTGCCAAGTCAGACCCTTTCCCCACCTCCTCTGGCCCACGATTTCCTCAGCACAGGTTTATGTCTGCCTTGCTCCATGCCCTGTCCCCAGTTCCACCCAGGACATCCTTGTTCCACTGCTGAATGACCAAGAAAGAGGAGCCCAGACTCCCCAGAGCACTTGAAATCTCTAATGCCCCCCAGTCCCAGAATGGTGTAAGCTGGAAAGGACCTCTGCAGGTCATGACTTTCATAGGCATAACTCCATGAACAGTACCATGCACCAAATTTCATGAACCAGCACCCAGATGAGCAATTTTTCTGGGGACTACTGTTGGCTTTATGATCCTCTTCTTAATAAAGAGATCGAGTTCTCTTTATTCCTTAATGGACTGAGAAGATGATCCGGCCACAAAACTGCCTTTTACCCCTTAGGGAAGATCAGAGCCTGTGCACAGCAACTCACAGCCAACATAAACTCCTCAGGACAGCCCTGATTAGGCAGCACTGAACACAAGGAGGATTTATACACTTGAAGTGCTGCTTTAATCAGGACTGTCCACAGCGCAGGCTCATCCTCCACTGAAGGCTGATGGCATGGCACACTGCACCAGAGCTTCACAAGGAAAAGCTCCAGCCATCTGTGTTTGATTCAAGTCCCTATAAAACTCTCTGGCAAAGGAGAGACAGGGTTGGCCTCCAAGCCCTGGCGTTGTTCTGGGCTGGTTAACAAGTGGTTGGAGCTCGCTGTGACACAGCAACTGCAGCATCCTGCTCTGGGGAGCTGCTCTCACTCCAGAATCACCCTCCACCTTCTCCCAGCCACAGCAGCTGGAGTTATCCATGGTGAAGAATCAGTGACAGCTCAGTGAGCAGTTGGCCACACCACTGGCTAATTAACCACGCTTGCTTCTTCCTAATTATGGCTCGTTAGTGCTGCCCTTTACCCTCAGCAGTGGCTGCTACTCATTAGCCAAGGAATGGCTCTTTCCATATAAATTTTACATGCTCACACTGGCTTGAGATGAAGAACATTGGCTTCTGCTCCTGCAAACCTATCTGCTTAATGGGGAGAAGATTGGCACCTCCTAAATTTAGGTCATCCATAAATCCAAAGCCTGACTGGCAGATATTCAGAGGAATGTAGCTAGGAATGGGGTGCCTACACACTAGAGGCATCTAGGTGTTAATGGCAAAATTCAGCCAGCCAGTTTTGGCTTCAAGCATCACTGTTCTGCTTCCCAGGCCTGTATTTTAGAACAGGATGGAACCCATGTGGCCAAGAGAAAGCCTGGTATGTACCAGGCAACCATTACCTGTTTCTACACTGAGGTTCCTACCTATGGGACACCAGTATGGCACCATGGACCTCGGCATGAAAGGACTAAACCTCCTGCCTTCCACAAGGGTTTTTCACAAGGCTATTGAGTTTCTGGGCTCTCTGAGGATCTGGCAAGGCTGTGACTCAAGTTCCTAAGGGCTTTCATGCCTTGTCAAAAATAGTGTTGTAACTTGGCCTGATGGATCTGAAATCTGGTCATGATCCCTTTAGCAAAGCCCCAGGCCCAGCCAGCAAGGTGGGATGTGCTGTTACACAAACAGACACCACAGACACAAAGGGACAAGCGACAAAAGGACTCCTACCTGTTCCTGAAATATTTTGGCAAGGGGTGCACAATCAGTGAGTTTAATAAACCTCACGACATCAGTCACAGTCCACTCCAGTGGGTTACTGTCCAGTATGAGCTTCTCTTCCTCTTCTTGCTTAATTTCCTGCAAAAAAAAAAAAAAAAAAAGGAACGTTTTCATAAAGCAAACAACCTTCTGTGGAGAACCAGGGCAGGCATACCCTCCTCAGGCCAGGAAGGTTTGGCACTGAAGGCAGACTGAGGAGGAATTGTGCTATGGAATGGGACACACTCACATCCTTGGCCTGTGTGCCCTTGTCTGCCTCGCTGTAGGAGTGGGGCTGGGGCCTGCGGCTCCGGCGGGCTCTCTCCGGGGGAGGAGGCCTGTCCTGCTCGGTGCTGCTCCGCAGGGTGACCGCTCGCCGGGGCCTGGCCGAGGGCACCTCGGCAGAGGATGTGTCCGTCTGGTCATCCCGCAGCTCCGAGCTCGTTTCCTCACTGCCCGTCTCATCCTCCATCGCGTCCGGCTCGTCGTCCTCGCTCTCCTGCACAGAGAAACAGCATCCAGGAGATGGATACAGCAGCAAATCCAAAGGCACGGGGTCAAACTGCATTCCCATGGCCGTGCTGGTCTGGGGTAACATTTATTTTAACTGAATTATCTTGTTTTCCTTACAGCCCTAAGTGAATTAGCTCTCGATTTAGGTTTGTTACAAAACACAGAAGAAAAAAAAGTACGTGGCAGAAAATCCTTTTTCTCCTCCTAGCTAAAGGTCAACAGCAATAACTCATTTGGCATGAAATGTTCCCCTCTTGGGCTGGTATCTCAAAACCTGTGGTGCTGCAGGTTCACAAGAGGAGAAATGGAAAATACTAAGAGGATTAAATGAAATTCAGGTTGATTGAGATGAAGTAAGATCAGAAATAGGCTTGACTTTAAACCTTCACATTGCTTCAAACTGGTTTGGGTGTTATTGGTCCTGAAAAAAGGGAAATTTTGGTGCCTTTTGTAAATATCTAGATGTTCAAGACAGCACTCTTTTAGTGACAATTCTGCAAAACCCAGGACAGAGGATTTCACTCAGATTTCCCTGCTTTCAGCCCAACACTCAACTGCTGGAGGTGAAGCCCAAAGGTCCATTTAAAGTATTATACCAGATTCTTGTTACTTCTGTCACACAGAGCTTGCAAGCACACATCAACTGATGGAAACTGTGCATTTTGAACTTTATATACATGAGTTGCCCAAATGGCTTTGATAGCTTAGCTCTGATCCAAGTGTGAGCAGGCACCCACAGCTGTATGCTCAGGTATTGAGGGAAAGAGCAATTTAGACAAAGATAGTTGTACTGGCTGAAAAGCTGAAAAACTTGGCTAATGGTTGATTTAGGCTTAACATAAGTTTAAGTTCCTTTGAAGCAGGTATAATCTAAGGAAATGAAGCAGAACTACACCTAAATGAGGACCAAGCCATGAAGATGAAGGTAATCAACTGAAAGCTGAATAAAGTACCCTACTCTAGTTGAAGTAGAGGGAATTTAAGTAAACCAGTTTTATTTCACATTGCACAAAGCAGCAATCACTGGCACTCAGCTGAGGAAGGGAAACCACACATGAACCTTGTTATTGCTACCATGGGAAAAGCTCCCAGAAACAGCCCACACAGAACTAAGTCTATTCCAGGTTTAATCTGGAGATGAATCTTTGCTGAGGCTCAGACCCTGTCGTATCACACAGCAGAGTGGAAAGACTGAGCCCTCAAATTCTGTGTATTTGGGACACAAACCATTTGCTTGTATGCTAAGGCTTGATGTTGTGAGCCAAAAAATATGACAAATGATTAATGAAAAAAATAAAATCCCTTGAAATCACAATGGCTCATGAGCTATCATTATTTATTGTAATACTTGGAGATCTTAGACATGGATCACAGAGTTCTTTCACTCTGCTAAATGCTGTGCAAAGCATTTAACAGAGTGAAGCATCCAACAGGCTCATCTGCCTGCTTTCAAGGAAGGAAATAAAATGAAGATATATTAGGCAGCATGTCAGCCAGTGAGCATTGAGAAGGTGGGAGCAAAAAATCTGCTTGCTACCTCTGAAATGGACCAGGTAAAAATCCCCAAAGTGCCCCAATAAAACCAGTCTGACCTTAGAAGAACAACGAAGGATTCAAAATAGAAACTGGAAGTATTTGGGTGTGCTGAGAAGCCCCCCAAAAGGAAAATGCAGACTGGGGGACAAAAGGAAGCCCCAAGGGTATTTTGCTGATTTATCCCAGTGCAACACAAACCTCTGCAGAGCCTGCAGCATTTGAATCCACAGCTGAAGACCTCCTTTTCTTCTGCACAAAGATGGATTTCCGTCTCTTTCTGCGTCTGGCTGGCTTGGCATGGCCACTTTTTGTGTTGTTATTTTCCCCAATTGGTGGCTTAATGATTTTTTTCCTCTTTCCATAGTAATAAGCTGGAGAAGCAAAGCACAATGTCCATTAAAAACTTTAACCATCAAAAGAAGGGAACCTTGGCTTGCTTCCTTGCTACAGGTTCAGGACTGTACTCTAGGTACAATTTAAACTTTAAAATACATTGATTTGGAAAAAAAATGCCTAGTATAAATACAAGATGTCATGTTGGACTAGCACAGGGTGTTACAGCTGTTATGTATCCAGATTTATTGATGATGACTGAAGACTTCAGAATTTAACAATATGTGTTTAGGCAGAGCTGAGCAGTGATTTGGAGGGACAGAAGCCAACAAGTTCCAGATTTGATCCCATGCAGTCCTGTGTGAGGTAACAGTCTCAGACACCGTTCCACTTGCTAATGTTTTCAGCAGAGAGGGGAGAGGGCCAGCTACCTTCAATCATGTACAAAGGAATGGGTTTTTATTGCTTTCAACTATTTTGCAGCCCAAGTTGAAATGAAGGATGTGAGTGTCCCCTTTCAGACTCTTTAAAGCTTGTGTTAAATGCCTGACATGTTTGGGGGTGAAAGACACTCTGCCCTTGACCACGTAGGGTATCCCAGGCCAACTAAAGCAGCACTTGGCACCCGTGCCAAAGTTCATAACTAAACTGAGCCTTTCAGCAAATCAATGGAGGTCAGACAAAAAAATTCATCCAGTCAGATAAACCCATCAACTTTGAGATGGGACAACCTCAGCTGGAGCTCCCTCAGCTGCACTCCTCCAGCTCTCCATTTGCTACCAGTGGGAGCCAGGACTCCAGCTCAGGTGTAGACTTCTACAGAGACCCACCCTCAGTGATCTCAGTATCCCCCTAAGCCCATCCCTACTGTGGCACCAAATACAAGAGAATTGCTTTAAATCAATCATACTGCTCTCTGCAACCTTAGTGGAAGAAGAACAGCACTCTTCCACTTTCCTGACCTGTTTAAGAGCCAATAATATCAGTACCATTGATAACAACAGGTGCTGAACACATCTGACAACAGCCTTCCTGAACAGGCAGGATCATGTCTAAATATTAAACACTGAGTAGGGAGGCAGTGTTCCCAAATCTTCCAGCATCTATGCTGGCTTTTGCTGGTGTGTGTGCCAGAAATCTTTACCAAGAGGATTCATCTCACCTAATGAAGCCCTCTCAGATGTACCAAGTTTAAATCTCAGCTTCTGACTACAGGTTCCTTTTATGTGATCCTTGTATTAACTTTAGATAAGAAAGAAAGTCAAGACTTTCAAAAAGTGATGAATTTCAAAGAGATGTATTAAGATGGAGTGAGATGGGATAGTTTTCTGGTACAGGATTCTAAGGGAACTTGTGGTGGCCTCAGGATTAAATAACTGCTCTTAGATGAGATAAATCTTAATCAGTACTAACATATCCCCCAACTCCTGTTTTTCACCACACACCATCTCCCACTTCTCTGGCTCCCAGCCAGCACCAAGAAGGATTTTCCAATACTCACTGTACTTGGTTTTGGTGTGGATGGAGCAGTTCTCAGGGCAGACCTCAGCCACCAGCACAGGGCTGAAGAGGTTGGGGCAGCACTCGAGCTTTGCACAGACCCTCCTGCAGAAATCTGCCACCTGGTCCGACGTCCGCACGATCTTCACGGTCGCCCTGTACGTCTTCCCTCTGTACCTAGGGAGGAGTACAAGACCCCACGTCACCCAATCCTGCAAAATCCTGTGGTGCCACGCACCAGACTCTTCCTCTGCCAGGGAGAGATGCTCCCTAGGGACTTTTGGGAGAGGGTCTCTTTTGGGAACGCAGGCAGAACATGTGTGCTTTTTTCAGTGGCTGCATTTCAGATGGACTCGAGGAAGGAAAGGGTGAAATAAATTGAAGGTGTGGCCATGACTTGGGAAGGGATCCATGTGTGCACTGGATATGTCTGTAGAAAGGGCAAGGAAGGAAAAAACCTTATCAGCCTTGGTGAGGATACTACACAGGAAAGCAACCCCTTCTTAACTGATGGAAAGCTTTTGGGAGAGGGATGCAGTCTCTCTTCATATATTGACCCATGATCATGTGTTTATACACCCTGAAGAGCTTTCTGGTCACTACCCTGTGTTTGGGCTGAACTCTGTAAGCCCTCAGTGCACTTTTGGTCTTCTCCATTGCCATCTTTCCTGCTCCCATATCACATTCCAGCTCCAGCAATCCCCAGGGCTCATGGTGACAACTGGGGCTACCAGGACACAACCATTGTGAAGAAGTATCTGAGTGAAACAACAGTCTCTGCCACCCCAGGACCAGATGACTTCACCAGTCACAGTTGTGGGCACTACAAAACCTGAGGAACCCATCAGGAGCCTCTGGAGTTATTTAATAGGACTGCAGCAACAGGCCCTAAAAACTCATTCCTACAGGGAGTGCTTGGAGCAGAAACCTGAAATGAAAGGTTCATCTCAAATTTGCTGTTCTACTAAAACATTTATTTTGGTGTTTCATACAAAGTGTTTCTGAGCGATAAATGGCTGAGAAAGACACAGTTACATCCCTGCTGTACCACACTGTAGATGTGAACTCTGGAAAACCAATTATCCCCGTAATTTATTAAACAGCAGCAACAAGCTGTTGTAAACAGTGAGATAAGGTTTTTAAAACATCTCTTACACGTCCTGAGGAACACAACACGAGAGACAACCACACGTGCAGCCGGTGCTGTAGCATTATAAATGTGCTCAGAGAGGGAAAAGTAACACACACAAAAGAAAAGAGGGAACAACAGTGGAAGAAAGGTTACTGGATGGGAGGCAAGGAAAGACAAAGATACAGACACCAGGAAAGATGAGACAAAGCATTTGTCAGTGTATTAAGATCCACAGTTTCCCAGCAGCTGCTGATAGATATGGGAGAGGAAGAGGAGGAGGTGGTGAAATAAAGATGTGACTAGAGAGTCAAAACACTCAGACAGATCTTTCCAAAACAAAGGGGTGTGGGAAAGGGGTCTGAAACTGTGGCACATAAAGTGTCATGAAAGGGAAAACCAAATGAAACCTGGGTCTGAGAACAGCCCAGTCCAACCATCCTCAGGCAGCAATCCAAATCATCACATCAACATAAAACCTAAATGAGCATTCCTGCAAGGTGCTGACTCTGACACCCCACTTGGTGCCAAGACAATCCTGGATTCATTCACCTGAATGCATGAATGACTTAATGAGCCAATTCTTCACACACCCCTGAAGAGCTGGACAGATGATGTAAAAGGGAGAAGTGTTCCTTTCAGGTACAGAGCACTGTTACAATCCCAGCCTCCCTACAAAACAGCTGCAGAGGCAGACTGGCTGAACAGGGTTTGGCAATACCTAATACCAAAAAGACCAAATGCCACAGGCATTTAAATGTATCTACTTATAAAAGTTTTATATTTCTTTTCAATGTGTTTGAAAAGACTCCTGCACTTATTACTTCTCCAAGAGCCATTAAGTTTAACAACAGCCTGGATTGTTGGGTCAGTGAGTCTGTGGCAGCCTGCAGGATTTCACTGTGCTGCTCTCACCTGCACCCAAACAACTCAGCTTGGACCAAACCAGCACTTCCAGACAAGCACCAGCCTCAAAGGTCTCCACACTGGAAAAATCATGGCACAGGGAGCACCTGTACCTCATGTGCCTACACCTCATTTTATGTCTGGATGCATCTGAATTTAACTCACATTTATTTGCCCTTGTTATGACTTTCACCACAAGGATGAAAAGCCTGCATCTGGTTTTGTTTCCCTGCAAAAGCACTCTAATCAAATTGCCTCTTGATCTTCTTTCTTATAAGCTAAGAAAGCTGCCTGATGGGTATTATTCAAGGATGGCTGACTTTCTCTAACTGTGTGCTTCCTATTGTGTGTGGCTGCCCAGGAAGGACCCATTGTGCTACAGTGCCTGCTGAAAGGAAAAGATGAAACTAGGAAAATGAACAACTGACTGATTTCATAGTCTGCTTTGAATGCAACACACATTTTAATTAAGAGAGGATGGTAAAATGGAGATCTCCATGACTGCAGCAATCAGTCTCAATAACCCAAGGTGTTAGTACTGGCCACAGCAATGTATTTTACATGATTTTGGTCTTGGCAGCACCTCTTTCAACTATAAACCAGGTTCTACTAATATTTTCCATATTCCTCACATACTAAAGATTTTTTAACAGAGGCACCACCAAATGTAATCTGAGCTCCTTTGTCAGAAAAGCCTTTCCATTAGCATCTCTCAAGAAGTTACCAACTACTGATACTCCTATTTATGTTTTTATACCAGGGCTCCTATCTTCTCACTCACTTGTAAGCAGAAAGTATCTGCATGCACAGCATGGCAGCACTGGAGACTTGGAAAATTGCTATGTCAAGGATAACATTTTCAGCTTTCTTAAAATTCACTGCTCTTTTAAAAAAATGTATTTTTCAGCTAAAACCAAATGAATCTTTCTTTCCTCTTCCCCCTTCTCTGCCCTCACATCTCAAACTCAGAGAAAACCTTAAGGCTCTAACAATTTTAATTAAAAATACACTTGCTGATCCATGAGCAAAAATATTAAATGAACAGCACTTTGCAATAGAGTTCTTCTGTTGAAGCTGCCTAAAATAGATGAGAGGTTCATGAGAACATAATGTCTTCTGGGAGCTCCAGTTAGGAACTGCTGTGTGATGACAGAAAGTCTTGTGCTGAAGGCACTTCAAACAGCAAGAACATTGAGAACCTCATTTTCAAAAGCCTCATTCTAAAGCATTATGACAATTCTTGAGACTAATTTGACCAACTCAGTAGGTAAAAGACTCCATTTCCTTTTGGGGGACTAAAACCTTCTTTCTATTCTTTTGCAAGAAATTTCTGTTTTGTCTTACTACCTTAAAGTTTACCAAACACTAGGACTTAACTTCCTTCAAAGCTATTTAATCATCCAGAGGCACTCTGTACTCTTGAAAACAGGATTCAGAAAGGTACTGGAATGCTCTGGTTGTAAGGTCCTGTCTCATTAAGTCTCCCCCCAATTACAGAAATAAAGGGTTTAAGTCATTTCACTGGTCCTGCTTTGGCAAGCTTTGCTCAAAACGAACATTAATTAATTTCAGCTGTTTTTAACTCAACCCCAAACCAGTAACCTCATCACATCAGGCACAACTCGGCCTTTGGTTCTTGCCAATCCCCTACAGGTCCTACATGTTCTCAGAAATGGCTTCCAAGAGGATTTGGTTAGTAACCTTTCCAGGAAAGTTAAGCTGAGAGCCTGTAGTTACTTGGATCCTCCTTCTTGCCCTTCCTGAGGAGGGCTGTGATGATTGCCTTTTTCCAGACACCAGGGAACTTCCCTCATCCTCATCAACTTCCCAACAGGGCAGTGAGTGGCCTTGCAATGACATTGGCCAGTTCTCCCAGGCAGAGCTGGCTGCATCTCTAATGCTTCCTTCCATGCACTTGTGCACATCCAGTTTGCTTCCAGTGTCTTTGGATCCTTTTCCATTTGCTGTGGGTAACACTTCACTCCTTCAAACAGGATCAGGGTCCTGGGAGGCCTGAGAGCAACTCTCACTAGCAAAGGCTGAGGCAAAGAAGATTTCAAACACCTCAGCCTCACCTATCACAAGTGAAAGGCAGTCTTCTAAAGCAACTGCAGAGAAAAGGCTTTCTTTGAAATGCAGCCTCATAAATAAGCAATGATGTCTGGCATAGGGGTAAATATTCCTAGAGTTCAGCTGCTGGATTTTAGCAGCTCTCAGAATTTCATTTAATGAAGGAGTCCAGGAATACTCATCTTTATTATTTTTATCAACTGGGCTTCATACAAGACCCAGGAGATAACTCTCTGCACACACTGCTTTTGTTTATGCCCAAAGTACTGCAAAAATGGGTAAGACCAAACAGCCCCACTATCAGCCCTTCGAAATGAAAACCCTTGAAAAGCAGAAAGTCCCTTAAGCATTTTATGTAGAATTGGGAAGGCAAATCGAGGTGTAGGCACTGAACTTAAAGCATCAAAACTGTAAGGGCTGAATGCCAACAGCTTCAACTGGCCCTGATGGGAACCCAAAAGGATCAAGGCTGACATTTCTAACTCATCATCACCAATAAATCAGGTTTGACTCTTCTCACACAGAGCCAGCAGCACTGATGGGAAAACAGCTGCCATCACACACTGCAAACACATCTCTCTGGATAATCCAAATTGTTCTATCTCCTTTGCAAGGTGAGCATAATTGATTCCACAGTGGTCACTCATGACAGCAGAGTGAACTAATGCAGGCTGCCCCAGGACTGAGATAATGCATTCCTGGCAGTGCAAAACCTGGCATGTGGGACAGTGGGAAAAGCAGCCTTCTCTTCAGCAATTCCTTTGCTCTAGCCTACTGCAGGCACTGCAAACAAACAACACTGCCAAGATCCAAGGGGGTGCCAGTCCACATCAGAAGGAAGGTGGTGACATGATGTGCCCCATCACAGCTGGCCCTGGAGCTGTCATCCTTCGCAACAGGCACCATCCAGAGCCCATGGAGCTGGAAGTCGCTCATTACAAGGTCTCTGTGGCTCATTGCAGGTCTCTCTTTGAGATTCTGGAGCACTGTCACACCTGATGGAAGGTGTCACGTGCTGTTTGCACATTCCACAGTATCTGGTTTCATGACTATGTTTTTTTTCCTGCTCCTGCACAACAAAACTTCTTGATGAAGCCATTTAAGCAAACTCAGGAAGGAAAAAAGAAGGAAGTCCTAGGGCAGCCAGTCAGTCTTGGGGCATGTCAACCCTGTGCCATCCACTCTTAAAAGTACTCAAACTACCCATAGGCAAGCTGGCATGGGGCCACCAAGCACTGCTCTGTGAAGAGACCAGCCCCAGAAGCAACAGAGCTTCAAGAACAAGGTGCTGTGCAGCCCCATGGGCTTTGTCTCCTCAGCAGCCAGAGGGCAATGCCACTCTGGAGGAGAATCCTTTGCTGTTCTCAGAAGGCACTTCAAAACTTGCTGTCCCAGCTCTGAGCCTGTGATGATCCACTCTGTGGCTTAATAAAGTTGAAAGATATTGCCTGACTCCCTGGAGAGCTGAGGTTGATGCCTGCTGGGGCAGCTGGCACACAGGAACATGTACATGGGCCATGACTGGGGGCAATCATAAAATACTGTCATGGATGGTCATCAAACATTTCCCAGGCTGTCTCTCATCAGAAATATGGATTACAGCAGCCTTAAGAAATAGGTATTTCTGCTTTTGCACAAGGCAGATCCCCACACTCCAACGGGGAACCCCAACAAAATCCTGCTCAGGATACTGCTGACAGGAAAACTGCCTGTAAGCTCAGTTCTTCGCAGGAGAAGATGTTAAGATGGAGAATTACAACTTGATTTCACAACTGCTAAACACCTGTAGGAGTGAATTATCTGACATTTGTAGCACAAGACATGGGATCCTACAATCAGTGAAAACCAGGTCACAGACAAAGACTTGCTTTTAACAAAAATCTGCAAACGTGAGGTTGACTTTTAGATTTCCATCCACAACATCTCAACTGACAAACACAAAAGCCTGACTTTGCCCACGAGTGGAAGAAGCAAATTAAAAACAGGATGTTTCTAGTAGATTTTCATTTCAGTTTGCAATCCTCCTTCAGGAAAGCAGTCTAAGTGCACACAGAACAGAAGTTTCTCAACTCCCTCCCTCAACCAGAGAACACATGAACTCTCTGCAATATCTGCATGGGCAAAGATCACATACAGTAGCTATCAACAGTGCTGTGTTTGGCAGTTATTCAGATTAAATAATCAAGAGAAAATTGCTTTTCTTTGAAAAGGAGTAACAAGGGTGAGATTCACTGCATTTAACTACAGTACTTAAAAAGTCAAGGTGACCATTAGTCAACAAAGAGAGCTGTCTTCAAAGAACTATTTGTTGACATCCATCTTCAAGTGGGAAGAATTATTCTTCAGAAGGACTCTGGAGAGAGCTTAGGTGAGACTCCCCTCTTTCAGAGAGACAACTGCTGTTGAAATACATCCTAAGTATAGTGCCCATTACATAAAGAAGACATAAACAGGTAGATTTTAATGCTGGGAGAAGGAATTCAGAATTGAAGAATAAATTCTAGAAAGCCATCAAATCTTGACCTGACTCTCTGATCTGTTACTACTTTGCCCTAATCATACTCCTGCTAAAAAATGTGTCCCTGCTAATTTGCTTGAACTTTTTTTGGTGCCTTTCATTCTCACCAGTTTTTTCTGCACTAGCCTGACAGGCTCTAATTTTAAAGCAGCAATACTCCTCCATTTAGAAAGCCAGGAATTCAGTTCACTCAGTAATAGCCAAGCTTATAAGAACAGCTTATCATAAAACTCAGGACTTCACTTCATCAAAAGCTGGATGGTTGCTTGGAGAAAGACAATAGGAATGAACCGTTCAGGTGAACTTTTCATTTCTGAAGTTGCTATGGAATGAGACAAATAATTTATTGAAGCAAGATGATAATTAGAAAAGTAAAATACCCACAAAAGAAAAAAACCCTATTCTTATATCTTTTTTTCGTAGTCAGTTCCCTTTCTGAAATCTCCCAAATAAAAGAGCACACACTGACGACTCACTTTGCTTTAAGTGTTTCCTCCTGGAAATTCCACTGAGGGTCTTCCACAAGCTGCAGTTCTCGTAAAACACTCCCTGGCTTGTAAGCTGCATTGATCACCATGCTGAGAACCTATGGGGAGACAAAACCAACAACAATCATGGGTTTAAAAGCAGTCCTTAACCACAGTGAATATGGTCCCAGGTGCTGCACAGGCAGGAGCAGCTTGAAGGTGCCTGTTTCTGTCCTGGCTGCACAGGGTTAAGTGCTGGATGGAATTCAGAGAGGTCCCAGAATGAATCTCTGTAGCCATATTATAGATAACACCTGAGTCTGATAAGGTAACTGCATTCAATGCTGCTGTATAACCCCAAAAATCTGCTAACCTGTAATTTTGTATTTGTGACAGACCCTCCCACCCAAAGCAGACTCCATTCACTGCATCCATCATGGATCAATGTAATAAAAAAGTGAAAACAGAAACAGTTCTGAAGGCACAACCAGGTACAGCGCCATGTGCACCACCACAGAGTGAACACTGAAGGGGAAACTCACACATTTAAAGTCAGCAATATGTTCATAAACCTGAGTGCTGTGTGCCTTGACTGTATTAGCAGAATAGTAATGAAGTCTCCACAAAAGGAGCTTGCAGGAGGTGTGCCTGGAACCCAGTGTGTGTCCACT
Organism: Lanius collurio; assembly: GCA_020086605.1. Taxonomy (NCBI): domain Eukaryota; kingdom Metazoa; phylum Chordata; class Aves; order Passeriformes; family Laniidae; genus Lanius; species Lanius collurio. Next base: position 1,599,831 of record JACBWW010000049.1, read on the forward strand.
CTGCACAACAGAACATGTGTGCCAATCCTTTTAATCCAAAGTCACTGAGAATAAAAATGATTCCTGCTATTGGCTCAGGAAATCCAAGCTTTAATAGCCTACACTTGGCATAGGGAGATAAACACAAGGAAAACAAATCTCTTAACAGCACCAGACCGTGTGTTTGAACACTCTGCATTGTATGCACATGAATGACCCCACAGTGAGTCTGGATTGCTTTTCATCTAATTTAGCTCTTTACCTAACGCCTGTTCTTAATTCCTTGGGGGCCTGCAAATGATTTCAGTATGATGAACATTACGTTTATCCAGCACCCATGAATGTAGTTCATCTGAAATGGAACAACAACTAGGTCATACTACAATGACCAATGTGTTTTAAGTTTGTTTGGTTGGGTTTTTTCTGAGTTGGTTTTCCCCCTCCCCTCTAAATCCAGCAACGTGAGGATTTGCTAGCATTTTGAAAACCCTACAGGATTAATCATTTTCAGGCAAGGGCTTCACTTAATGCTGCAGAGTACTCTGTAAAATGGCATTAGTTGGAGTTGCTAGGATAGGTTATTTACTAGAAGCAAAATTTAATTTATCATTGGGCCCTTGGAAACATTACTCAAACCACTCTTCAAAAAAGTACAATTAGAGACAACAAACATTGACAAAGGGCTGGATATGAGGAAGAAATTCTTGGCTGTGAGAGTGATGAGGCCCTGGCACAGGGTGCCCACAGAAGCTGTGGCTGCCCCATCACTGGAAGTTCCCAAGGCCAGGTTGGGTGGGGCTTGGAGCAGTCTGGGATAGTGGGAGGTGTCCCTGCCCATGGTAAGGGGTTGGCACTGGATGATCTTTAAGGTCCCTTCCAACCCAAAGCATTTTAAAATGCTATTTAAAGTGAGTGAGTCCTTCCCATTGCTCACCCACATCTTCTCTTGCCTGTCCTTCCCCACACAAACTGGGGCACATTGGCCTTTAGCAGAGAGTCTCTGACACCTGATTTCAGGAAGCCAAAAGTGAGTTTTCCAAAACATCAAGTGCTTTCAGAGCTACCACACTCATTCCCAACACATCAGGTGCCTTGATCACCAGGGAGTTATTTAACCTCTGTGCAGGTGTTTGTTGGCAAAGCTCTCAAGCTCACCTAACCCACCCCGCTTGCTGGTGGGATAGCCAGGGGCAGAAAACATCTTGCTGACCAATTTCCACAAACAGTGCTGTCCTGCCCCTTCTCCAGCGTGATAATGCTTTTATGAGTTGTCAGAATAGCTGGGAACTGAGCAAGCAAAGAAAACCCAACCCTGTGATACCAGCAGCCCTGTCTGGGCGTTCTCCCAGACATCTAATCAACTCCAGCCCTACACAGGCACCCACAGTGCCAGGACTTTTCTCAAAGCTGGCTTGTCACCAGCAAAACTCTGTAAACTTCTAAACTCAGCTCAAAAAGAGAGTGTTTTGTAAGAACAATTATTTCCCTTCCAGAGAAGGAAAAAAAAAATATTAAAACCTCTGGCTTTTACTCTTCTTGTATCTCAAATGAGTCACTGGGTTTGGCATTTTACCCCACAGTAAAGGTCCATCATCACAGTAACAGTGGTACCTTCTAGCAACAATATCACTTCATATTACACTCTATTAAATGCAAACAAACAGACTTTTTGAAAATATTAACTGTGATTTAAACAAAACCAGTGAAGAAACCCTAGACCACTTTCCAGCTTTCTCTGGAGATGGAAAATCAACCATCTTAGACCATTAAAATTTCCTTTGGGTGGAGTGTGACCAGTCTGAGATTTTGGAGGTTTAATTTCAGCTCTCTCCATCAGGAATGGTTTGGGTGCAGCAACCTGTGCCTTGGAGCAGAGGGGGGAATTAGGTTTTACTTTGGTGCTGCTGAGCTCTGGATTTTCAGAGCAGAGTGAGTTGGAGTCACACCAGTGAACACAATCATGCAGCACCACCAAAACACTCTGCCCAACCTCACAAGCACCTCATATTCATAAAGTTCTCCATGTCATGTATTGTCATGTGCACAAGGGCTCTTTTCTGAGTGTATTTGGTGTGCCTGATGCCACTGGGCAGTTCAGCACTTTTCTCCCATCACAGCTCTTTGGTGTTCACACATTTCCCATCTCCATCCCCCTTTAAATGGTCTCAACCCACAATGAAGTCTCCTTAGGAGATATCACTGACAATGCACAGCTAAAACGATAATCACCCCTCTTTTCTCCTATTCAAGACCTCAATGATCAGCATTCTTATGAGGAGAAACTCCATTTCCCTCCCCTCTCTCAGAGATAATCCCACATCTCCCATCTAACAAGAGACACTAAATCCCAAGGTATCCTCAAGGCAGGGCAGTAAACTGTTTTTAACTTGGAGAACTGATGTATCCGTGGGACAGAGAGAGTAGAGCATAAGAGTTATCTGGGATTCTTTCATTAGATGATCAAGGATCTAAAAGGCATCTTTTGTCACAGTCCATTCTCTTTATGAACAGAGAAAGAGCAAAGTTTCTTAAAAATAGGAAGAGCAGTTAAGCAATGAGGCTAATTAATCTTTACAGCACATTTCTCTAAGATGTGGTGGGTTATAGATCATCTGGAGTCTTAAGAAGACACTTTGTTTTATTTTGCAATGCCACTGAGGAGATCTTGGCATATATGAAAAACTGCTAGTAAGTGCTTCTTAGATACTCTGACCTCAGAACTAAATCTAAAGGTGACAATGGATTTATTTTAATTTAACTTCAAGCCAGCCCTTACTATATAGAATAACTACCTTACAGTCACCACTTTTCAGCCCAGGTGCAATGGCTGGATGGCAACAGCTGTATCTGGCTCTAGGTGTCAACTTGTCTTCCAACAAAATACCTCAGAAATGAGGCAAACTTTGCAGCTGATGTCAAACCACAGGCATTGCCACCTCACTTGCCCCTTACAGTGAAAGAAACCACAGCAGAAAATTTGTGCTGGCACTGGGAATAATGAACGGATAGGCTGTAAATTAAGTTTGGCACTAAACAGCACAAGAGTCACTTGTTATTCACCTGAGACTTTGGGATTCGAGGCTACACACAGGGGATGATGCTTCACTGCATCAGTGGTGGAGGTAAGGACAAGACCTTGGGTGCAAAGGGCTGAGGAACATCAGAAACTTCAGCTGTGCTGCATTTTTTCACCCCCATCCTGCCCATGATTCTCCAAGCTGCTGGGACCTCTCTCATCTCAACAACAGCTGCCAGGAATCAGGTGAACTTCCCCTACAGCAACACCCTGAATGTCTTCTCTTTACCCTTTCCAGAATTTGGAACTGGTTCCCATGGCCAGAACGAGCTTGAGTTTATGGCCATAATAAGCTTGATTTTTTTCTACAAAGTAACAGTGACCAATGCTGGGCCCTTGCCACTGTCCTGCTCCTTGGGAAGTTGTTTATGTCTCCAAAACAAGATGCCCACATCTCCATGACACTGCTGTTTGCTCCTATGTTGATGGCAACCCACACAGAAGTTGCTCCCAACCAACAGAACTCCCCATGTTTCAGAAACACCAAAACCCACAAAGCACAAACCTGCCCCCTCTTCCCAGCTTGCAGTTTTGCCTTGTGGAAACCACTCCAGGACAATTTTAGGTGCATTGTTTGCAAATTCTGGGTCTGGCAAGCCATGACCCATACTTTCCTCTGAAATCCCCCCAAAAGAGAGCTGGGCCATACCTCCTTGAGGACCAGCACACACTTGCCAGGCCCCACAGACTGAGGTAGCTCTGCGATCCTGCCTTTGTTTAAATAAGGACCTGAGAAGCAGCGGTGGTTGATGTAGAGCTGGGGGCAGCAGTATCTCCCATTGATGGTGCCTGCAAGGAGAAACAGCAGTGATCTGCCTGTAGCACTTCTGTATCATAAATCAAGGGCACTTCTTCCCCCTAGATGTGGGAGGGAGGGGAAGAGAATAAAGGAAGCACAAAATTCTACCCTGGGACAGAGGGTAGGGAAGCCTCTTGCTACTCAAATCTGTTCAGCATGGGAGAAGTCAGTGTTTTTAAGAGTGACTGCTTTTTAAGAGTGATTTGGCTGCACAGCCTACAGAAAGGAGGACTGGGAAAGGATTTCATCCATTGCACGAGACAGGGCTCTTCCAGAACTCACACTGCAGATGGACATGAGCGACTCACTGCAACCTGCCAGGAGGGGATGTATGAGCAGAGTCTCAAAGACAGGGAATCAGCTCAGGGAGAACATTCTCAAGGAGAACATTCTCTCAGTGGAGAGCCCTAAAAACCCCTCTTCAGCTCCTGTCCAACCCAGCAAGCACTGCAGTGCCATTCCCTGACCCAACATGGGTCTGCAGAGCAGTTTTCCTTGTCTAGGCTAATTACTCTGGGCTCCTTTATAGCCCATGGAGAGAAATAGGAACTTTTAGATGTGATTCACAAGCTTTCAAGGTAGTTATCCACTTTTTCTAGTTACCATACCCAAAAAGACCCTTATTATCCCCACCTTACTGTAATGGGGTATTGGCTGCAATGCCAATGTGTATCCCACAGCCTGCTGAAATAAAGAGAGTGAAATCCTGTCCCTGCTGCTGGAAACCCATTAATTGGGTGAGTATTGCACTCAGAGCCTCCTGCCATTGCTAAAGGGGAGAGAAATCTTAAACAGAAGCAGCAGCCATGCCACACAGTCCTGATGTAACACAGGGACCCACCAGGTCCTGCTGTACCCAATTTCATGGGTGTCAATTAACAACCTGCACCCATCTCCACCAGAGAGATTCACTAGCCTTAATATCATTATCTGAAATGGGCAAGCTCCAGGAGAACTCTGATAGCCCCAGCAAGACACATGGAGGACCAGACCCTCACCACCCACCAGGTGGGTTCACTCCACTTGACACCCCCTGAGGATGTGGTTCCATCACCCCAGCCCTATGAAACCCACTGCCTTTTTGGGGTCCTCCCCTTCCATACAGGAAGTGGGTCTTGGAAATAAGGATCCTTACCTGTCGTGTCTGGCTGAGGAACTGGGCAGAGGTCATGAGGTATTTTCTCAACAGGCACTGTGGAGGGTAACCTGTTTAAAGAGTAATTGAATGTATTTAATAGGATATTTGGTGTTCTTAATAGTGTCAGACAGGACAAAGGGCCAGAACCTGCCCTCAGGATGGACCAAAAGATACACCAGCAACAGCCTGGGATGAGGAATGGAGACACCTTGAACATGATTCCACTTGCACGTGGTTTATCACAGACCAGGGTATTGCAGATGAAGGACCCAGATCCACCCTCTCTCCAAAAATACACCAAATACACCCTGGTATGTCAGCTTTAGACCTCCAGGCTTCAACTATTCTCACTTAAGTCCCTTAAATTCAAGTTTCTACAAACTGCAAGGCCTAGACAGGGAAATGCCCTCCTGGTACATGTCCATCTTCCCTAAGCATCCCTTGCTGGCCATCAGACAGGAGCTGTGCAGCCCCAACCAGCAAAAAACTGCTGTTTCAGAGACTTTCTTATATGCTAACAAATATTTTAGATTTAAAAGAATCCTCCTGCTGACTGTGCTGCAGTATCTGGGCAGTAGTTAACAAGCCACACAGCTGCTGTGTATTATCCCCACTGGAAGACCCGATGCATTCTTGTAAAAATACCACCTTAAATAACAAAAAAACCCCCAACTTACTGTTCTTCTGGTTGCAAAACTGCAATTCTTCTCTTCCTTCGCACTGCAAAAATGAAGCAAGGAAGAAAAAAATAGTTTTGTACCCTTCTGTCCTATAAAGTTCACCCAGGATGCATAAAAAGCTGTGTAACTGCACTGACTATAAAACTACTTTGAACACAATGAAATGGTACTTAATTACTATCACCATCTTTACTTGGTATTTTTTAAGTAAGTCACTACATCATTAAAACCTACTTTAAGGATGTAATAATACATTTAATCTTTCCTCTGGAATGCTAATATTGTGTTTTATGGGATCACCATAAAAGAAAAAAATTAAAATAAAAACACAAATATTTTTCCATACAGAAACACATATGGATAAGATTACATTTTACAAGCATGATTACTTCCAGTATAATTTATCCTCAGCAATAAATTGTGATAAGGCTGCATAATGTTGCCATAGCAGTATTCTCCTAAATTAGGCTCTGGCTGCCTGATTTTTAACTTAAGCATATTTAACTCTTCGAAAGGGCTGACACATTTTAAAATTCTCCTTTCGGATGTTAATTAATATAAACAGTGAGGCCAATTTTTCACCCAGTGGCTTGAGACTGGATATGTTGGAACAGAACAACAACACCAAGCCACTGAGCTCTCATGAACTGCATTCAAATGCAAACAGAAAGGGAAGAAATTTGTCTTAATATACACTGGAGGCAGGACAAAACTCTGTGGGCTTAATTGTACTGTGGGGATTTAAACTGAACACTAGGAAAATCTCTGAGCTGGCAAGGGCAGTGAAATAAAGGACAGATACCCTGGGAGAGGGCAGAAACCCCATCAGAGAATGGCAGCAATTATTTCTCCATTTAGATGGAGCTGATCCTGTTTTGGAAAGGGGCACATGGATGGCCTCGGTATGTCCATTCCACCTGGTATTTTATGGGGGTATTTTATGTTTTTTTTTTCCAATCTGAGGTCTTTGTCCCTAATCCACTCAGCTGCCTGAGTGAACTTGGCTCAGAGCAACGAAATGTGGTTTCTCTCAGACAACCCCACTGACCAACAACCCCTCTGCAAACCCACAACTCACTGGGCAATCCCAACCCATGGAACAGTCTTTCCCAGCAGAGACAATCCCATTTGTGGAGGGGCTGATCACACAGACAAATACAAAGTGCATAATTCCAGTCTGGTCACTAATTAGATTTATTACCATTTATTGCAGTTCCAGCCTGGTTATTGGTCTGGTGGGTAGGTAGAAAGTGTCAAGAATGGGATTACAGATCTAAGGCAGAATCCCTGATATATCCCACTCATGTAACATCTGCACTGCTCAGGTCTCCATGTACTTACAAACAGCTTTGTGTGGTGGGGTGAGGTTATAAGCATTTGCTTCACACCAACCAACAGGGAAAATGTCCATAGACTCCACATCAACAATGTACTCTGGAGAGGGCATCTGTGAACCTATAAACACAAATTTATCATTTGATTTAGGCACGGGAACACCAAGCTCAGAGCCATCCAAGCATCCACGAAAAGCCCAGGGAAGCGAATGATGGAGTGTGTAAAAATAAATCTGCTTCCCTGCATCAAAATCAGGCACCATCTTTGGTTTTGCAGAGACAGCAAGGATGGGGCTGCTGCATTTACAGTGCAATATGGCCCAGAGGAAAACCCCATTAAGACCACTTTGAGGGTGTGCAGTGAAGCAGCCAAAAGTCAGGGAGGTTAAACAGACATGACTTCCCTCAACAAGATGGCCTGACTGACCCTCGGATTTTTTGTAAAGTTTGGTGAGTTAGAAGGACTTGTTGGGTGCTTGCTCTTAAGGGTAAGAGAGTGTATTTAGGTTTGCACAGGGTGGTAGCTGATGTGAGAGAGATGCTTTTATGCCTCAGTGCTTCCCTGAAGCTTTTTGTGCAGCTCTGCCCTTGAGTCCCATCTTTTAAGGGTGAGAGGTGGCCACTCTTCTGTTCAGAAGTGCCATAAATACCCCTACAGTTCCCCAAATGAAACAACAGCTGATCACCCAACAGGAGAGAAGCAGTATAAAAACCCCAATGGGGGCACATGCACCAGGGTCTCTGGCATGATGCTGACTCCAAAACTTCACCTGAAGTCTCTATTTAAAGCAAGGATCACCCAATTTGGTCATTACACCTCCTTTGGAAGACAATATATGTCGCCCTGTTTTTTAGAAATCTTTTAGCCTTCTGAGTGTTTACAGAACAAAACGTGGGAAAGCGTGCAACTAGAATGAAAACAACAGAAGGCTAAAAGATTTCTAAAAAACAGGGCGACAAATCTCCTGTCTTCATTTATGTGGGTCCTACTCATAGAACCAAAGAATAATTTAGGTTGGAAAAGACCTCCAAGAGCATCAAGCCCAACCATTAACCCAGCACTGCCAAGCCCACCACTAACCCCTATCTCTCAGCACCACATATACCAGTGTTTTGAATGCTTCCAGGGGCAGTTGTTCCACCACTACCCTGGGGAGCCCATTCCAGTGCTTAAACACCCCTTCAGTGAAAAATTTTCTCCTACTTTTTTTCCTCATTTACCTGATTTCCACTCAAAATCCAATGAAAATACTACTGCTGGATTTGCCTCTGTGTCCTGAGTCAATGCACTACTTAACCACTCCAAGTTCAACTGCACTGGCACAGCTGGGCCAACACTTCACCTCCTCCCTCTGTCAATCCCACCCCAGGACAGGCAGCTCCAGCACCAGCAGGAGGTGATCTCCTTACAAAAGGGACCAAAGGATCAGCAGCTTCCCCTGCATCACCCTCGCCTTGGCATCTGTTACAACATCTCTGCCTCCTGCTTGAGGCAGCAAGTGTTTGTGCACAGCCAGATGACTACAGGGAGCTCCCCACTAATGAATGTTCATCAAGGGCTTGTGCTGTAATTGAAACAGTAATTGAACTTTGTGATGGGAACAGCACCGAGGCTGAGGTGCAGCATTTGGATCAGTAATAAACCTGCTGCTCTGAGAGTGTGTGGCTGCATGAAAAACCCAAAGGAGGCAGGGAAATAGGTGCTGGTGATTGTAGTGCTGGAGAAAATAATTTTAAAAATGCAATCATGATGTCTGTGTAGATTCATGGATGTCTTGATGGTGTTTCTCTGAGCCCTGCGTTGTGGTCATGCACTCTACACTGAAAATATAGTGTCTTTTTCACTGGGATATGGGGTAGGGAAGAGGACAGGATGAAGGCATTTGGGGAATACAAGGTTTCAGCAGCTGAAATTCCCTGCAAAACCATTTCCCTCCACAAGATAAATACCATGTGGTCACTGCTCAGTTTGAATGTAATGAAAGCTGCACTCTCCAGTGGGGAAAACATTTTCACCTGAGAGCACAAATCCAGGCCAGGAGCTGATGTGAGAACAGTGGATTCAGTGGCCAGACACACACACAGTGAGCAAGCCTTAGATCAAGCCTTAAAAAGAGCAAGGAATCAACACAGACCCCATTGAAATGTCACCAGGTCTGGGAATACCCATTACTTCATTAGTGTAATGGGGTTATTCTCACAAAATAGACTCAATTATCTTAGAGGTCTTCTCCAACCTTAATGATTCTACAGTTCTAAATTATTATAAAATAAGCAAGATCAAATGTATTTTCCTGCTTGCAAGCAACAATAAACGTGACATGAAGGGTCTTTTCCAACCAAAATGGTTCTATGAACATTCTGGTTTTCAAGTTTACAGCTGCAGCCACCCTGAGGAGCAAGAAAACACCACAATGCCTGTTCTCCTGCAACACCTCTATTCCTCTTTTAAGACATATTCACAGCTCCTCTGTCCTCCCTGGCACTGCATCTGCCCTCTGGCAATTGATAACTGCTGCCTTCCACTCCCAACATCTCACTGCTTCCTTTGGCCTCACTCAAAGGAGTGGAAAACAGCTTGAGACTCATTAGTTTCATTTGTTGTGGTTTATGCCGCTCTCTTCTCAGAGCAAGAAGTGTCCATGGGAATTGGGAGGTTAAAGGGAAAACAGGGAGACTGGAAACAGGGTGAGGAAAATGTCTGTGTACTGCTATGAATCTTACAGGATGGGCACAACAGAGCACTGGCTCTAGAAAACTGTAAAAGGGGAAATTACAGGAAACCTCCCTGGAGAAGTGATTAACCAAAGGGGTTTCCTCAAATTCCTGGGCTGTGCAGGGAGCATGCATTATTACTTGTATAAATTCAAACCAGAAAGCTTCAAGCTCTAAAATCTAAAATGAACCAGTAAAAATTAACAATGCAGATGATGAGTAATAAAGTAGCAGAGAGTGCAGAGCATCCCATCAGTCTGAGCTTCTCCTCCACCATGGGGGAACTGCACTGCTGCTCATTAAAGGCTCGCCCTGGAGTTTAGGGTTTTGCTACTGTACAAAGTGTAATTTATCACACAATGTTCCCTCATGTCTAACTCTGCCCTGTTTAACTCCTGTGTTCCTGGTTTATGGCTGCAGCCCGGGCTGTCAAACTGGGAAACTGGGAGGGCAACAATGAAAGCTTCAGAGGTGCCCGTGATAAATGGTGGGACTCGAGGTCTTCAGCGAGGGGCTCCCGTGGCAGTTGGGGAGCCTAGCTGCTTCCAGAATATAAATAATCAGTTAAAAACAACATTGTATTATTGGAGTCAAAAAAAACCATACCAGACTTCAAGCCACATTTATTTTACAACTCTGCAAGCAGGAGTGTTTTGGTTGTGTTGTTTTTTTGTGTTTTGTTTTTTTTTTTAATGCCTGCTTTTAGCATAACACTGTGCATACTGTAGTGATGTATTCCTACAGCAGCAAAATTTCTTTTTATGCCCCAGACTTTTGCATCTTTTGCAGCCTTTTGCATCTTTTCTGTTTACTACAGATCATTCCATTCCTGGTATTGAGATATAAACCAAGCTTAAAGTGTCTATATATCAGAACTCAAAAGAAAGGAGATGCACACAGGGCTTTTTTTATGCTAAGCTGTAAAAATACATCCTTTAAGAAATTAAAGAGTAAAAGGTAGGGAGAAAAAGATGAGGGAAGGAAGCAAGGTGGGAGTGTATTGCCCTCTTCCTGCATCTATCCACATCTTTGGTATATACAAGGGAAGGCACCTGGTCATTTAAGAAAAGAAGTTGCCAAAATGGGTCAGATTCCATGGGTGTAAATTCAACAACAGCCTTAGTGAGAATGGAATTTCAAACGAGTTTTGATTCCAGCTCTTCAAAAAAAAACATTTGCCCTGTGTTCAGACCAGGCTGCAGATGAGCTGTTGCTACCTTGAGCTAGAAGGCAAACAATTATCTTAGAGAAAAAACCAAAACCTGCCACTGCACACATCTCTACCAAAAACAAACACTCAGGAGGAACTATGACACTCTGGGTTACCTGGCAATGTTTTTACCAACTTTAAGGGCTTTGATTGGAGACCTCTCCTCTTGTACAAATTGTCAGGTTGGGAATTGCTGTGGAAGTCTCAGCTGCACAAGTGAGGGAAACTTCCATTCCCAGGATGAAGGTGTATAGTGATGGCAGGGAGGAGGTTGGTACCATGGTGATAAAGACCTTGTGGATGGGAGGGTGGAAGAGCTGGCAGCTCCCCCAGAGAAAGAGCAGGGAAATGTAATTCCTCACAACACGTTATTGGTCAATGTGTATAAAACAGAATTGCTGGAGACAGCAATTTTGTGCAGTGGATGAAGGACAAAATTAAGAGAGTGAGTGAAGCAGACAAACACAAGCAGCCTTTAGAGCACATACCTTCCAGGTGCAGCCACATCAACCGGCCTTTCACCGAGGTGATGGAAGCCACACAAATCTCTGCAGGGTTCCTGGGGTTCACTGCCTCCAGCTTCATGTTCTTGGTGAAGCCACGGCTGAAGGATGTCTGAAAGAGTCAAGAGCCAATGCTGAAACACAGCACTCCAGCACAACTTCAACTGGACTGTCGGCTGGGAAGCATAAATTGAGCATGGTTGCTTCCCACTGGAAGGGCAGGATACCCTGAAGAATGCAAAGGCATCCAGAGGCCAATCAGAGCTGTGCTGGTGCAACCCATGGTGAAGCAGCTGTGTCCCCACAGCACATGGGGGTCTGTAGGGGAGCAGAGATCCACCTGCAGCCCCTGGAGAACCCCATGCCAGAGGAGATGGATACCCAAAAGAGGCTGGGGCTCTGTGGGAAGTGTGTGCTGGAGCAGGCTCCTGGCAGGGACCTGTGGACTTGTGGAGAGAGGAGCCAACGCCGCCCATATGAAAAATCAATGATGACAACAAATCAGTGATGAAATGCATGTCATGTTCTACTCCTATCCCTAACTCTTAGGAGACTGGGAGGAAGTTGTTCCCCATCAGCTCCAAGTATGTTTGAATGCTTGCCAGTGATGCATTTGCTGTTAATGTGATATTACCCAGAGGGTTCCCAGAACTCCTGTGCTTAAGCATCTCTCACCTTGTTAGGAGAAATCTTATCAAGCACAAAAACATCTGGCCTGAGACCAGAGAAACCTCTTCATATATTCAGTCACCCAAGCTGACTGAAGATGAAGAAATTTGAGTAACTTTCTCTTCATGGAGTTTTCATGGATGGGCCCCTGAGCAACCTGATCTAGTAGGTGAAAGCAGTGCCCACGGGATGAGGGGACTGGAACGAGACAATCTTCAATGTCCATTCCAACCCAAACCATCCTGTGATTCTATTTTCAGTTCAATGAACAAGGCTTTCAGGTACATGAGGTCATTGGCTGGAGTGTAGATGGATCCAGTGGTGCTCACTGCCACTGTTCCTTCCAGTGTCCCCTCCTGTCACTTATGCTCAGTCCCTTCCCAGTTATCTCCCTCAGCACCACCCCTGAAAACCTCACTAATGCAATACCCGTGGCCACACCAGGGCTTCCTTTCCGTGGATTGTCCTCCCCTCTGTCCCACCTGATCTGCATCTCCCTGCAAACAGTAGAAAGGTTTCTCCCTCTGGGATGAGATTTTTTGCTTGCAATAACTGGGATGGGTAATAACTGTCACTGACTCAAAATGACCCAACCTCTCATCCTATGTGAGAAGCCAGGCTCGATTCAACCCTTCTCCTGTTAGTACAACACCAAGGGCCATGGGCACTTTGCTTTGAACAGCCCTTTTAGAGCCTAAAACAGCTCTTTTAGAGACTAAAAACTCGGGGCTTTGGCCTCTTTTCCACCCAAGAACATGCTGCTACTCTCACACACAGCTTGGACTGCCTCAAGCCTTGCTCAGCTCACAGATCAGCTTCACCCTGTAAAAGCTGCTAATGGCCAGGGCTGCAGGAATGCAGGCTGAGTTTGTTTAAATGCCTTTTATGTTCCCTAACAAGGAAACGCCATTTATCATCACCCCAGCTCCTTTCATTGCAATTCGGTGCTGGAGGCTCATTTATACAGAATCAATGGCAAAACAGTTAGGTGGAGTTTATTTTACTAAGCATTTGGGCACGTCAATCCATTTCATAACTGCCTCTCCTTGTTAAAAATCCCTCCCGGGGAAACAGCTACAGCACCTCCACTGCCAGCACCACGAGGTGGGAGATGCAAAAAGCTTCCATCAAAGAGCCCCTCACAGCCACAAATCAAGGGGACCAACCAGCCAGGAGGCTGCACAAGTGACAACAGAGCAGTTCCCTCTGCTAAGAACTGTGTTATTAAGAGTGAAAGAGTAACAGACACATGCTCGTCTGGTGAATGTTTCCTTAAAAAAAAAAAGAAGAAAATAAGGACCAAAAAAAATGCCCAGACCTGACTTAATCTTAGAGGATATTATGCAGAGACTTTTCTCAAGGTTGCCAGTGCTGAGAGAGCAGATCCATTACTTGGCAAAATGAGAAGAGATGTAAAGAAAAGGCAGGGGTGCCTTGCAAGACACAAGAAATGTAAAAACAGCCCCAGTGTACTGGTGTTAGGCAGCACTGCCCAGCTTCCCTCAGCACTGGAAATCTTTGCTTGAAGTTCCTTCAGGAAGAGGGCTCTGTGTAGGACAGCACAACAGATGGGGCAAAGAAAGCCTGACTCTGGTTTGACTCCCAGGTCAGGCTCTATTCGTGGTACAGGTCTTCTGAGTTCATCAAGAAAACGTTCACCAATTCACCACCAAAGCTTCCAAGCCAGGCTGCCCCAGGGCCACCACAGATGAGGAAGGCCATGAAAAACCACAGCTGGTGCCTGTCTCCATTCTGTTTTCCATAAACACCCCATCCCTCACTCCTGTGACTGCTGAGTACAGTGATAAGCTGTACAATTCCTACAGATACCTGCCTGTCCATCATTCACACCACCACTTTATTTTGCAAAGCCTTCTGTGCTCATTTTAGGTACACCAGTAACATTCAGGTACCATCATCAGGAACATTTTCAGTTACAGACAGGATCTTAACCTCCATCAGTTGATGGGCACATGAAGAAGAGCACCAGATTACTGGAAAAGGCAGAAGGCTACATCTGCTTTTCCCCCAGTGATGAATAGCTGTCAGATCAAGCCACACAAGGACTGTCATTGCCATAAAACAGCCTGCAAAAGATTATTTCAAAAGCTGTGAATCTTAACGGCATCCATCACTCTCACATCACTGTTGCTGCATCGAGGAAGGACAGGAACTATCCCAAAGACCAAAGCACCTATGAGGGTTAATCACTCTTCTCACACATTTTCAACACACATTAAGCTTAAAATACATGTGGTTTGGTTAAATGTATCCCCCCCTCTGGGATACAGAGAAAACAGCCAAAATGTGAAAAGAGACAAACAATACTATGCAATTTCTTTACCTAAATTATTTTTAGTAGCACTTGAGTTACTTGCAATAACCAGCTGAGATCCATTTTGTGTTGTACACAACCAGAGAGGGGATGAAGAGCAGGCTAATTACAGATAAGGGCAAGACTGAAACAAGCTTTTTTCTCTTTTAGGGATGGAGACCTGGAACACTCCTCCAGTTTCCTTCCTAAGGCAGCCTCATGGTGCTCTGGTGGAACCTCCCAAAGCCTTGAAGCAGCTTTTCTGTGCAAGCTGTTTTGTTTCACATGGATGGACCGGAGCAAAAGGAAGAACTTACATTTCTAAAGCACAGGTGAGGCGCTGCCTCAGCTCCACACTGCTTCTGGTAGTCTGCCCAGTCAAAGTCCTGGCCAGAGTAACCTGCAGAGGGACAAAACAAAAAGAGCCATCAGCCACCACTCCACAGACAGAGGACAAAATGTGCCCCAAGCAGCTGAACATCAGTGTTTCAGCATCTCATCCTGCCTCAATGACCTGTGCAGTGTCAGCTTACACATTGAGAGAGCCTTCTCCATCCTCCACTCACACACCTCCTGCATTTCACTGCCAAGTCTCCATTAAAAAGTAGTAAGACATTAATTGTTTTCCTTATTCTCCCTTTTCTGTTAGCATCTCCCAACTTTTAATAAAACTGTAACTAATGAGAAGTGCTACTGTCTCAAATTTCCTCATGGGGTTAGTCATGGACTTCCTTCTTCTCCTTTCAGCTGTCCAAAAGATGAGGTTATGGAGCTGGACATGGGTTATTTGCTGGTCCCTCAGGAGTGGACAGGGAGAGGATCAGCACAATCAGAAGCTGATCCATCCTCTCTTTCCAAGCAGGAGATAAATTCTCCTCTCTTCATCGATGCACCCTCCCAGACTGACTCCCCAGCAGCTCAGGGTGTGTGAGCTGAATCCCATCACAGTGAGAATGTTGCAGAAAACTGGAGCAGAGCTGGAAAATGAATGCAGATCTTCCCAGTCTCAGCAAGCAGATGATCCCTTCAGCCTCTGCTTCAGGGTAAAATAAGGAGATTCATTTACAGGAGCATCTCCCAAGGAGTCCCATCACAGAAAGACAAATCAGACCTCTGCTCACCCACTATTCTTACTTGGCTATTTAGCCAATAAATTCCTGGGACAGAAATGGTGTTTTTTAATTTGCCTTTTTTTTTGCCTGTGTCTCAGTCTATTTTTTACAGGGCCTGAAACCAGTGAGTGCTAATCCTGTCCAGGGGCCAGGAACCACTGCAGAACCACCCTCACTGGAAAGTTTCAAGAGTAACCCAAAGGCCAAATTCTCCCCTCAGTCCCCCTTCCTGGCATCTCAGCCTGGCCTCATTTCAGAGAGCATCCCAAAATGCCTTTTGCATTGATGGTCAAAAAGGGACACTCAAGGTCAAATGTGAATGAATCATTTACAACAATGAAAACTGACTTTTTTTTTCATGGGCAAGGACTGGAATACCAAGTGTAATCCCCTAACAGTCTGCCAGATCCCAAAAAAGGAGGCAAAATTTTTGAAAACAATGTGCCAAGCATCCTGCTAAGATCCAAGTATCTGGGATAAGATGATTTCTAATCCTAATAATTGAATACATGACAAATTACTGAGATAAAGCCTCGAGTTAAGATGCCTGTGTCTGTGGGGTACTATAGTACATAGTAACTAAAAAACTAAACATGTACAGGGAAGAAAAAAAAGAGCAGTTACTTATAAAGAATGTTCTTTTTTCATACAAAAAAATATCCTTGCACTGTTTTTTAACAATTTCTTCAACAGTATTCTCTTCACACTTCTTCTCCATCTCTGTTTTTATCTCCGATTTAAACCCCTCATGGATGGGTTTTGCATCTCCATTTTAAGCTACACAAATTTTGACAGAGCAGATGGAAAAGGCACATTAAAGAGGTTTCAGTGAGGTACTAAAACTTGACTGTGTTGTCCCCACACAACCACCTGTTGGCTTGGTCCTGCACCACTGGAATCACTGGACCTTTCCCTTTAGGCTTCAGCAGGAAAGGAACCTGGAGGGCAGCTGGAGAATTTAACTCACTGCAGCAGCACAAGGTGGATTCCATGCAGGGAACACCCAGGAATTGATTTCAAACAAGCTTTGACCTGTACGTGGCCTTTTCATGGCAAGGCTGCACCTCGAGGGCTGTGTCCAGCTCTGGACCTTCACAGGCAGAGAGCCCTGGAGGGGATGGGGCATGTCCAGAGCAGGGAATGGAGCTGGGAAGGGGCTGGAGCCCCAGGAGGGGCTGAGGGAGCTGGGAAGGGGCTCAGCCTGGAGCAAAGGAGGCTCAGGGGGTTGGGCTCTGGGATTGGTTGAGACAGCCAAGGAAATCCCTCCACACTCCTGGGCAGGCAACTGTTTATAGCTCAAGCATTCTGATGTAGGAGCCTTGCTTGGCCTCGCCGTTGTACCAAGGTGGATGCTCAGGGTTTGCCTCTACAATAACAGGACCTTTAATGTTCCTTTTGCTCTCTGCACACACAAAGAATTGCTAGGATTCATTCTACAGGAATGCACAAGGATTTGGTACTGCCTCAACCAGACTTCAAAGCACAGGGACATCAATCCACCAGCAAGACACGTTTGCTAAGATGTTCATGGGCTGGCAGGAGCCAGAACAGCCCCAATCACTCCACAGAACTACTCTGGCTTGAGATACTTCAGCTGACGCTTTGCAGCAACCACCACCACAGTTTTAAAGGCAGTAATAACAAGCAAACTTCCTTCAGAGTAAACCCAAAAATCACTGAGAAGGAATACAGACCCTTGGGAGGTGTGAGATTGACTCCTGACAGGAGGGGGCTCAGGGGGGTCGGGCTCTGCTCCCAGGGAACAGGGACAGGAGCAGAGGGAACGGCACTAAGCTGCACTAGGGGAGGGTCAGGTTGGAAAATCAGGAAGAATTTCACCACTGAAAGGATTGTCAGGCGCTGGAATGGGCTGCCCAGGGAAGTGGTGCAGTCCCCAACCCTGGATGTGGTCCAGAAACAACTGGACATGGCACTCAGGGCTCTGGTCTGGCTGACCAGGTGGGGTCAGCCAAAGTTTGGCCTCTATGACCCAACTTGATTAGAGGTCTTTTCCAACTTCACAGATTCCCTGATGGTGTGCTCCTGCTCTCAGCTGCCTCCCCCAGCACACAGGGAGGTACCAGGTACCAGCTGCCTCCATCAGCACATGGCACTCACACCCTGCCATCCTGCAAGTGACAACACCAAGGGCCTTGTTCACACAACTCAGCTGCTGCTCCTCAAACATGCAACACCTTCACTCTGTTTGCCATCCCAGCCCTGGGCATGGAAGAGTCCAGCAGCCTAATCAGGAGCAAATAGAACAATACAAATGTACTGGAGGTTTTGGAAGTGGCATTTCCTTAGTAAGCTTTACAACTAGGAGCATTATCAAAATGTTTTTTACCCCCACTTAATAGCTCATAAAACAATGGTTGTTACTCTAAAGGGAAGTAGTCTATAAATCCAGCTCTAATAAATATAAACAGAGCTTGTTCAATGTTTATACAGCAGCAGTTAATGGGTATTCATTTTTGGCACTGTACAGGAAAATACTGCTCTCTATTTCAAGTAGCAAATATTTGCACCTCCTGTTCATGACCCATTTACTCTTTGTTTGGCTTCAATAAAGCCCTGATAGGCAAAAAGGCGAGAGAACAGCTATCAGACAAATAAAGGACTCTGAACTCCAACACCCCAACCTTGGCACATTGTTCTGATGAAATAAAATCAGTAATTTTACAATCAGAAAACCTCCTTGTAAACCATATTTACCAAAAAAAAACAAGCCCAGAAAACAGCAAAGAAATTATTTTCATAAAAAGAAAAGGTACTCCTTCCATTGCCATCCTTTTCATCATGGGAGCTTCCTGTCTTTTAACAGAGAGAGACACGTGGGCAACACTCAACAGAATTTCAGAATCATTTAGGTTGGAAAAGACCAGCTAAGTTCTGGTGATATCTTTTTAACCAAAAATGCTATTATTCTGCTCAGTGAAGTTTGGCACCTCCAAAAGGGGTTTGGATGCTTTTCACTTTCTCTCCGCTTCCTTTTTTATTGGTTGTTTATGGGTTTTTGTTGTGTTTAGTTTGTGTTTGTTTTATTTTCAAATAACTCATTCTAATACTTGATTGCATTTTAGTAACTCAAAAAACTTCTTCTGCCCATAGAAAAGGTTTTAAGGTGATAAAATTCCATTCGGACATGCAGCCCTCATACAAAGTATAAAAAATACAGTAACATATATCTATCTGCCACTGGCTTTATGCTTTTTTAATAGCTTCTCCCCAGAATTTCTGATCTCACAGCAGAAAGCAAATTTTATTTTCACCAGGGGAATAAGCAGAGGCTTTCCACATTATCTCAGATGCCCATGTGGATCCCAATAACCAGGCATCACACCAGATCACACAATCATAGAATCACAGAATGGTTTGGGTTGGAAGGAGCCTTAGAAGGTCACCCAGTTCCACTCCCCTGCCATGGGCAGGGATCCCGTTCACCAGACCAGGTAACTGCCTGTCCAAGTTGAAAAATATTCCCATGACAGATACTTCAGATATGTCTTAAAATGTTAGCATCTAAAAGAGAGTTCACACACACTTGACCCATAAAACACCATCTCAGACAGGTTTTATATCAGCATGGATTGGAAATTTTTAGGCCATGACCCTATCAAGAGAAATGTCTGGCCTATGGTCTCCTTCAGTTAATTATCCTGCCTGGGGCAAGCTGCATGTGAATTTGGGTGGAAAATCCCCAAAATATTCCATATACTTTCCTTTTTAGCAACTTTTCTGGCCAGTATCAGTGAGTGCTTACACAGGCATTATCATTACACCTGGGTGTCAGCAGGAGAGAGCTAAAAGCCCCAGACAGGAGATTTATTTCAGCAGAAGCAGCAGAGCAATCACAGATGTACTGCATGCAGCTGCACACACAGGGCTCCAGGACTTAGGTGGGAATTTCAAATTGCACGAGCTGAAGAAGCACTCTGGATATACATAAGGGGATACTGAATCTGGTGGGGAATAAGCCTTCCCTTCCCTGGGTTTTTCCAAAATGGAAAATCAGGCTTTTTCCAAAATGGAGACAAATGTTCATACACAAAACTTAGCTTGATTATTTTTTTTAGAGGCATTTCTTTCTCCCAAGCAACACCAATTTTTGGCAACAGATCAACAACCCAGCCAGCTTCAAAAACCTGAAATTCCAGGGAACCAACACATTTTGCAAGCAAAGAAATATTGCTAGGGCACCACAGGTGGTTGTCTGAAGTCAGCAGTAATTAACTGCACTGCTACAAACTTGGGGAATGGCACGGCTGGAGGCTGTTTCTCCTGGCTCTGACCTGAACACTGCTTGCAATGTGCCCTGGGATTGGTTGAGACAGCCAAGGAAATCCCTCCACACTCCTGGGCAGGCAACTGTTTATAGCTCAAACATTCTGATGTAGGAGCCTTGCTTGGCCTCGCTGTTGTACCAAGGTGGACGATGCAGGGTTTGCCTCTACAATAACAGGACCTTTAATGCTCCTTTTGCTCTCTGCACACACAAAGAATTGCTAGGATTCATTCTACAGGAATGCACAAGGATTTGGTACTGCCTCAACCAGACTTCAAAGCACAGGGACATCAATCCACCAGCAAGACACGTTTGCTAAGATGTTCATGGGCTGGCAGGAGCCAGAACAGCCCCAATCACTCCACAGAACTACTCTGGCTTGAGATACTTCAGCTGACGCTTTGCAGCAACCACCACCACAGTTTTAAAGGCAGTAATAACAAGCAAACTTCCTTCAGAGTAAACCCAAAAATCACTGAGAAGGAATACAGACCCTTGGGAGGTGTGAGATTGACTCCGTTTTTAAGGCACCACTGTATTGGCAAGATCCCCAAGGAATCTGCATGGCAAAGCATCGAGATGTTGCTGGGTTCAGGTCTCAAGTCATCAATGGTCACTTGTAAATAATGATTGTTAAAAACCTGAGGGGTGAAAAGGAAGAGAACCAAAATCAGGAGTAAGATTTGATGCAACATTAGGTAATGTGGAAAGCTGAAACAGCCAAAGTGGGGATCAAACTACTGCAAATAAACCTGCTCCCACCTAAACCTTTTCATCAAGGTGTTTCTAACGAAGAGATCAAACCCTGAGTTTGAGAGATGGGTGAAATGAAGCAATGGAAAGTGCTGAGGGCCAGGATCCCACAGCTGAGCAGGGACTGGAGATGATCCTGGAGACCCCAGAGTCTTCCCCTCTCTTGTCATTTTGAGAATGTGATTAAATATCCAGCTACCACCTTCATTCAGCTGTTTTATTTCCAAAGGTTTCCCAGATGTGCAGAAAAAATACATATGGATGGACAGGAGACAAAGACCAACAAGGGATCTGTTTTTTTTGCATGAACATGCTCATCCCCGTTGGTTTTAAGTGCACAGAGTCAGCTGGTGATGCTTGTGGGAAAGGAAGAATTAATTGGGAACATCCATGGATTTTAAACCTATTGCTTAACGTGTTCTCCAGCCACTTAAGTACCACTCGTGTTTATTTAAACATGGTGGAAATCAGGAAGGGTTTCCCAGTCAGGCTCTTTTCACCCCTCCTTCCTGAGCACTCACCTTGGTCACTGATGCAGGACAGATATGAAAGGGCTCCCTCATATTCACTGCCTCCAGCTTCATCCCCACAGTGAAGAAATGGTTTCTCAAATCAGCATGGTCCTGTGGGAAGAGGAACACGTGGTGGCATCAAGAGGGAGCCAATACATCTGAAAACCTATGTGAAAGGTCACTATGTTTGGTCACTTAACTGGCCCTATGTTCTTTTCATGCCACCCCAATCACAGAAAGCAAGGGCACAACCTCTCCCCCAGAGGACACATCTACAGCACCAAGCCCATCAGATCTAAAGCACAGCGTGTGTCCATCTCAGCAGCAGCAGCCAACCAGAACTTGGTCCACAAGGAGATTGTGCTCACCAAAATGAGGACCTGGCTGAGAAATGGCTGCTTGAAAATCTCCCATTGGCAGAGCCTCTCTACCTCTGACACCCTCTGGGAGCAGCTGAGAGTCCAGAGGTGCCAAGACTCAAACTGAACCCCCCAGGGTAATGCACAACACGGATGCCAACAGCTCAGCATGGCCCTTATTTACCCTGATGGATGTCCAGCACCTACAGGGCACCAAAATAAGCACCTGGGCTGCTCTCCCAAGATAGAAGATGGAAAGGGTTCATTTTTTCCAAATACCTGGAAATGGACTAAGGCTCAGATCCAAAATGTGGGCCCAAGATAGAAGATGGAAAGGGTTTATTTTTTCCAAATACGTGGAAATGGACTAAGGCTCAGATCCAAAATGTGGGCAGCAAGAGAACGTGCTGATGGGAAAACAGGCAGCTGAGTGCAAGTACATGCCCAACAAGACACTTCCACCCGGGATGAAACCCAGCTGCACTCACAGGCCACACGCAGAGGGTTCCCCACAGCACCTCTGGGGATGGCAGCAGGATGCTCTCCTGAAATTTGGAATCAACCCAGATTCAACTCCCTGCTTTGTCACCAGTTTAGTGTTTAACACCTGATTACTCCATCCCCTGTGGCACCTATCTAACAGTCCTACAAGCTGCCACCCCAATTCCAAGGTAATGACTGCATTTTGTGTTCATTCAATAAAAATGTCCCACGGTATTTCTAAACCTCTGGTGCATTAGCCAGTACAAGCATAAGGAGAGATGATGTTATATTTAGCACACACTCACAGACTACTCCAAAATACATGCAGAAAGCTTGCTATTAAGTGGTTAGCAACAACAATCCCATCTACATTCATTGCTACATGTGGTACTCTTGTTCTAAAATGATTTTCTATTGATCCCAAGTTGTGTGTCATTGTGCTTTCCTTTCCCAAGAACTGTCTGCACTTCTAAGGGCTTAACAACTTCTATTTTGGGATCTTACATTCCAACTGCTGCTAGAGATAAGGATTTTTACAAGCTCCAGCCACAGCTAAATGAATGGTTGTTTTCATCTTACCAACCTGCAGTGTTACGGAACCCTTCTCGGTGAGAACCAAAAAGCAGTAAAAACAAAACAAACAAAAAACTGTAATGGATTAAGTCTCATAGCAGAAGAAAATACTGATGATGAAACTGAGGAATATTTAATAATAATGGCCCAGAGCCCAAGGAAGTAATGGCTGAGGAAGGAGCAGACATGAGGAGTTTGAGCATCCTTTTCACAAGGGCATGCAATGATAGGATGAGGGTGAAAAAGCTGAAAAAAAGGCAGATTTAGATGAGATATTAGGAAGAAATTCTTTACTGTGAGGGTAGTGAGTCACTGGGACAGGCTGCCCAGAGAAGTTGTGGATGTCCATCCCTGGAAGTGTTCAAGGCCAGCAACCTGGGATAGTGGGAGGTGCCCCTGGGGTAGTGGGAGGTGGCAGGGGAGTGGAATGAGATGAGCTTTAAGGGCCTATCAAAAACTGCCACCTTTAATACCGAAAAGGCTTCAGAGAGAAAAGATGATGGCTGCAAAAATCCAACCTCACTAGCACTGAACTTCCAACTCCTAAAGACAAAAAAAAGCATCTGGACTGCAGGGCTGCCTCCTCCTCCTCCCTGAGGATCCACACCTTGAGTCTCTGAATACACGAGGTGAGGTTGTAAGGAAAAGGCAACTTTGCAAAATGTGCATCTGGAATCAGCATCTCCCCCAAAATGTTCCATGATTCAACTCACGCTCGGATCCAGCCTCAATGTGTAATAAGCCCAGATCCACCAAAGCACTTAATCATGTTTATCTTTAAACACGCAAGTAGTTTAGTCAACTTTTAAAGTGATTTGTTGATTAAGACCAAAATATATTCACACCAAACCATACTGCTTTTCCTTTTTATCTGCATCATTTTCTTTGGTGTTTCTCCTTCTATTTGCTTTGGTTTTTTTTCAAAGGGGAAAAATAATCAGATGGGGGGAAAATGCACTAATAATATTTAAAGCTATTTTACTTCAAAAGCACTGTGTACCTTGGAATCCAATCTCCCTTGTCATTCAGCATAGCAAGTAAATATTTTCCCCATTAAATTAGTAGCAAGAGTGAACTCACAAGGGGAGTTCACAGGATCTCAAGTACATCTCCCTTTTGAGGGTCAAAATCCTCTTTGAAGCAGGAACATGCATTTCTTTGGAGAAATGTTGTGGAAGTAAAAACCCTGTCTGTGTTAAATGTCATTTTTGAGATGGAAAAGCTTTCATGGAGAAAAAGCCTTTTGTATTGTACCTCTCTGGAAAATGGTCAGGGTCTGGATATTTGATCTGTCTCGTATACTGACTGAAGAGAATCATCAAAATTTACCACATCAGCTTTATATTTCTGCAACCACAAAAGGAAAGAAAAAAGATTCCTGATGCTGTTCTCCTGTTCCAGCGCTGGAGCTGCCTCAGCCAGCAGGGAATTACTTAGGATTTGGCATATGCTCCTCTTCAAAACTCCAATTAATTTACATAATTTCTAAGAATAGGTTCCAGAGAAGTGATGGCAAAGCTTTTAATTAGTATTAGACTCAAAGTGATACACTGGATAATGAACTGCTCTCTCTTCCCTTTATTCACATTGACAGGAACGACGCCTGTTTAATAAAAGCAGCTACAAGGAGAGGACTGGAGGGGTGAGACTTTCTCCTGGTCCCTGCTGGGCTCTGCAGCTGAACAAAAGAAATGCCTGAAATGATTATGGGTGGCAGAATTCCACCCTTTGCTGCTATTTCACAGCATTCAACACCATCAGCGAGTATTTCACCAGCCATTATTTTCTAGCAACTTCTTCAAGTGACTTTCAATTTTCTTTGAAATGGAGCTCAACAGGCAGAAGAGTTTTGACTAGCTGGAGCATTTTATAGCCCCATGCATCGTGAGCCTTTACTCCTACTGGCAGCCAGTGCTTCCCAGCCTCGCTGACCACACAGAAGTTTGGGTTGGATATCAGGAAAAATTTCCACACAATGTCAGGCATTGGGAGAGGCTGTCCAGGGAAGTGTTGGAATCACCATCCCTGGAGGGATTGAAAAGTTGAGTAGATGTGGCACTTGGGGACATGGTGGGGTTGGCAGTGCTGGGTTAATCCTTGGACTCAATCTTGGAGGTGTTTTCCAAACTGAGTCAGTGATTCCACGATTATATAATTCATACCAGTAGATTGCCTGTCCTGGGGTTCACAAGCCCTTAGGGGGCAATGGAAACACCCTCTGGCTGCTGAGGAGCAGCCAAATAAACTGAGTTGACAATCAGCAAGGATGCAGGAGAGTCCCTCAGAGCAGAGTGAAAAATCATACCACAAAACATTCAACAAATTAACGTGGCATGGGCAGCACAGCTGCTCACTCCAAGGGTCACATCTCTAACATGATGGATTACAGCTCACGGGTAATGAGTGGAGCACTGCAAAACCCCTCAATGAACGTCTGTCACTCACAGTCCAAACCCAGTGGCAAAAGTCAGAGCTGTCACAGCTCTCACTATAATCCCCAAAAAGCAATTAAACTCAGTCCCACGCTCACAGCTTTAGAGCAGGGTGCATTTGCAAATGCACAGCTGTGACCCTCTGGGCCACCTGAAAGACAGCCCTGCTTTGATGCACATCTGCACCTTCATTTCCATCCTCACGTGGCTTGTGCTTCTGTAACAATTCTGCAAAACACACTGGTGGGTTTTGCAACAGCTCAGTGCACGCAGCATCACACACAGGGCTGGGAACTGCTGTGTCTGGAGGTCAAGTAACAAGTCAGGAACAGGGCTGGGAGGAGAACCAGGCTCCAATTTCCCAATCCTCTCCTTTAGGGTCTGAGATACCCACACAGCTTTCTGCTTCTCAGCTAAGAAACTACCACCAGTAGTGCAGGTTTCAGAAATGCCAGGTGACATGGCAGCCTCAATGTCACTCCAAAAGAGATCCACAAACAGATTTAGAAAAGTGTCCCAGCTCTTAAAGATGTGAGTAAGCTTTAGGGAAGTGAAGTACCTGTATGGGTGACATGCTTAAGTCCTGATAATTAAGTCACTAAGAATTATCTTTAGGTGATGAACTCAAAAAGAGAGACTTCAAAATCATCACAGCCATTTGCCTGACCTGGTACCACCTAAATATCAGGTCAACAAATGTAATTTCTGCTCAACAAATGTCATTTAGGTATAAATAAAGTCAATTTTGTCCATGTCACAGGAGTGGAGCTCAGGCAATTTTACAGTGCACTGGGTAAAGCTGATAGAGCGGGGGGACCTAGCTAAGCTGCTTTTGTCTGTGACAGTCAGAGAAGCTGCACTCAGGGCTGGTTGCTCTCTCTGTGTCCCCAAATCCCAGGAAGGGCATCACCTTCAGATTGTAACATGCCCCCTTTCAGCCCACTCTGCTCAAGACCACTGGAATAATGTAATTTTAAACCCAGCAGCTTACAAAGTGTATAGATAAGAGCAAAAGGCTCTCATTTGAACCTAATTTTCAAATCAGAGGCTGACTTTCAAATATTCTTAAAAGTCAGAGCTTCTTTTGGTCCAGGACAGTCAGATGCACATAGATTACAAAACTGCAACTTCATACAAAATTCAGAACTAAGTCTGAATGCTGAAAAGTTGCAAGGTTGAGAGGCTGATTAGAAACACTGACCACTAATAAATTATTGACCTGAGCCTCCTTTAACCGTCAGTGCAGGAAATGCTCTTCCCTTCAGTCCCATCTCTCCTGGTTTACTTTAATAAAGGACAGAGAAGAAGCAGGCCCCATCTGGTATGACTGGGAACATCTTAGTTGATTTGGTTTTTGTTTTTGAGAAATCACTTCCCCTCTCTGTTTTCTCTGATTTCTCCAAGAAACTGGCTGTTTCTAATTGCCTAATTTTAATCACAAAGCTCATGTGTGGTAACCAGGCACAAACACAGTAATAGCAGTGGTTAAACTGCCTCCACAGGAATCTGGCATTTGTTTTTTTAATTGAGAAAAAAAATGGAAATAAAGAAAGAAACGCTACCAAATGCAACTCTCTGCATTATTTGT
Source organism: Lanius collurio (assembly GCA_020086605.1). Classification (NCBI taxonomy): domain Eukaryota; kingdom Metazoa; phylum Chordata; class Aves; order Passeriformes; family Laniidae; genus Lanius; species Lanius collurio. The sequence goes on from JACBWW010000049.1 coordinate 1,626,345, forward strand.
AGATGAATCAGTCTTGTTTGTGATTCACCAACTTCCTTTGCTAAACACAGAGCAATTTTCCCTGAAGGTGCACTCTCTGCAGGGAGACAGAAATACCCCACACGACACAACACGTGCAAACTGTCCCCTTGTTCTGACAAGAGACATCAGAGGAAGACCCAAATGTAGAGATGTGGGGTGGGATGATGAGGAAAGGGTGCTGGGAGGGAGGTTTTTGAGACACCACGACCCTGAAGCAAGGAGAGCCAGCTACAAACTGCACCTACTGAAGAGCCCCTTGAAAAACTGCAGATGCTTCTGCCGAGGACTGGATTTAGCCCTACGGATTTTAAGCTCCTCTTGTTGAATAAAAAATAGTTGCCATAGAAACAGCAACATTGCAGAGTAGCCAGTCGAAATCCAAGCACACCTTCTCCGTATGGCTCAGCCCGCCGCAGATGGCATTAGGGCAAAGATCTCCTCCCACAGAGCGCCTGTTTGGCTCTGCCTGGGAGCTGCAAGCATGGGCAGAGGTAAAAGAGATGGATATGCACCCACTTGGGGGTTTTTTTGGTGTGTTTGGTTTGGGTTTTTTAGCATCTCAGAGCCACAGCGTTTCACAAGAGTTCACTGGTGAGATGTGGTTGTGTTACACACACAGGTCCCATTTCATGGGGGGTGAAGTCCCATAGAAAGGGTGACAAGGTGGGAACAGCTACTTGAGTGCTCCGAGTGAAACCAGCAGCGTCTCTTCTCACACCTCCTCGACACACAGCACCTCACCCGTGAGGAGGGACTGAGGCTGCCCTTGGCAACATCATGGCAGCAATCATTACTGAGAAATCAACAGGAATTTGTTAGAGCAGGGAGGGTCAGGAGCCAGTTCAATGCACATGGTGAGCTGCAACCACTGAAAAACAGATTTGCACCACAGCTGCTTTTGCTTTCTTTGAAGACATTAATTCATGTTTAGATTATACAACAGTAGACTCATGGAATGGCTTGGATTGGAAGGGATCTTAAAGATCATCTCCTTCCAAAGCCTCTGCCATGAGCAGGGAGACTTTCCACTATCCCAGGTTGCTCCAAGCCCCATCCAACCTGGACTTGAACACTTCCACAGATGGGACAGTGGCAACTTCTGGGCAACCCGTTCCAGTGCCTCACTCACCACCCCCAAAGGAAATAATTTCTTGCTATTATCTGATCTAAACCTCCCCTCTTTCAATTTTAAGCCACTCTCCCTTGCCCTATCACTACATCCCCTTGCAAAATGCCCTAAGTGGGTGACTTTTAGGTATCACCCACCCTGTACATGGGAGCAGATGCTGTTGTAGGTGCACATCAGACCCTCTCAGTGGAAAACACTGCCCAGGGATGCAGAAGGCAAGAGCTCAGGATGCCACAACCTCCCTCAGACCAAGTCTGGATGCATTAAGTAAACTAAAGCAGGCTCTTTTGCTGACCCTTCCCCATCCTCAGAGACCCCAGGAGATAATGAAGAAAATTACAAATACCAGAGGGACAAGGAAGGCTGAGGGACCTGGTTCTCACTCAGCCCATTTGCTTGGCTTCAACTGCCTTTGGCATCTCTCCCCCAACCCTGACTTTCATATGGTGCTGCCAAACAGACCCTGGGGGCACCTCAGACAGGGCTGGGCTTTGCCCACCTCCTTGGATTGCTCTCCCAACCCAAATCCTTGCACAGCCCATAGGCAGGAGGGAGCTGGAGAGGGTTAGAGCTGTTCACAGAGATACCACCAGGCTCCAACTCACCCTTTGGTACCAGAGACACCCTTACTCCCTTTGTGGTAACCTTTGGGACTTGCAAAGATAAATGGTTTCAACAGAGCTGAGGCAAGAGTGGGTCAGAAGGGAGCAGAACAACAGAGGGATTGGGAAGCCATGCATGTCTCCCAGCCAGGCAAACAGCAGCCGTGGAAGAGGGCTGGCGAGCCCACGGATGGGGAAGAACAGATGGAGTATAAATTATCTGGCAGCCTGCAGACAACACGGCAACTCGCAGGTTATTAAAGCGCAGCGTGCGGAGCCAGGGCCAGCCAAGCCATCAGGGCGTGAAGGAGCTCGGGAGTGGGATTTGGCTTCCAAGGAAAACCAAAGGCACGCTCGTTTTAAGCTGCTGCATCAGCACGTGCCCATCAAGTGAGGGGGATGAAGGCAGTAAAACCCTGCTGGACTTCAAGGCTGCTCGTGCAGCCAGGTCAGGATTGTCTACAACTTGGAAGTATCCCATGGGTTTCTCTAACTTAAACTCTTCCAGAATACAAAACGCTGGAAGAAAACACTCAACACCCAAAATGTTTACCAAATTCTGAGAGATGTTGCCTTCTTTTTTAAAAAAAAAACCAAGGTTTTGGAGAAGGTGTCAATCTTACTGTCATTACTAAAATGCACAATTCATCCAATGGAAAAAACCTATTTTTTTTGGTAGGAAGAAGTCCTGTTTAATCTTTGTCTTCAGGCTTGTGAGTGCAGCACTAGAAGCATCACTGTGTCCTGAATTTCAGGGGCAGCTCTTGCCTGGATGGTGGATGGCCCCTCCATCAGTCTCCTTAGGATTTGTCCCAGCTGATTCCTTCCATGTCATTAGTCTTACTACTGATTAATACTATTAACTGGTAAAAGGAGACATCCAGAAGCTCCAGTCAGAAATAGGGGAACATTAGGCTGGGCACAACATAGAGGGATTCTCTTGCCAGACAGATTTTGAGCTGGAAAAAACAAACAACTTTGGGGAAGGAGAGCAGGGTGGAAAATAAGAGGAATAGGACCAAAGGCTATGAATGAGGAACTTCCACTTGTGTTAGGTAACACTTCTCTCTCCTGAGTGCTCTTCAAGCAATTTATCAAGAGCTTGGTTTTAGGGATGTGGCTGGTAACAGCTCCATCCAGGACAGCCATCAGGATTCAGGAATTAGGAACAGGATGCCAATATGCAAAATCCATGGAAAGATGATGAGCACCCCAAATCCACTGAAGGATTTAGTTCCCCAAACAGAGGTGTCTGATGGCCCATGACATCTGCATGGGACCCACTGATCTGGAACAGGAGACTGGAGGAAGCAGAATGGGAAGTCAGAGAGGATCTCCAGGATCTCCTGTCTGCCTCTCTCCAGGAAACTAAATCCATTCACCTTACACAAGCTGCTGGGCTGAAACTCTAAAATATGCACTGATTTGTAACAGTAGGGCTGTGTTTGGAGCAGGGCTCCCTCTTAGAGAGCACCAGCAATGCCAGCACTGAAGCAAACCCCTGAAATTGTTCCACATAAGTTGGTATCAGGCCCCAACAACCCTTTGACCATCATTATTCACAACAAGCCCTGACCATTCTATCAGGTGTCCCCTGAAGCCCAAGCCATCATTTATGACCAGTACCAAACCAAGTGTAGGGGCATCCCAACAGCAGCCTGAAATCAGAGCAGACACAGCAAAGGACCCATGTCCTTGGGTTGTGGCCTTTTGGAAGGATTTGTGCTCCTAGGCCATTCAAACATCCTTGAAAATCCTGTCTGTATTTATTTTTCTTCAAGGACCAACGTGTTTTCTGAAAAGCAGGGAATGACAAAACAGCAGGTGTGTTGCAAAAAGCTTTTGTGAGGAGAAAAATTTATTCCAGGATGTGCAGTTTGCAAAACACTATGTTTAGTAGCTGCATAATAGCAGCATTTTCTGCCAGTTAAACATCACGTTCCTTTCTCAAAGGATCCTAAAGCATTTCACAAACACTTCCAACATATGGCCAAGTGTAAAATAGCACCAGGAAAAAAGAAAAATAAAAAAAAAATCCTGTTTGCTGCCTTCTCCCTGATTTTTGCAACCAGCTTCTGTGGTTCAGTGTCCTCTCCCTGGATGCCAAGAGGGGGTGAGGGCTGTGCTTTTGCACGGGGTTTTTGGACCTGCTGCTGAACACCACCACGTGCCAAGTCCAGCTCTGCCACACTTCTGAGCATTGATAATTCAGGCTCCAACCCATGGTTTGTGAGTTCTCAGGCAGAACCCAGCCCTGTGACACCAAAACCGCAGAGTGTCACTGCTGACAGCAGCGAGGGGCTGACAGACCCCTAAGAGCAGCTACTTCTCACACTCCAAACGTGGCTCTGCTCTGCCAGTGCCACCTCCTGGGGACACTTTGATGGCACCACAGTGACAATTCCCACAGTGATGCACAGCTTTGAGGACAACATGGATTTAAGTCATAATCCAGACCAACGTGAATGTGCTTGCCCTGGGGCTGGCTCACCATGAGCAAGCAGACACCTACACCCTCCTCAGCCAGGGAATTCTGCAGGGAAATGTGGAAAAAACAGAATGTAACTGCTCAGTGTGCAGTTTACCATGTCTGCCAAAGCAGACATTTTCAGCTTTCCAGAAGATCTCTAAGAGTTGCCAGCTGTCAAACTTTGTGTTTTTTATCTCATCTGACACATGACAGCTACAGCAGCAAAGGAGCCCCAGGCACCGTGTAGAGACATTATTACTTCTGTGCTGGGTTTGTAAAATAAAATTAAAAAATCAAAATTAAAAATAATACATCTTTGGATACGACACTCTTTGCTGGGATCTTGGATTCTCCCTGAATGTCCCACACATAATCACTTGCTTCCCTTGCAAGATCAGTTGAGTTTACTCTCAGATAGTCTCCTAAAGCCTTAACTCATGTTTAAGTCATTACTAGAGGAAGACTTGCTCACAGGCACAGATTAAAACTTGTCTTTTTCTCCTTAATTAAGATGCACAAGATGGGGTTGATTCACCCTAAATGGGCAGAATAAAGTGATGCCCACACACAAAAAATTTATTCGGTCTCCTGCCTTCCCAGCACCAGAACAGGGGTTCAGACAGCACCAAACTCTGAATTCTGCTCATCTTGTGCTCAGCTTCCACTTTATAACAAACAAAGAAGTCCTACTGACCTCATCAATGACCTAAACATTGACTTTTTTTTGCCACATTTGGCCCCAAAGTAACTTTTCTGCTGGGCCATTCAAGCATTCCAAGGGTTTGCATTGTCTTCTAAGAGGAATATCTTTGCAAGCTACAACCACACAGACAGCAACTGGGATTTGCTGAATTCAAATTTATGACCTGCATGCAATAATTAAAACAAGTGGGTATAAGTCTGGCACGCTGGGAAGAGGCAGCAACACAGCTGTTATACATTTTTTTTCAAAAAGGATGTTTCATGAGCCTCATCAGAAACATTCCTCACTCTTTCACATAGACAGGATTAAAATTTACACATTATGCATTTCCTTTTGTGATTGAATCCCTGCCCCACACAATGCATTTTTGATCTTGAAGCTGCCAATGCAAACTTTTAGTAGAGGTGGCAGATGGAAGCCTTGGATGAAACAAATGGCAGAGACCCAGAACGCTCTGCATGCCACTTCCATCCCAACACGGGGCTCCTCAAGCCCACATCTGTGCCCAAGGCCAACACACAAAGCTCCCCACTTCTCCCAGCACAGCAGAGCCCCCACACTGCCAGCACATGAGCCACGGGCCAGGCCATTAGCAAAGTGTCCCCAAATTAATGTTGCTAATTTGAGTGCATCCCAGCTGGGCGAGGAGCCTGGATTCCTCATGGGAATCTGCTGGCACATCCCTGCAGGGAGAGTGAAGGTGGCACCAGGGTTTTGTGGCAGTAAGAATGGGGCATGATGTGGGCCTTGTTCCAGTTACAGAACCATAAAATCATTTCAGATGGAAAAGCCCTCTAAGATCAAAGTGCAGCCATGAACCCAGCACTGCCAAGGCCACCAATGAGAGCCACATCCAATTCCATGGATGTTCTGGAGCATCCCACTGCAGTGCTGCTTAAGGGCCAGGAAGGAACACAGAGGTCCCCAGGCTGGTGGTGGGAGGGCAATCTGGTCCCCCAGGTCCCCAAGGAGGAGGTGACACCGGAGACATGGGGGCATTGCTGTGCTCCCACACATCCCTGGGCATCCTCTCACTGCCCATCCCACCCCAGCCAAGATGGAATTGTTGGAAACCAGGCAGGCACAGCCATAAATCAGGATTATCTGGAGCCACCATGGTTAACAGCAGTGCAGATTTACATGGGAAATCAAAGCTGGAGCACATCTCTTAACTATTACAAACCAGAGTGAGAATAAAAAAAAACTTAAAAAAAGAAGATGTGAGAACAAAATTATCTCTCACTTCCATTACAAGTCCCTGAAGGAAGTTTCTCTACCTTGTGGCTTGTGATCAGGTAAAAATTTTGGTGGAAGGCTCACAGAAATCTGTCCAATTTGTTGTGTCAACTTTTATATTCACAGCCTTACTACTTCTCGGTTGTATATGATGTCTTTGCACAGGTCTAACGGAGTAAGACACATGAAAAATAACTGGAGAAACCCTGGCTGATCATCCCCAGCCCCCAGAAAATACTGCCCAAGAAATAAGGTAAGTCCACACACAAAAATGTGTTTTATACAACCATCCCACTCGTGACCTTCCATGGTTTGTGTATTACAGCAAAGGCCTTTCCTGAAAAAAGTTTAACATAAGCTGCTAAACATGGCATGGTATTTATTCATCACGGGTTCCATAAGTAAAGGAAAAGTATCTTTTACCTTGAACACTTCCATTGGAAGAGGAAAATTTGCTGCATCATTAAGGGATTTTTCCAGAGCGCATTTCCACTCAGTTATAGTCTTCAGAGAATAGATATCTGAAGGGATGACAAAAAGGAAAAAAAAAACAAAAACAAAAATAAAATAAAAAAAAATAAAAAAAAAGGTGACTGTTTGGAGATGAAACATTTTTAGAAGACTAAAGTTCTTAAGTCATATGAATGGGCAGAACAAGTGACATGAACAGTGTGTGTATTCCAAGCTATGCAGCATGGATAAATTCAACACAAAAGCTACTAGCAGGGGAACACTGGAGGAAGATTGTGTTTTATATCCTGAAGTAAAATCCAGAAAAATTCACATTCTTCACCTACTGCTGAGGGAATGAGAATTGTATTATCTCATTACTCATTATTGAAAACAGCAAAAAAGCCTCTATTTGATTTTCATTTCTCAAAACACCTGATGTTTCCTAGTTTGAGAAGCCTCAGGTCTTCAGCCAATATTAGTTATATTTGAACAAAACATAAACTATCATCATTAAGGCACCTGTTCATTGGAAAGTGTTTGGGTTTTGGTTGGGTTTTTTTAATTGCAGGGCTGGGGTGGGTGTGGGAAGAAACATTTCAGCTCAGTCTCTACTCAGACACATTTGTTGGTATCACACTCAAACCAGAACATCACACCAGAGAAAAATTTACACTTATGAATTTTCATCATTATACTTTTAGGCAACATCTTTGTGCAGCTTCACATTGCTTCCAGTGAGTTTCTTTACACAGGTTTTATATTACTAAATCATTATATTAACAAGCCCTTTATGGTTCAGTGCAGTGAAATGCCTACGAATCATCAAAGGGAACAATGTAGGAAACAATACTGTGATGAGGAACATTATATTGGATTTACTCCTGCCCTAGAAAATATATTGTTATCTTGCACATAACAAGTTATTGCAGAACATTCATATCAAGGCCTCAAAGAGAGAAGATAGGTAGATAGATTGCAACAATTATTAAAATGGAAATGAACATTTGCTCAATAATAAACCCGAACTGTGACACGGAGTGAAGAGTGTAGAGCTTTTCTGTGGCCACTGTGACTTCCCACACTTACATCAAGGTTCAATTTGGCCCAATTTGCATTTAAATCCTGTACATCTAATAACCATATATATTTACTGGTTAGCAGAAGATTTACTGCTGTATCTTACAATTCTGAAGGAGGGAATAAAAAATACGTGTAAAAAAAAAAAAGAAAGCAATTGGCAAGCACTGTTTCCACCTAGCACTGATGGTACAAGAGAATTTTATGCTCTGAACTCAACAGATTTAAGACCTTATCAAAACAGGATTTGCAGAATCACTGACTGAACTGGATGTATTTATACTTCCACTATATCAAATCTCACTACTTCAGAACAGACATCAAGGATATGCATATGAATTTAAACACACCTGAAGGGGGATGTTAACCTTTCAGGGCAGTATTTTTAATTCCTCAGCTGTCTGGTTATTAATGGGAATATAGATTTCAAGTCTCTGTTTACAAGTGCAGGGGGCACAACTGTTAAGAAGTACACTCTTTAAGTAACTGTTCATTATTTTATAGTTTTGTTGCCCTACTTCTCCCTTGCTTGCAGAACTCTGATCAGCATGAAGTGCAGGGAGGGGGATGGCTCACCTTGTTTCTTTCTTTTTTGGTTTAATTTACAGGAAATACTTCATACAATATGATTTTGCCCCATGCTGCAGCCAACTTGTTGTTTCAAGTCTGAGTTTAGAAAAACTCTGCCTGATGCTTCCCTGCTGGAAACAGACCCTCAGTTTCTGCTGTGATGGCACTGAAGCACAGCAAAGTTGAAACTGGTATTTTGGGCAACTCTGGCCAAGTTTTGGGTAACTTTGGGCAAAATCAGTAAAAACAAGAAGCAACTCTCTGGGCAGTGTCAACAGACTTCAAGATACAAAGACAACTCCAGTGGTTTCAAGGACCAGCAAGGAATATCATATGCACATTTAATTAGTGGTGTCTTGCTCATGCTGGCGAGCGTATGGACACTAAATTGCATGGTTAAAAGAGCATAAAGCATTTTATTTAAGTGCCAGGGTAGCAGGTAATTGAACAGAGTGTACTGTGTCAATTTGTATCAGGGTTCACAAGTAGTGAGCAATTAAAATGACTGGCAATTTGTCTTTAAACAGAAAGCAACATAAACCCAGATGATCTTGTCCTGTGTAAACAGCTGAGCTCAGCCCATCGGTGGCTCTGTGTCAAGCAGCCAGAGCCAATTTCCACTAGCAAGGAGGTTTATTCCACATTCAGATATACATCTGAAGGGAAAAATAAGCTATAACCCCTTTGCTTCAGTTAAATGGGCTTGTGAGATCCACAGAGTCCATGTGGAGAAGACAGCTGGGATGCTGTTTCATAGAATCACTGAATGGCCTGGTGGGGAGGGACCTTAGAGATCATCTAGTTCCAAGCCCCAAAGGACCTCTTGCACATTAAATGGGTGTTAGGATGTGGGTGGCTTTCAGGGAAAAGACCTCTCCATCCAAAATATTGTTTGGGTCCTTTATCTGAGCTGCTCTGCATCTTGAAAGACTGACCTGGAAGTGAAACCTGTCAAGTGCCAGAGATGGATGAACAGGGAAAAGTCACACCCCAGACACAAAGGGAAATAAAGCTCGAGGTGGGTGTGTAGCATCCAAGCTGAGGCACTGTCACAAGCTGCAGGAGGGATGTATAAAAACACCCTTGTTTGATGGTAAGGGAACACACAGCCTGATCTGGAAGCAGCTGCATGTCCTCAGCATCTCCTCAGAGCTGATTCATAACAGCTTTGATACACAGTCCTAGGCTGTTCCCTTTATCAATCAAGGAGTCACCTTAACTGGCTTCTGATATTGAAAATTTAGGACAACCAGGTACGTGCTCTTTGGTTGCAATCCCCGTGAGTGAAAAAACCAGGCTTATAAAGATGTCATTTTATCTTACCTACGTTAGGTATGTCTTAGCACCCCCTTTTCCCTACCCATTCTAAAGAGAAAGCAATTTCTCGTGCTGAACTGTCTTTTGATGCCTGCACTATGGCAGTGAATCTAAACCCTGATGTGTAAAAAGCAAGGTACTGCCCACAGACTCCCTCTCCTTCCTAAGAAGGTCCACACCAGGTCCTTCACACAACAGAGGTCCTCCTAGCCCAAATGCTCTTCCCTTAAGAAGCCACTAAGAAAGGGTAAAAGCAGACCAGGATGTATCCCTGGCATAGTCTCCAGGCCTCAGGTCTTTAGGAAACTGCATTCTTTGAGTGTCTGTGGTTTAGTAGCTTCATCCCTGAGTTTCTTCCTCCTCTGAGTTAAGGTCTCATACAATTTTTAATCCATCATGCCTCATGAACATGCTGGATGGCTGAATAAAACCTTAAAGGTTCTTTGCCAATCTTAACAAGTCTGTGCCTCCATGTTAGGTGGACGTCAAATGATCAGGAGTGGAACATCACCATTCCTGCCTCCAGAAACTGCTCAGATTTCCACTCCTGACTGGCTACTCCCTGCAGTACAGAGCCTGACAGCTGGGTCAGAAGGGAGGGTCAGTGAAAGACCCTTGAAGAGGTGATCAGGAGAAGACTTGGGCAAAAACAGCAGAGTTCAGACCTGAAGGGTCTTTTCTCAGCAAACTCCTATGAGGCTCAACTTTAGGACGTGTAAAGTAATGAATACCTATTTAAGCCAATGAAAGCCAGAATGATGATCTGGGCATTGAATTCATTAGTAACAATGCTGACTAAAAAGTGAATGACCAGAAAAATGCAAAGGAGAGGAAAGAGGTATCAGATGAGAACAGATGAGAACAAGAGACAGGAATTTTAAAAGTTAAATCAAGGAGAGGGGAGAAGATAAGTAAACAACTTCAGCAAGTAAGAGTCCAGTAACAGACAACTGAAAAAAATGAAAATTAAAAGAAAGGCATGATGGGTGGGGAATCAACAGAAAAGGATGTACAACTGGATAAAAGGAGGAAAGAGTAGGAAGAAATGGAATAAACAAAGAGGAAGCACAAATCTCCTTTGGGCCACTTCTATATTCACCAAACCTTTACAGGCCAAGAGGGTTCAGTGATGGTCAATAAAAAAGTTGCTTCTCTGTAACCCAAAGAGTCTCTTATAAAATAAGAGTGGGTGATATTCATGCTCTCCAGCATTCACACCTAATTTAGAAGTGATGGGAAACACTGATTCCTACATATCAGAGAAGAAAAACACACATTCCCAAAAAGCACTCGAGACCCAAGTCCCAGACAAATTTGTGAACATGAGAATTGAACATAGTGGGGTAAACTCTCCTCATTAGGTGTGAAGGACAGAAGCCCCATCAGAAACACCTTCCTGAAGGAAGGGAATTCAATACTTATGCAAAAACCTCACCCACAGCACAAAGAAAATGAGGCACAGACCTGGACACATTTTCAACCTACACAGGAGAAGGTGGGTCAGTTTGTGATCCCAGACTGGCTTAGCTGCAGTCCCAATCCCTCTCCATTCAAGATGGTTTGAAAACTAAACTCAACCCTAAAGAGCTTTTTTTTCCCAAGCTGTAATCTCCTGACGTATAACGTGGTCTGACACATTAGACTTCAAGTGAATTCATTTAATAAACAACACAGTTCACTTTGAACCCAAATTAGATGGATCTCACCTCCCATTTGTGCCACAGCCAGAAACTACTGACAAAGCAATGTGAATGCTGGAGAAGGACAAACGGGCTGCACAAGCATCTCAAAAAAACATCAGTGAATGCCACAAAGGGAGACAGTATTCTGGGGAGATTCTTTACCTGCAGGTGGGTCCATTCTGTATTTATTCTCTTGACACCAACCGACTGGTCGAAGTCTGCAATCCAAGTAAAACAACCACTGGTCATAGGATTCAGTCTCCTCCAATCCCACATAGCGAAGGCGTAATCTTCCTCCAACATTTTCAACCACACTAACTATCCAGTACTGAAAGGGATTCTGGGAATCCTGCAGCTCTATTAAGGAATCAACTGTAATGAGGTCTACAGGGTTTTTTCCTCGCAGAGGCTGTTTGAATAGAAGCAAAACTCCTTATTTTAAACTTTATTTGAAGACTTCTCAAGGAAACAGATGACAGCAGAAGATTATTTTTGTTTTTCACACCATCATCCAAGCGATCAGCAAACAGTCTGTTCTTCTTCTATTTTACCCAATGTCTTCCAAGTGCAAATTCAGAAGTAAAACAGAAAACAACAGTTGTGCTAATTTCTCAACCGACATCATCAACAACAACAACAAAAAAAAAGAATAATAAAAGGTGGAACAGCTTGAAAAGCACATCTACTTGGGAATCTCCTGAACTACTCAGAGCCTGGTTATATTGCAGGATTTCAAACCAAATTCTCATTGATTGCAGCTGATAAGAACCAATCACAGGACTGGACCCTAACATTTACCTGAAAGATAACCACTTTGTACATGACTCAAAAATTTCCTTCTGTGCACTGATCTCTTCCATCAAAGGCTTTATCTCTTTCTCACTGGCGTGGACAGCAAATTATCCCTTCCCAGCCATGGATGCATGAGTCTGTGGGGGTTATTCCAAAGCTCAAAGCCAACAGCAGGTTTGGATCCAAGCCCAAGGCACACAGGATTGGTTGGGTCGAGCCACCACACCCAAGAAATCCCAGTGACTGAGGTTTTATTTACTTATATGTGGTTATTTTCTGGGATCCCACTCTGCAGCCATTCACATACAAGTGTAACTTTCCACCTGCAAAGCTGCCAAGCACTGCCATTAAAAAACCATGAGATGCTCTGCAGAACAACCACTTCGGGGCTCAGTGGTTTGGTTTTGTGACTGTGAGCATCTCTTGCTCTCAAGCTTTAACATAATGGTTAGATTTCTTATTTTTTATTAAATACAAGTTTGAATTCTTTCTATGCAGTGTCTCGATTTTGGGGCTCTAAGTGCAGCATTAAAATGACCCCAAGACTGGGAAGCACTGGTCCCCAAAGGAAATGCTAAGCAAAGGCAAAACACATTAAAAACAAGGACTTCTTTTTTTCCTGTTTGTTTGTCCCACTTTTACTTAATTAAACCATATAAACATTTCACATAACTTTTAAAGATATTAATTCTGTAAATCAAGAGTCAGTCCAGGATGGTTCTTTCTAGCACTGGCTACAAAACAAAATAAGGAGAAAGCCTTATTTTTCAAAAAGTTTTTTTTCCTACTAAATATTGAAAATATTCAAATTTTGAGATGCAACTGATTTCCATACATCTCTCTTAATCCAAAAATGCAGGCAAGAGAACGAGAATATGGTAAAAAAATGCAATTAAAATTAACTAAAAGCTTATCACATGTACACTCTTAAACAGTTTTATGATTAATAGATATATCTCAGAACAATATATTTGCCATTCATTATAAGCTACTTTTCTACAGTGCAAGCTGCAAGCATCTGTATAATCTCTTCAAATATTATTTCATGGCAAAATGCAGTGTCAGAATTTAATAATACAACAGAAATCCACTTTAATGTGGATTTTTTCCCCTCTCATACAACTGCTTCATTCCAACAAAATATTCTTTAATATGAAACTATGGTGTAATGATTTAACTTATTATAATAAATCCCTGGCTGTATCAAAGTGAATATTGCTTCTCTGATTTGTGTGCTAAATTTTAAGCCAATGGGTTGTCACTTACCCCACGAGAACTGAATGGCTAGGATTAATAATCGGCTTGCACGAAATATTAACATTTACCATAATGCAAGAACCCTTCACATGCGTAGCTGGCATGTTAAAAAAAGATTTTAAAAGTAGCACTACATATTGATTTAGCAGTCTAACAACAATCTGCAGCACTCACGAACAGCAAATCTGTCAACAGGGGCCAACATACATTGCACGACACAGACAGCACTGAGCACATAAAACACCAGAAAAGGGTCAGAGACTGTTTCAAGCCAACACAATGTTTTCTCTCTCTGCTTTTCTGCCTGGGGCTGCCTCTCTTCCCTGCCTGCAGAAAGGAGAGGGTTGGCACACACCAGAGATGGGGGTTGGACACCATCAGATTTCTGCATATGCCACCTGGGAGTGGTCCCACAATGGGGATACAGCAGGCCCAAGGAGGTGGATTATTTGGGGTCTGCAAAGGATGTTCATCCCTCAGATTGGGGAGGTAAAAAAAAACCCTAATGGTAAAATATTAATTCTCCCTGCCAGGCATGGGCATGTGGGAAAAGGATGCAGCTGTGGCTGGTGGAAGTGAGCAGGGACAAAATGATCAAAACCAGTGCCTGGATGCACACTGGCTTCCCACAGGCCAACTTGAGCACTTTCACAAAGGTAAATTCCTGTATGCCCTCGCTCTCAGCCTAAATACAGAGGGACAAAGAATGAGGGGCCCCTGCAGGACCATCTGTGTCCTCTCCAAATATCCCAACAGCACCCACATGAGAGCAGGACAGGCCCTGATGGAAAAGCTGCCCATGGTTTCAAGGTCAAGCTGTGGGATTTTCATCCAGATCTCAAGGCACACAGAGGCTGTCCTGGGGTGCAAGTCACCCTGTGGATCTGCTGCACAGACTGGCCTCTTGGCTGAATGGGTGCACCCAACAATGGACCCTTCTGCTCCTCTGAGGCCACCTCACCCAACAACGTCCCCGCTAAATGTGACTGCTGGATTTAGGTGGAGGCAATGTCCTTGGGGGAGCTCTTTCCATATAAAGTTGATAGTGCTCCCCATCAACCTACTCCACCCCCTCCCCAACCCGTGCCACAGAATCACAGAATGGTTTGGGTTGGAAGGGACCTTAAAGATCATCCAGTCCCAACCCTCTGCCACAGGCAGGGACACCTCTCACTAGACCAGGCTGCTCCAAGACCCCTCCAACCTGGCCTTGGACACTTCCAGGGATGGGGCAGGGCTGAGCTGGCAGCTCAGGTCACCAGTATGATGGATCTAATGGGGCACTGAAGGGCTGAGTTCTCCTTCCTATGGATGTTCTCCTTCCCCACCCAGCTTTTTTTGAGCGCTCAACTTTCTAAAGAACTAAAAAGCCCAACAAACTCCCCGTGACTGGGTGAGAAGCAGAGCCAGCAGAGTCCAGGCATTGCTGCCACGGCTTTTGGGGCAGGGCTGGGTGAGGTCCCAGGGCTGGCACACAGACACTGCAAGCACACAGCCCTGTGGGCCGGGAGCACACACACCGAGGAGGAGAGGAACTGCAATCTAATACATACACCTTCCAGCAAGTTGGCAGGGGCCGTCCTGGCGCCGGTCAGATCCTGGATGAGAAACTCTGTCCAGTCCATGTACTTCTCTTTGATTGCTGGGGAAGGGGAGGGAAGAAAAGAAATGCTTAGCACAGCAGACTGCGTTGACTTGCCACGTGTGTATCACGGGATGGACTCGGTGTATTTAGTAAGAAGAAATTTAGTAAGAAGAAATTCTTTATTATTAGAGGGGTGAGGCCCTGGCACAGGTTTCCCAGAGAAGCTGGGGATGTCCCCATCCCTGGAAGTGTCCAAGGCCAGGCTGGACGGGGCTTGGAGCAACCTGGGATAGGGGAAGGTGTCCCATGGCAGGGGGGGGCATGAGACAATCTTTAAGTTCCTTCCAACCCAAATCATCCTGTGATTCTATGATTTAAGAAACCCCTCCTTGGGGTTTACCAGCTCTAACAAGTTTTGGATGCAACTGCAGCTCAGAAGAAAAGCTGGTTTATTGCCCAGGTCTTTGGGCAATGTGTGCACACGGTTAAATCCCCAAAAAAGGGAAGGTGTTGCTCCACTGTAACCACTGACAGTGATTTACAACATCGTGGCTTATCATCCCCATCTCTCCCATTCAGAATTGGCCATTGCTTGTGTAACCACTCGTTTCCTGCTTATCACCTGGGCTCAGATGTGATTTATAAAGTCTTTTGTATGTTCACTAATGACCTCTGGGAAAAAAAGAAGCTGTGCAAACTTTCAGTTCCTTGACAGGAGACCAGAAACTTCAGGTGCTTTTCCAACAAAGTAGAAAAATCAACCCTGAGAACATCATATATCAGCTGCTGAGTCAATATACTAGCAAGAAGAAAGATTTAAAGTCTTTCCTTTATCAGGAACTTCTGTTTCATTTAGAAAAAACTGAATAATTCCTAATCTAAACACTGTGAACCTGTTATTTTAGGACATGCATCCAGACAGTTTTATAAGATTTGAACTGAAATATATAAATTTTGCCTCTAAGATTCACATTCCAAGTTAGTTCTGGCTGAAATCAGTGGACATATAAAGGCAATAATTCAGCAAATCTCAGCTTCAGAAATGCCTCTTCAAATGCATTGTGCATTTGCAATCAGAAATGCAGAAATCAGACTTTAATTACACCTGCCTGCAAATGGGAATTAAATTACATCTGGACTTTGTTCCCTCCCCAAAATAATCTTACTTATATGTGACAGAATCATTAGGAATGCAGTTATGTTGTTACCTTAGAAACACCTACAGAAGGGAAAAATCACAAGCATTTGAAAAATTAAACATTTCCTCTGAATAAACAACTGGGTATGTGGTTTAAAGACCATTATCCCATGGCAATCCACAGGACTGGGCATGGATAAAGACCCAAGCCATGCCCAGTGCACCTTACCTCAACCTTGTTTCTGAGTTGTGCTCCTTCCTCAAAAGCCAGTTCTCCCAGCTTGAGCTATACATCCAGTTTATAGATCTAAATTACATTAAAAGTGCATTTAAATGAATTTGAAATTATCAAACCTTGCAGTGCTGGAATTGAGTCTCCATAAAATAACACTTGAACTTGCCTGGAACCATTCTAAGTCTTTTGCAGCACTGATATTGCATGATTTCCAGAAGATTTATGACCTTTGCATAATTTAAGACAAAAGAAGAGCCTGAGAAGAAATGGTTTAGCTCTGACACTTTCTCTCTCAATACTCCTGCTGCGTACACCTCATCAGTTCCTGTCCACCTACATCAGGATAAAGAACACAAGCTGAATTTTGGCATCAGGGAGAGGATAGTAATTGTGGTAATGAATGAGGCTGGAGTCCCTCTAGCTCAGACTTCTGCCTCTCCCTGAGAACAGCACTGAAAGGTGCAAGTTGAACTTGATTTTCACTCATTCCCACAAAGCTGTCAGCCAAATTCTGAATGCCAGAGCTTTACTACCAAGGAATGACAAATGTGATAAAAAGCACACAGTTTGAACTTTCAAAGCTGGCAGGAGTGGGGGGGAGGTGGGGGGAGAACAGGATTTTCAAAGTTGACAACAGATTAACAGATTTCAGGGGCTTCCACTTCCAGATGCCCAACTGGAGATGTCGTAACAGTGCCTGATTCACAGATCTGGCTGGCTGTCAGTCTCCCTTCCAGTGCCTTTCACAGAGAAAAAAAATCCCTTGTCCTTTTTAAAAGATTTGCACCTCACAGTTTGACATCTAAATAAACTGATGCCTCTCTCCACATTCAAATCTGGATTAGAGGCTTCCGAAATCAGTAAGTGCCAAGGTGACCTCTGTTTTCACACTAAACAGGCTCAGCTGAAAAAAAAAAAAAAGCTATTCTCAGTTTCTAGCTGGTTTCAGAACCATCCTTCCCATACTAATCTAATTTCTCGGGTTTTCCTTTATTTTATTCTGCTTTTTTGGCATAGACAAAACGACTCTGAAAACCTCTGAGAGACAATAAATTGCAATGGAAGTTGTAGAAATAGGGATTTGTACCTTCCACTGTGCCTACAGAGCACAATCAGCCTTCTCAGTTCCACAGTTCAAGTCACCACAATGCAAATATTAATTTTTAGTAGTAATGAAGTGAATCTGAATGACCACACTATCTCCAAAAGCCTCTGAGGACCAAGCTAAATGTTAAACAAATATATTCAAAGCAAGGAAAATCTGCTGGGTAAATGAGAATAGCTGTCAGTGCAATGCATGGGTGCCCAACCTGAGCATCCCTCTCCAGAGATGCTGGTGCTCCTCTGGCATGTCAGACTCAGCACCTGGGGACTGAAGAAGTGAACTTTCAATCACTATTCCCCATTTTCCCTTGTTAGCTACAGGAAAAGGCTCCACTGAACCTCTCCTACTGCAGATAAGCAGGGAGAACTCTGCTTTTTTTTGCAGCTGGCCAACTGGTAGGAAGGAAAGGTGGCCAGGATAAAGGAACCTGCTCCATGGTGACCTAAACTCCACTAGAATTCCTATTTTCAAAACATTTTTTCCTGCCTTAATTTCAGTGAGACAGGAGTGGTCCACAGGCTTCAGACAAGCCATGCTTTCTTCACCTTTCAACAGATCCATTTTCCCAGAAGAGCCCTGTGAACTTCCCCAGCAGCTCTGCTCCTGACTCTGTTTATTCAGGAGTAACTGCAGACACAGGAAAATCCATCTGAATCCAGACCACTACAAAAAGACCTGTGAAACATCCCACATTTCCTTCCCTAATTCCTGAGGAGCAGTTGTAGTGATGCACCAGTTCCTGAGTTCCCAGGCTCAGTGCTGGGCTGGTGAAGGCTGAGCCACTCCTAAGAGACCTCAGTGAAATTATCCACACCTGCAAAAGTAAAAAAACCAGGTCCCTGCAGCTCACTGCCTCCTTCCATGAAAAAATATTTATTTCAGAGAGCAACTTCTAGTTTGGAAAACATGACAGCAAATTCTTAAAAGTAAAAAGAAAAAGGACCTTTCTACCTTAAGACTCAGGTTATAAAACTGAGCTCCCCTTGCAGAAGCCTGGACCCCACCAAAAAATTCATCCAATCTGACATCCCTCAAATTCTCCCCACTTTGCTCTACCCTATTCACCTTGCCCACAACCTCTCTGACTCTCATGCCTCTTCCCCCTTCTGACCCACTGCCAGTTCCTCACTTTTACTGGTTGGTCTCATCTTCCCAGCTGTGTCCTGAGACTCCAGGCTGTGACTGGGACCTGGCACCACCTGAGGGGCAGGGGCTGCTGCCAGCTGGTCACTGGCTGATGTGCAAAGTATTTCTCACTGAACACCCCATCAGCTGCTCAGACCAAGCCCTTTCCCCCTGCTCTGTGCATGCTGACCACGAAAACCATTCCAAGAGCAGCTGGAAAAGCTGGAGCAGTGCCCCTCCAACCCCACTGAGCCCCAGAGCCAGGAGAGCAGCTTCATTCCCTGCAACCCTGTAAATCTCTGTGCCCTGCCTCAGCACATAATGGGTTCAGATTTATCTGCCTCTCCAGAGAAATAAGAGATTAAAAGCACATTCACAGTCCCATGACAGCACTGAGGCACAGGCACTCCATTCAATGAATATGAGATACTATTATCACATTAGCAACTCTAGGGATTTTATCTAGTTTTCTAGTGGTTGCTGTTTTTCTGAGAGCCACTCCTCTCAGGCCATGGGTTTACATGAAAATTCTCATTTACTTTTCTTTTTTTCAAGAACAGGACACTGCGAATTGCAGGAAAAACCTTGAAATGTGAAAAACTGACAAGACAACGGAAAGAACATGGTTTGTTTTTTACTTTTCATGACTGTTTTTTACCCCCAAGGCACCCACTTGATTGACAAGAACAAGACTCAGGGATCTGAACTGCTACATTTGGTAAAATAAAGGAATGGCAGCATAAATAACTTACAGGCATACAGCACCTAAAAATAAAAAACTCCTTGGAAACACCTCAGTGTGCCCCATGGATACACGTGCCCAACAAGCAGTAATATCAAGTTATGCTCATTTTTGCCTATACTTTAAAAAAACCAACGAAAAACCAACAAAACACTCTTCATGTTGGGTTTCTTTTTTTTCTTAATAACCCAGGATCACCAGCAACCTGTCGACACCTCTACAGGAGAATCCCCACTGGAACTCATCAACCTCTAAACAGCAGAGTTTTAATTTTCTCATATGTGAAGAACAGCATCTTAAACAGCTTTATAAAATGGTTTAAGATCTTTCAGATTAATCTGCTAAGTGACAACACTCTCAGTGTGGAAACTATTTTTATCATTAAAAATTTAACTCTTTCCTAGGACTGGACTGAAAAAAAAAATAGTTAACAAGATTAATTATAGCTGGGCAGGACCCAGGCAATTCTTCTCACTCCACTGTGAAATAAACTAAAATACCAGGATCCCATTAAAAAATTAATTTTCTAAACAAATAATTCAGGGTGTTCAAAAATTTATATATAGGTGTATTAGAAATATATTTAAGAACCACCAAATGAAAGCTGCTGGTGCCAGCAAGAGATGCCCAGAGCCTGGAGAAGGATCCCAGCTCAGCAGGAGAGCACCTGAAGGGCAGCACAAAGGAATTCCAGCCTCTCCATCCAGCAGGGACAGGTGACATTATAGTGGGGATCTGCAACATGTCACCCATCCAGGAAAACTAAGGCTGCACAGGGCTTGGAGCACCCTGGTCTAGTGCAAAGAGGTGGAAAAAGATGATCCTTAAGGTCCCTTCCAACCCAAACCATCCTGTGACTCTGTGATAAGATACACAGTTTTTTAAAAGCTAAACAGCATATTGCAAAACTATAGAAAGCTTACAATATTGACATTTTTCTTTTAATTTTAAAGTTGTCACACATTTGATGCAATATTTATAAGTTACAAAAATATTAACATATAAATGTTGTAACTATGTTATAAAGGTCTAAATGATGGAGTCGAAATGAGATGTCTTTATATCAAAATAACATAGAATGCTAAAACAATTTGTTTAGACTTCTCCCATCAAAACAATTTGTCAAAACTGACATGTTCTCACAAAATATTTCCATTTTGATAAAACAGCATTTTGACAGGAAACGGTTGAATCCCCACATTTTCATTCATCTCGCTGAACTATTTACATCCCTGTGAACCAGACTGGATGTGAAAACAGGATGGGGGTTGAGTGCTGTCCCTAAGCAAAAGGCTCAGGCTGTTTCTGAACCCTCCCCAAGACCCTCAGGGCTGGGAACACACTCCACTGTACACTCTACAATGCCAGATCCTCCATTAAGTATTTCCAAAATAAAAAAAAAAAAAAAACTACATTAAAAAAAAAAATGGATAGTGCTTTAATGGCATTTTTTAATAAAAATTACTATTTGCTTCGAACTCTTTTGTGGGCTCCCTGAAAAAAAGCCAAATGGGGCTAAAGACATCTTCAAACAAACTTCTTACTTATAACTTCAAACAGTCTTCTGTTCTTACAGCAGCAGAGTTCTGTGGTTTGAACTGGACCACAAAATAATGCAAATGCAGTCCAGAAAAGAAAAGAAAGTGCATCAAGAACTGGTGATCTGATCTTCTTGTGGTGCAGCCACAAATATCATGAGGCCCCAACTTCAGAGCTCAGACATTGCCTTCCATACACCTGTCTTAAATAAGGTGTTCAAGGAAAATACTACACAGAGAGGATTTTCATGGAAACCAGAAGTCAATTAGGAATTGTCCATCAAAGAATACAGGTGCTTTAAAGACACTTCTGGACCAGGGGTACTCTGTGCCCCCATCCATGGGAATTTAGAACAGGCTAATGAACAGATGCTGGAAGGAAGTGTGATGTCTGTAGGACAACGTGTAGCTCTTGTATTCTCTAAATAGATGCTCCTTTAAGCTGTTTATTGATCTACTTGTTCTTACAGCTCTTAATTATCTCACCTTTAAAAAAATAAAACTGGATAAATGCAATCTTCAAATTAATGTCCGGCCCACATGAGCTACTTAATTTTAATTAATATTCTGCATGCTTTTTTAATTGTCTTCAAGAGACTTGGTGCCCTCTGTTTTTTTCAGGCTACCCAAACCATCCTGAAATAATTTCTGAGAGAAGATTATGCTGAAGTTTCCATGGTCTTGACCCCAGAAAGGGCCAGCACACAGACTTTAATCCTTGCATGCCCAACTCTGCATGAAAAAGCAGAGGAAAAAAAATAAAAACAGAGAGGCATGAACACACACTTTAGGTTCTCCCATGAACAATCCCCTTACAGTTTTTTCTATTCAATTACACTGAATTTCAGCACAATGCTACTTTTATCCTTCCTGCTGCCATTCAGGACTTAGAAATTATCTACTTATATTCTCTAGGTCAAAATAAGCAAGTTCATGTGCAAAAAGCTGCCTCACTGTCCACAGGACACTTCACTTCCTAACATCCTTTGAGCCCTTCACAGATGTGCACACCATTCCCCTCAGGTTTCCTAGTCCTTAATTAACTGCTATCTTTTTAACAATAAATAGAACAGTGGGTGGTTTGGGAGTTGCTTTTTCATTTCTTTTAAGTTTGCACTGGCTACAAACTCCAACCCAGCTGCAGGAACTATGGGTGGAAGTGGAGAATGCTGTGGGAGAAAATGCTGTGAGTGGATGCTATTAGAATAAGGTGGCTTTTTTTAATTATGCAAAATTTTGTAAAAATCCCCTCCATTAACTCACTGCAGCTCAGGAAGCTGAACAATAAATACACTTTGCCTGGCAGAAGGGTCACCATCAAATACTGAGGAGCACTGCCATGCAGTAGGATCAGCTGTCTTCACCCCAAACACAACATTATGGATACACAGACATGCCCTTCTGAGATCCCACTGCTGGGGCCCTCTGCTTCCAAGTCAAACTGCCCCAGATCAGAGGAGAAATTTGCCTCATAGATCCAACAGCACAGTGACCATAAACCCAGATCAGCCTGGCCTGACTTCCTGAGCACAAGAGCATCAGGTACCCATCCAGCAATAAATTACATACTCCTAAATTCTGTGATTAATTACCTCCCTTCAGTCAAAGTCAATACTTGGCTTGCATTGAAGTATTCAAATTTTTTTTTAAAAAGGATAAAAAGGAGAGGGGTGCTGATAATGGGAAGCGACTCTGCTCTGTCTTGATGGTGTTACTTATCAACTGCAATCAGATTACACAGATAACAAACAGCAGCAAATTTATCAGCTCCACTTGCACTTGTCATGTGCCTTTGCTTCAGGACTTCACTCAAGTGTGCTCAGCACCACCCAGCCTGGAAATCACCCAGACACAACACTGCTCTCCCTCAGGATATGGGAATGGGGGAAGAGGGGACAGAGATCCAGGCAGGACATGGCAAGAGGAGAGGGAGATTAACCTCTTCCCACCCTTCACTTTGCAGGGATGCAACCAATTCGTTCAGCTGGTCCCCCAGCGTAACAAAAAGTCACTTGTGGCGATCCAGCCTCAACAGGGTGGAATTCAGGGATGAAGCATTCAACTGTTTAGAGCCTCTGCCACATATTTATAGCCTGGGTTAATGGTTGGGCTCAATGATCTTGGAGGTCTTTCCAACCCAAATGATTCTACAAGTATTTATCTATTTTTTAAGGTGTTTTTACACTGATTTCACCTGGAACACAATCCTGCAACATTGTCACCTGGATAAGGTACCAAACACCACCACAAACTAGGAAGGGAATGTAAAAATATCTTCTGGACATGACCATTTTTAAGTGGGTCAGTTATCTGCTCTCTTGTATCTGCAGGCATGAATGAAGGCTGATTATTCTGATTTTGCTACACAATCCACCGTGGCAAAAATGGCCTGATTTTAGTCTACGTTACCTCTGTGACAAATTAGGAAAAAATCTGAGATATAACTACAGAGTGTTTCACCCAGAGCAAGTGGTTTGTGCTCCTCCAAAATTTCTTCCCCAAACAGAAACTGCACACTCCTTAAACACAGCAATAACACTGCCCTCTGCCCAATTCAATTCTAGGTACAAGGTAACTAAATTTCATTGTTGTCAACAACAGTCTTAGAAACAAATCAGGATTAGCTTACTTAAATGATCTTGGATGTGTACACAGAGTTCCTGAAAGGCATTTCTGAGAGCCAGGCAATGCCTGGATTTTGAAAGCTCTGCACACACCACATAACCATAGGGGGTCCCCCATCATTAGTATCAATGTCCATTAGGGTGATGGCTCACTGTGAAAATGAGCATCCCAACTCTGCAGCTCCTGGCACTTAACCCCAAGCCTCCACGCACATTTCCTGATTATTTTTTCCATCCTTGTGCATTAAGCACCGTGCCCAGGGCTCACAAGAGATGGATCACATGCACTGAGAGCTCCAGCTCCCAATCTCCAGACCCAGGAGTCTTAATGAAGGCCCTGTCAAATCAGCAGTTCGGGAGCATTCAGGGAAAAGAGGGGGGTGGTACTGTGATTGTAATTTCTACATCGATTTTTATCCCATAGAGATAAAAAAATAATAACAATAAAATTGCAAGAGCGCTGTTATCCTGGGAAAATCAGCATCTCAACCAAAGAGCTCAGAAGCAAAGCCAGATCACAGGGCTCAGTGTGACTGCATGAGGAGGTTATGAATTCACCCATATGAGACACAAGTACATGCACCAGGCTCTCTGCACAAAACTTCACTTAGCAGGCTTTTGCACAGTTTTTTCCTTCCAAACTGTAGTCCCTCTGCATGAAAACCAAGAAAGTATTTTGTCATCTTTGCAGGCAAAGAGCTTTGCTGCTGCAGGTAGACAGAAATGCACAGACAAATGTAACAAAAAATTGCAGAATCCCGATTTAAAGAAGTTTTGAACACCACAGAGGAGGATGTTTGTGCTGCTTGCCCAGTATCACCCTGGTAAAGCCTTCCTGTAGCAGTCCACAGCTCCTTGTGTACTAGTTCTACACGAGAAATGCAGAAAAAGGAAAAGAAATATGTCTACAAAGCAAACTGTTAAATTCCTAGATAAATCCCCATCCAAGTCAGAATTCCTAACCACAGCCAGAACTATTGCAAGCCAGCCACCAGCTTGGTTCAGACCTGAGTAAGTATTTTTGGGCAGCACCGGGCCCAGGCTGGCCCATGCCAACAGCAGGTATGAACTGGGGTCCTTCCCATAAAATTGCATTGCCCCAGGTGTCACTGATGCCACAAAGTGGAGGAAAGAAAATCTGGAGCTTTCCTGAACACCAAAACCCCTCCCCTTGGCTTGCCTTGTGTCCCGGGTTGCAATGTAAAATGTACCCAAAAGTCTGTATTCTGTCACCATCTTCATAAACTGATAAAACTGGAGGGACAGTGTTCCCCACCTCCCTCATGACTCATCCCTGATAAGCTCATGAGGCTATCTTCTGTTAATGGGCCAGCTGTTGACACCAGGTGGGGCAGAGTCCTTTATCTCTCCTATACTATCTCCTGCTAATGGGCCATCGCCGCATGACTGATAAGACTCTATCACCCATTGTGAGATGCTCTGCCCAGAGGGAGGAACCAAGCCTTCGAGCCTGGATATAAGGGGAGATTTTGAACACCACAGGGAGCCTTTCCACTGGATTCTCAGAGGAAGACCAGACCCTTCTACATCGCCACTGGACCTTCAGAGGAAGATGAGACCTTCTCTACAGAGCCACTGCTTCAACGGAACCATCACTTCAGGAGGACTGCAGCCACCATTTAAATTGGACTGCTGCTAACCCCCTGACTGTCAGGGGGTCAGGTTTGTACTCTGACTCTGTCAGTGGGTTGTGGTGTTTTTTTTGTATTATTACATTTATTTTATTTCTTTCTTATTAAATTGTATTTCTGACTTGAAGTCCCTCACTAGTTTGCTTTAAAACTAGTACACCTTGGCAGCAGACAGAAGAGGCAGCTCCATGCCCCGTGTCTCTGAGATCTCACAGACCAGCCCCAAGCAGAATTTGTGGCATAACAACACCTAAAATTTATGGGCCATCCTGGCTGGGGATGTTGCTGCAGTATAAATATCCTGCCCAGGGCTCTGACCTCACACCTCCAAACTCCATCCAATTATCCCCCATGCTAAATGCCTCTTCTCACTCCCAAACCCTGCAGTGGCTTTCTGAAGGATATTCTCTGGAGACAGCTCTGTAAAACCCAACAAATTTACAGCAGCACAATGTTCTTACATAAAGCATAAACCAGTTCACTGCACAATTACGGTGGTTTTTCCCTCCTGGTGCCAACAGACTACAGCAAATATCCACTACAAATAAAAGCATCAAAACATAGAGGATAAATAGAGGGATGTGATATCCAAGAAATCCATTCTGATTTTGGGTTTGGACTATTTTTTTCATCTTCTCTACAGAAAGAGGAGAACAAATGGTGATGATGCTTACAAGTTTAGTATATTGTTTAATACACAACAGAAGAAACACCAATTAAAAAATAAAAAAGGACTGAAGTTTTGGTTAATGCTTAAAATTGGGGGAGTTTTTTTAGAATCATAGAATGGTTTGGAGTGGAAGGAACCTTAGGGATCTTCTTGTTCCAAACCCCTGCTGTGGGCAGGGACACCTTCCACTAGACAAGGTGGCTCAAAGCCCCATCCCACCCTAGCCCTGAACATCTCCAGGGATGGGGCAGCCACAGCTTCTATGGGCAGTGTCTCCCAAATTTTTTCCAAGATTTTTTTTCCACAAGAAGTGATTTTAAAGATAAAAGCAAGCCATTACCAGGTTCAGCCTGAGACCCCCAACACAAATATGCATCTCAGAGGCAAAGGAGTTCTTTGCTGGAAAACTCTGTTAGGACTCTGGGGTGGGCTGGTGCCATTTAGCTTGAGTCAGTGAGGTGCAAACAGCAAAGGTGGACTTGTAAGGTCTAATTTAAGGATTTGGCCATGATTCTCCCCAAATCTCACTGCTCACACCCAGATCTTGGGAAAACAATGGAAATCTAACCTCTCCCATGACCCAGCACACTCCCAAGTTATCACAGAAATAGCAAACAAGCCTCATTCACCACGACTCCAACTTGTGACACCCCACGAAGCAGAAACGTGTTTTCAAAAAAACACCCCATCAAACTCATTTCACAATTTACAGTGCGTTCTGCAATTAATCACATTTGTATTGCCAGCTTTTAATGACTGAATCCTGTTTAATCACTCCAGAGCTTCTCGGCTGTGTGATGTGAACACCGCAAATCAGAACCTAGAGGCCCTGATAAACATTCAACATGCATCCTTCCCAAAATTAATGGTACAGTCGAAGCACAGCCAGGCCCCATGAGGTGCTTAACATCCTATGCATAAAATGTAAATTCATAATCATCATCACAAGACCATCAAAGAAATACTCCATCAAGGCTCATTTTGTGCTTGCTAAACATGTGTTTTCTGCACTTGGAAACAGAAAAGGGGCTTGAACTATAAATCCCAGGATCAAAAACATCCCCCGAACTTTGAAGAGTTTAAATCAACGTAGAACATTATGCGAGGCAACGTCTGAAATGAGAATAACAATGTGCTACAGGACCTGAAATGGGAGCAGCTTTTCCACAGTGCTCTAAACTCCCTTTGAATTATAAAACTTTAGCTGTGCCATCAGTCTAGGATATTCTGATGGGAGATGATGAACCCAAATGCCTTCACTGCTAAATCAAATATTACTGCAGAGTCATGGTTCATCCAACTGGTTTGTGAGCCTTTAATCTCACTTCATCATACAATGCTTCCTTTGAAGTTTTTTTGGCTTCTTTCTTTCTAAATAAATTTAGATGAGGTACAGGAAGAGGCCTTCCCAACAGATCCACCTGCTAATATCCAGACTAAAAAGGTTAAGGTCAACATTAGAATTGCTCAAAGTAAAGCAGGAATCTATGGAAGAGGTCATTTCAGAAGACAAAATATTCAGGGTGTAGATGCTTTACATGGCCAGGGACTCCTCATTGACTTTCTCAGAGTTGTTTGGCACAGGAGAATTGCAGGATTTCCCCTTCTTTAGGTTCTGTACTCATCATGGCAGAGCCTCTTCAGTAAAACTGGTACAACACATAGCAGGATGGTTTCCTGAATCTGGCAAGGTTTTCCCTGAATATAATTAATCTTCTACATCAACTCCAGCACTTTAGGAAGTAGCTATATTTTTACACCTAAAAACGCTGACTTTCCCCTCATTTCTTCATTCCCAAGTGACAGCGTGAGGAAAAACGCTTTTTTTAGCTACAAACGCAGGAGGTGGATGCTCTGCCTCACAACACAAAATAAACCATCAATCAGGATGGGTTTCAGCATATCCTTAAGCTCGTTTGTGGCTCTGGTTTCTTTTTTCCTTCTGTGACCGAAATCAAATGGAAGCGAGAGCACACACACAGACAGACAGAAACAAATTATTTGGGATTTCACAGCAAAACTTTTCCAGTGTCACAGAGAAGGGCCAGAACTGACCCAGGATTTGGTATCTGGGTTAGAAGAATTGCTTTTTAAGTGTCATCAGGGAAATGCTTTATCAGAGCATCCCTCAAACCTCCACACTGTGTTACGAGCCACCTCCACAGGCTCCAGGAGCATATGGGCTGCTTCAGGAATCCAGCCCCTTCCACGGTGACTGGGAGCCCACATTACCATGCATAATGAAGGAAAAATCAAGTGCAAGTCACAGCTGGCTCGGGATCATGCTGGCACTCGCATCTGCCACGAGCAGCTTCCCAGATTCACTCCATGCCTGCTCCTCACAAATCCGAGGTGCCCCTGGAGCACCTGAAGGAAAGCTCTGCTGAAGATGTGGCACTGGTCACGTTGGTTTGTCCTTGGCCTAAAAGAGCTCAGAAAATCCTCCCTCAGCTCAGGACTAAAAGATGTAATTGAAGCTTCAAACTGCCCAAAAAAGGTCCACTGTAGAAAAGTGGACTTCAACTTTGGCATGGTCTGGATCAAATCCCTTGTGCTATTCACCCTTCCCAGTTCCTATCCAATGCACCAAAAAATCACCTACTTCTCAGATATAAATAGCCAAAGTGTTTCTAACTTAGAATATGAAGGATATTGGGGGTTTTTTTTTAAATTTCCACAGATGTCTCCAATAGAGATTAATTAAATCTGACCATGTTTTACCTACTGTATCATTAACTACCTAAGTCTAGTCTTACAGTTGAAGTAGCATTTCCATTCCAGAACTCCTCTGGGGAAAATTACATGAGACTGGGGAAGGGAAATTAAATGCGATTATCAAGAATGACTATTTAAAAATCTCTCAAACTAATAAGTTTTAAAGAGTATTTTATTAAAAATGCATTCAGCTAGACAGTAATTAAATTGACAATTACAAAAAATGAGTGGTCTGCATCCACTGTTATGCTTCCAGGGTCAATTCTCCCATTTTTCCCTGGTTTCTGGGCTTTTTATCTCCACAGCTTCAGAGCAGATGTCCCAGGACATGATGTGAGTGTGGAAGAACAACTGTGGATATTCAGGGTGTGGAGACCTCCAGAGTCACAAGCACAGGTCGGTGATGTTTGCTTGAATAATGAATAATGACACAGGAGTCTCCTCAATGACAACACACCAAGCCTACAAACAGGGCTGCAATTCTTCTGTTCAATACTGAACAGATTCTCAACTTTTCTGCATTTTGTTTCATATTCATGTGGTCTGAATCAAGGGGTTGGATGATGTCAAACACTGGCTCAACAGAGAGCAACAGGGTTCTAAAACTATTTTTTTTAGGAACCTCACTGAGGCTGATTATGAAATAACTTCCATCTTGGAACTTCAGTGTCTTGGGAGGAGGATTCTGCTGTTTGATTCAGTGGATGAAGGAAGTTTTTTGCAACAACTGTCGATGGGAGATTTTTTCTGAAATGGTCTCAAAGGTACCATCCAAAAATCCACCCTGTTCCACTAGCAGCTACAGAAAGAGGAAATCTCAGCAACCTCAATCTCTACTCACAGAAAAGTCTGGTGTCTGCTCAAATACTCTTCCTGCAGTATGTATTTGGAAATGCAGCTTCTCATTCACAGTCTCTGCCTCACTCTGCAATTACTCCTTTCCTCCCCATCTCTTCCTCCAGCACAACCTGCACTAAACATCAGGCCCAAAACAAATGGTTTGGTCACGGTGGAGGCTGCAGAGTTACCCTGCAGCCTGTGACCAGAATCATGAGCAACAGAAGGCAAAGCCATGGGGTCTCAGCTGCTCACCTCAAGTGCTCCAAGCATCCTGAACAGAGCCTGAGTGCCACTGAAATGAGCCTTCCTTGTAGGAGGTCAGGAGCTGCCACAGAAATTGGTTCTGCCAACATTTTGGGCTGGATAAGTGAACTGCTGCAGCTCAGCATCACTTGCAAGGAGTTGTGCTGCATCAGTCTTTGCTGAAGTTTAACCCTTTTGCTGTGCAACGGGCTTGAGCTTTGATCTATAGAGACAGAATCTCACACATTGCATAGTAACCCTACAAAAATTAATGCAACTGAGATCTGTGTGGGTTTGGACAAGCAAAACTCGCTCAGTTTCCAATACAACCCCTCTTCCAATACAAAGCCCTGCTCATATGTAGCAGAAACCTCATGGGGCCATACTGCATCCAGCCAAGAGGGATAAATTTCAGTTCCCAAAGTTGCTCCCTACAAAATCAACTGGTTCCATAGGGAAAAAAAAGAAAACAAAAACCAAACCACAGAAAAACCACAACAACAAAAAAACCCCACACACTTTTGCTTCTTCTCATGGCAAAAATAGCTAAGAAATGCCCCATTCCATGCAACACCAACCACACTATCCATGCAAGGTGTGGGGTTGAGAGGGTCCCCAGCTCATGCTGAAGCCTTCCCAAAGTTAACTCTACCCCTCCAATCACCCTTGCTTTTATCTCCCTACTGTGTCTCATTTGCTTTTCACTTGCTGGTCCAGCTGTGAAAACATCAAGTGGCTTCAGTCCTGCTGTTCCCAAGGAAGAATCAGATCCCCAAAGTTTTTTTGGAAATTATTGCAAAAGACATGGAACACAGAGCTAACACATACCCTGATTTCCTCCTGGCCATTTGTCATGACATCCATGCATAAAGACACTTTGCTAGCACACTCGAGCCCCAACCTTGCCAAGAGCCTGAGCAAGAGGAGAATTTCAATCTCCTTGCATAAACCTCTGATTTCCAGAAGTGTCCAAGCCTCGCTGGCCATATGGGGCCAGAGCACTCTGGGTCAGTTCTAGTCCTTCAAGCAGCAGCAAAGTGAGTGCTGAAGGGTTCCAAAACCCAGAAAAAAAATCTTCTTGCTTAAATTTAGAAACGACCAACATGCTCAAGTGATTTTCCTGCTGGCTAATGACCTCAGCTGGAGTCCTGTAACACCTCCAGCTGTGATGGTACAGGATGGATGGTTCCTCAGGCTTTAGGAAAAGGAAAAAGTCAGGACTGTGCCCTCTGCCTTGAAAACTCAGATGCACCATAAGGGCAGGATGAAATTAATCATTCTCTGATATTCAAGCATCTTCCACACAGCGGAACAGGTATCAGGAGAAAACAAACAGAACCGAGTACAGTGCTGTGTACAGAAATGAACTAATATCAAGCTTGACTGAAAAAGTTGATTAAATTAGTTTAATTTAAAAGCCCAAACAAACCCTGAAGGAGGTTCTTTGTTTATTGCTTTTTACCAACAGCACACGTTACAGAAGAAGCACCATGTGGGCATGAAATATTCATTCATTAAATCTTTCATAAAGCTCCACACTATTGGTTTCACTCAGGATATATTTATAACTTGTCAAAGTCCCCCAAAATCACTGCTTTTCTCTCTCCCCCCTCCAGACTGTTTATAAAAGGATTAGGCTTTCAGTTTTCACTGCAATATCCCTGATCCTCAGCTCTGCTGTTGCTTGTACACAAGGTGCTGCTTCTTTAATCACAACAGGATTCACCATCCAGCCTTTCCTGCACCACCCAAAAGAGACTCTTATGATGCTGCAAACCATCCAGATGCCGTGGAAACAGCAGCACCACTCATTTATGGAGGAAGGCAGCAGCACAGAGAGATAAAAGTCAGGACAGAGAGTCCACCCAAGCGAGGCAGAAGCAGGCAGAGAGCGGATTCATTTCAGCAGGGCCATGTCTGAGTCGCTGGCTCTCAAACCTCACCTATTGGAGAACCACTTCTTGAACCCTTCCCTGGCTGCCAGCCAACCTCCAGATTAAACCCATGCTCCGAGCTGGGTTAATAACACACTACAGTAAACAGTGCTGCATTATCCCCAGTGTTAGCTGTAAAACTAAGTAATGTTTTTTTACAAGGTTTGCTGACTACACTACTCAGCCCAGTACAGGAACAAGGACAAGCTGTAGTTATAGATGAAAAGTATTTTCTACCCTTACATCTGAAAAAAATCCAAGATTTGCATTAGGGCATCAACTGCATTAGTGAAACTGTCAACTCTCTTGGGACTAGCACTGATATCTAATCTAGGTGTAGGCCCAATCTGATTTTTCCAAATTATCCTTAGTAATACTCTGCTCTGTGGAAGATGTCCCTGCCCATGGCAGGGAGTGGAATGAGATGATCAGTAGGATCCCTTCAAACCCAAACAATTCTTGGATTCTACAATTAAAAAAGCACCCAAATACAGATGCTGAAGAGGCACCTTTAGGTGCACTGCAGGGTGCTGGTGCCCACAGGCACCGCACACATCCCTGCCTCGCTGGACCACAGGCTGGCTGGTCAGGCCTGCTCCTCTTTCCCTTCCTCCATTTGTTTGTGAGCATAAATAAATATAAATACAGCATAAGCAGATGTCGTTGTCCCTGGAAACTAGGATTGCTGGGCATGTTTCTGCTGAAATGGCTTCTTACTGGAAAATTAGGTTTTGATTAAAGTGTGTTTCTTTTCTTGCTTTTAATAAACAGAGCCTACTTCATGTGCAAGCTCTGGGCTTTTTTTTTTTCCAATGGAAAAGTAAACAATCTTGCACGGTTTCAGTTTTTCAAATGCCTGATCCCCAGCAAGGGCTGGATTCCCCAGGCACAAGCACATCTCATGGGGCATCAAGGAGAAGAAACTCAAGATGAATGCACAAAGAGAGGCAAAACATCCTGAGACAAAGTCTAACCCAGGCAAAAGGGCAAGGAGGGACCAGCACTCGCTTCTGGGGTGCTGAGTCTGCAGAAACTCAAGGAAGTTTTTTGGGTGTTTAATCCCAAAAACAGCCATCTCAATGTTTTTGAGGGGAAAAATGCTGACTTTTTCCCAAAGGAAAATATTGGTGAATACAAAGCAGTGGCTTTGAATTTATGGTTTTGTGAAAGGGAAAAAGGAACTTTTCTAAGCCATTTCCACCAGACACTCAAGAGAAGCACAAAGAGTGACCCCAGATGATGAGACTTGGCCTCAGGGAAAACTTTGCCCTTCGAAGACCCAAGAGTGCCCCAAGGCCACATTTCTGAGCCACAGGGCCACTGCAGAGCCAAGGCTGGGAATCTTGTGGTAGGTGTGCCCCTAAGCACCACTTCTACAGCACTCCCAAAAACCTTTAAACAAAAAGACCTGTGTTTAACCAAACACTGTTTTTTCCCCTCAGTTTCCTCCACCACTCACAGCAGTCCCAGCCAGAGCTATAGCAGTGGATACCTCGCATTTCCCACTTGGCAAATGTTTTTTTGGTCTGAGTTTCACAACTGAAATGTCAGGATAAATCATTTACTCCCCACTCCACCTATTAAACCAGCGAGTATCTCATCCCTGCAAGGTTCTCTGCAGTTATGCCTCCCGACCTGAAAAATAGTATTAAAAGGAAAATCAAAACAGAAAATGTTGACCTCAAGCCCAGCTAAACCTGGAGATGATCAAAACCCTCTGCATTTGATGAAGCCTACACCTCAAACTTGTTGCAAAGTCTGACCCACTGGCCAGGCTGGGCCAAATTTACACAGTAGCTCAACAACTAATTACATTCCCAAAAGACACGTGGGGGCCTGTTAGAGTCACTTTACCCCAAAAGAGCCTCACTTGGCAATATTAAGTCTTTTGAAAGCAACTAAAGGCAGCACCACATGCAAAAGATTTGCAGTTTCACACAATAGTGAAAAGACTGTTTTAACCATCAAGACAGCATTACCCTGATGCCACACAAGCCATGGGCTAACTCTTGAATTTTCACATCTCAGACTTAGGAATCTGAGTCACGCCAAGGAAGGGAAGGAAAAACTACTGAGTGTGCTGTAATGAAAGTACATTTTCCTCAGGAGCAAGTCTGCAAGGGACTATGAGGGGCTGGGGAAAAATGCCAAGCCATGACATGCTCCAGTGACTTCCAGCTCCTGGAAACTCCCAAGATACACCAGAGTCAACTGCCTTGACTCCTACCACAGCAAATTTCAGCCAAAGCCAGCATTTTTACCTCCTCTCCTCCCCTTTGCCAGCATCAGGAGAGCTAAGAAAAAAAAAAAAAAAGCAGCTTTTTTTTATAGGCTCGTTAAGTATAATCTGCTAAATGTTCTATGCCAATGCATAAAGCTACCTACTATGCTAATAGAATATTTAATTGACATTTATTTGCTGACTAGTTATTTATGCTAACGTCACCCCTGCATAATTAATAGTCTGCTAAAGTCGACTTGAAAAGCACACATAAAACACTGTACTAGGAGTCATTTGCAGCATTTAAAATAAAGAAATCTTGCCATCTATTTACATTAGGTTAGTCTCAGCTAGGTTTTGATGGAATAATAGGATAAAGATTGGGCAGATATTTTAAAAAACAGCCCTGGATACCGCTTTAGAAACATCCACAGTCTCTGACAGTGCAACCTGCCAAAGAAGATTTCCGAGTTTCATTTTACTTGGCTCGAGGGCCCAGTTCTTAGCTGATGTAAAACAGCGTAAGCTCAGTGAATGCCTACTTATTTTCTCCAGCCTCAAGCTCCTAGGAAGTAATATTTCAGGTGAAAGAGCTAAACTAGGGCCAGATCTGCTCTCCATACCAGTAAAAAAGCTACAAGAAGTCCACCCTGCCCATCTGATCCCTCTACCTGTGCTTTAATTACAGACTTGCAGGCATAGTTTAATTTTTACTTCTTCTGGGATGATATTACCAGGGAAAAGCTGCCTTCATTAAAAAAAAAAAAAACCATGACTATTTTCTGAAAGAGAAGTTTTGAACACCCTTATGCATTGTCAGAAACATCATCACTGATCTATCTCTGTGTCCCTCTTTTATGAGCCCATGGACAAGCTTTGCAGTCACAAGAGAGCTCCAATAAAGATGCTGAAAGCCAAAGGTATGGGTCACATCATCACCACCCTGAGCTGTGACCCTCCAAAAAGCCTTCTGTGTGTCTTGCAGGAACACCAAATCCACCCCTGCAGCACAGCAGAACATCTTCTGGCCATTCAGAACCCATTCAGAGTCATCATGCTGTAAATTCTGACAAGGCCAACCAGATCCAATTCTCCCCTCCTTTACACCAGAGATCCCAAAGAGCAGGATTTTGCTCTGTGATAGATTCAGATGACCATATATAAAACCAATAAAAAAAAAA
Source organism: Lanius collurio (assembly GCA_020086605.1). Lineage (NCBI taxonomy): Eukaryota > Metazoa > Chordata > Aves > Passeriformes > Laniidae > Lanius > Lanius collurio. The sequence goes on from JACBWW010000049.1 coordinate 1,661,202, forward strand.
AAAATAAAAAGCACTTAGTTGTCACTTGAAGGCAACTCAGTTTGCCGTGACACAAGTTTTAGCTCCCTTCTCAACCATATCCTGCCCAGAATCTGACCCAGCACTTGGAATCACATTGACATTTCCCTTCTTTGGCCCAGATCTGGGATAGGAGCTAATCTCACCTGAGAGCCACGTGAAAACCTGTCTCAAACAGTGACCAAATAATGGTGTTTGCCTTCACAGAAAGGCTGGGCAGCCAAAATGCTGTAAGTGTACCCCTCTTAATGGTATATTTGATGGTTAAACTTTATAGAGCTCAGCACCATGAAAGAGAAGGTTATTTCACCCCAGGATCAGACTTTGGAACTTTAATCCTCCTTGTATTGATGCAACAGGAAAGTGAAAGCTGCTTTCCTACACAGAATCACAGAGTGATTGTTCATCTTGGTCACCAAGCCAGTGTTCAGAAGCTTTCCCATCCACACCAGTCCACTGCAAAAATCAAAGTACAGAACTGATTCTCTCCCTGCTGTGTTTCTTTCCATCTCTAGCCTCCCAGTCTGCATGGCAAGCAGACTCCAGCCCACAGATCTGCACACAGAAATGCCCTGTTTGAATTTCCATCTGTCAATAACATTAAAGCAGAGCCACTGCTGCAATTACAAGTGTACACAACAATCCCGTCATCCGGTCTCTTTAGCTCATCCCAGGATGCATCCAAACAGTGCCAGGAGAGACTGGGCTCTGTTGGCTCAGCTGTAAATCTGCAATCTGTACAAAAACCCCCAAGTGTCAATCACAGGACGGCCCTGCTCTTTCACAATGCATAATTTAGCTACTACACTTGTCAGGTTCTCCACGCTGCTCCTGCACCCGATGGTGGATGTGTCCATGAACTCAACTGTCATCAACAGAGGAAAACAGCACGTGGAAATGAACAGGCTAAAAGAGGAAAGACACCTCTTTTCCTTTCACTAGTCAGGAAAGTTTAGTTAGGCTTAAATTTTTAATGCTCAATGGGTAAAACATCCCACGGGATCAAGGATGTCAACAAACAACTGCACTTTGCTGAGGAGGAAGAGAGTGTTTGATGAAGACATAGGAGGGGGTAACTGCTGTGCTTGTTTTCATGCAGGCTGATATAATGGGGAAATTTTAACTAAACAATGGAGAATCTACATTACATCCCACCCTTACAGTGCAGGAAACAAAGCCTCCCACACCACCACAGCCCTGCCACTGCCAGTGAACTCTGAAGCAGGTTGTCCTTCCTCATATGAATTACAATTGCTGAAGGGCCCTGTCAGGAAGGATGAAAATTTCGCACTCAGCTACATCAGGCAGCAGTTACCCACTGCTTACTCCACAGTTAATATGCAATAAAGAAGAAATCTCTGTCCCAGGACGTGACATTAGAGCTGATCAGTGCCAAAGCTACAGACCATAAGGACAGCTTCACACTTGCCTCAGCTAGTTCATGAATAAACATCCAATTCATTCAAATGAGTTCTATATTAACTAATTTAAATAATTTTCATTTTGCTTTGAATGGTAAACAGATCTATTCTGCCAGGATAGTTGAGTTTGCAATTCAAATTACACACCGATTTGTAATGAGAAAAATATAATTAATGGCAAAGCTTGAAGTAACTACAATTTTACTCCTTTGATTTCCTGTGAAGGAGGGGGGTGGAGGGTGAAGCTCACAGGCACACGTGCACTCACACCATCCTGCCATAAACCAAGACATTTTATTGCCACCTCAGGTATTCCTGATCTAGTGACTGCACCATCACATCACAGGAGGACAGAACATGACTTGACATTTTACTCACAGGCCACAGGCACCATGATGCAACACTAACGTCACCCCATAAATAACAGTGCAGCAGTCAGTAAATTAATCAGCTTCCTTCGATTTGGATCATAAACAACAATTATTTGGCAGCCACCTCTTAAAAGCTCTGTGTGTGCTGGACTTTAAATCAAGTTTTATCGATCTGTTGAACCGAACTGGCCCATTTTGTTCCATCTCTCTCCCATCTAATGAAATTCTTTGTCCCATCACTCTGCCATTCTTGTCTGGCATCACATTTATGAGAGGAGCACTGATCAGTCCAACCTGACTCGTACAGAGCATTGTCCCAGTGCTGTCATTCTGGCTGTTAAACAAGCCCGTTTTGGCAACTCTGCTTTTCAACCAAAGCCTTCAGCTCCTGATTAAAATCACAGCCTAATGACAGATAAGCAGCCCTGGACATGCTGTTTGCATGCTCTGGCCAACAGATACACTTCTTGTAATCAAGATGTGCAGAACTGATCCCTTCAGAAAGGGGTCCATGCAATCTGAAGCTGGTTTTTGTTTCTCCCACAGGTCTGACAACAAAATAAAGTGCAGTGCAATGCTCTAGAGGTTTAAAAAAATCTCCAGAGTTCACAGAGAAGATCAGTTTCTCTTTTACCAATGCACAGATCCTATGATTCTGTAAGTCCTGAAGGTTCAGATCCTCTTGGGCATTTTAAGATGCCTCATTCCAAAATATGAGCCAAGATCTTAAATGCTTAAATCTCTTTTGAAATAACAAACCATGCGTTTAATTTATTCCTTCTGAGAATTATACCATAACATATTCAACAAAGTGTATTCACTGAAAATGGGAGTGGAGGGGAACCAAAAAAAATCCCCAACAGGGCAGTTGCCCAAATTGAAGACCCTGGTGTACAGTTACATCACCCACCAGAGGAGAAGGGATGTAGGACACTGCACACTTGAAGTCACTCAAGCAAGGCAATTCACACAGAGCGGCCACGACCCAACGGGCAAATTCCAACAGATCCAGGAAAAGCATTTGCCTCTGCTTATAAGGGAATTGTTATTTTTTATTATGACATTCAGTAAGTTCTCTTACCTCCCTGACCCTCACATTTTGAGATTTAGTCTGCAGCACTGTACACCTTTCTGGTAACGCTGATTGTAATCCACATAATAAAACGTAGTTTAAGAGGCCAATAAAATAAAATACCTCACCTCCTCTCACATCAGCTTGATTTACTGGTGCTAAGCCAAGGTATTTCTCAGCCATATTTATCTTCAAGACTTCTTTTTTTTCTTTTAAGCAATCAATCTTGTATTTATTCAAAATACACAGACCAGAACAAAAAGGTAAGTTTAGCTCAGAGTTGAGCATATGCAAGGCAGGAATGTCAGCTTTGATTCAAAGACAGTGTCTACAGCTCACTTCAGGGGGAAATCAGGGAACACTTACTCCAGGAGAAATCCCACAGGGCACACAGCTGGCACATGCACTGTTTCCAATGGCCACACGTAGCAGGAAGGGAAAGAGTAACTTCAGCAGCAGAACCCTTAAATGAGACTTTTCTTAAACGTACACATAAGCTGGAGGCTGAACACTCAGCTCTTCTTCCCTTGATCCAAAATAAATGGGATATATGGCAGGAATACTTAGGAGCAACACTGACAATATGCCTCTGCTTGGAGCAATGTAGTAGCAAGGATACACCACAGCTGCTCTGCTGATATATATAGCCCATATATATATATATTTATATTCTTACACACTGGGGATTAAATTGTATTATTAACAAACTGCTCCACATGGGCCACTCAGGAACCTACAACGCTTCCATTCAGCTTTTGTGCACCTAAGAGCTGCCAATCAGGAGATGCCCTAACCAATAATGACCATATTCTGCTATCATTAATCATGTGGATCTATCATTGGAGTTAAAGCTGCCGGAATCTGGTGGTGGAAGGTTTCAAATTTTAAGGGCAAAACACTTTGAGTGCAAAGTCAGCTTCTGATTTTGGTTACACCCAAACTGATCCTGCTTATTTTAGTTTGCTCTCACTCTTGAATTTCACCCCTCTTTTCTTCAAGAATGGGACGGGTTTCTCCTTAAAGTGAAAATCTCATCATTACAGTTCAGCAGTAAGACAACAGCTCCCTGGGGAAGTGCCTTCTGTTGATACCAACTAGGGCAAAAAACACCTTTGCTGGAGGCTGACTGGCAAACTGAATCCCGTGGGGACATGACCCTGCCCACATCACCCAACACCAGCTGAGGACCTGGAGTGCCCATCCCAGACCAGCCAGACCTGGAAACAAACCCACAGCCCAACAGCAGAGCACGACCCCAACAAACCAGGCAGAACTCACCATCTGGAGGCATCAGGACCTTGTTGTTCTGTGTGCACCAGCCCACGGGGTGCAGGTCTGCTGTCATCACGTCACACCAGAAGTCTGCCCTGCGGTCGTCTCCGTAGCCACAGTAACGGAGCAGCAGGAGCTGCCCACAGGTGGTGATGATTGTAGCCACCCAATACGTGTCTGGATTGCTCTTGTTGGCCACTTCCAATTTCATCCCTGGCTGGAAACTGCTTTGAAGGCTGATTTCAACCTTGCGAAATGAGAAAGGCATGGTGTTACCTTTTCTGCTTTGCAGGGAGACCCACCCCAGCCCTGGAAATTCTGTCCTTAAAGAGCAGCTCTGGGATAGGACATGAGCTGATTGTGCCTTAATCCACCCCATTCTCCATCTGTCTGGGCAGTTCCATTCCTGCTCCACTGGCACATATGCCATCATGCAAGTCCCCCAGGTGCCAAAGTGCAGGAGTGGTACCTTCAGGTGTACTAGGACTGGCACCCAGCTCCACCAGGCACATCACAGGATAAATGAAAGGCAAAAAGACAGGTACGAAGCACCTCTAGGAGTAAAGCCCAACTACAATAATTAGTTATATAACGACACCGAAGCACCTCTAGAGGCTTGACAAACATCAAGGGCTGAATGCTGCACCAGGCAGACCACAGAGAGGATTTCCACTGCACCCATCCTCACCAGCTCAAGCCTCAACCAATTCCCCCTCCCAGCACCCTGGTAATTGAGGTATGACCTATCACTGAAAGAAGTAAATTGTCTGGGTCACTGTCCTGCCATCTGATGGAGATGTCACTTCCATTTATCTCAGCAGTGACAGGTCACCTGTAACTTGCTTCAGGACACTGGAGATGCCACTGCATCTCTTTTTGGACACTGCTGATGAACACCAGGGCCTGCTCTAGCATAACCTATGTCCCAAGGACCAGTGGGATGCCTCTAGCTGTTTTCGATAAGGAAAAGGTAGATGCAAGTTCACTGGACAGGTGCCAGCCTTGTCTTCACAAAACCATCCGAAATGTAACCTGTTGCTCCCCTGGAGAGGTTTAAGGATAGCTTCTTACAGGTTTTGTTAGAACTTTTATCTGCTGCTGAAACCAGAGGGATTTAAATCTGGGTAAGCCTGTCTCTGATTGTCTTCCAATTGAAATGGCAAGTTAAAATTACTCTTTTACTAACAAAGATAAATATAACATGGTCTGCTTGGTCAACTGAGGATTTCACAGACGTGGGAATGCCAAGCTGCTGAGAAAACACTCATCTGGCATGTGAGCAGCAATCCCTCACTCATCCAGCTCCAGCTTCTGACCCCAGGGCTGCCCAGCCAAACCCATTTATCATTTGCAGGTGGCAGAATTCCATGTGCCTCTCCTGTGTGGGCATTTCCAGCAGAATCAATGCCCAGAGTCACAGAACAGCTGAAAGGGACCTTTGGAGATGGTCTAAGACTGCAGGTGGTCTGTGACATTCACTGCTTTACTTAGTGCTAAGATGGGATCTTGGTGATGCTCAGGGTCCTCATGAATAATCCAGGGTACAGACTGGCCCACATCCCAGTAAAAACTGGATCTCCTGGACTCCTCCCAGTGCAGACTGACAGCTGCAGCTCAAAGCACCTGAGCCTGATGACTGCAGAGAATTATTCATTTGTAGTTTTTCTCCCTGTGCTCACCACACCACCACTGTGGTACTCTGGAGGCAAGGGACTTGTGACTGGAAATCACATCAAGAGTGGGATCAGAGAGATAACATCATCTTCTCTGACAACTTTCAGGTTCCTGGCTAGATTTTTGAGGATGAAGTTTCAGATTGTGAAGGACAGTCACCAAAGACTGCTGCCAGCACCAGCCTGTCCCACACTGACATTCCCAGGACTGAGGTGCTGTGAGACACTGCAGTCAGCAGGATGAGCTGGACATCTCCACACAACTGAAGATGTTCTTAAGGGCTTCATGAAGCACAAAACTTCCTAATTTGGGCCTGGAGCGGAAATCTGGGACAAGATGCTCTGTGCAGACAGCTGCTGGATTCAAGAATAAACTCCACAATAAGCATTGCCCTGTAATTCTCCAGTATAGAGAATTACAGTCCTTCACCCTGCAGTACTCCTCTGCTGTTAAAATGGAAGCAAAATAGGGAATGGAGGACTGTACTGGTTTTTCCATTCCTCCAGCTCCTTAGCCCTACAAAATAAGCCACAAAATCACTTGGAGGAAAAAGTGGTTTGACCAGATGATCTCTGGAGGTCTCTTCCAATGCTGCTTGTGCTGGATCTGTGCACAGACCTGTCACTACCACAGCTGTCCATACGCTCCATGTTCACCCAGGAAAAGCACCACGTGCCCAAATCCCTGCTTCCCACATTTCTGAGAAAGCATCTCCAGGCACGAGGCTGAGAGATGGTTTCCTATGAGCCACACTGAACTCTAGTCCTGAGTGACTCTGCCAGTCAGTAAATGAGGCATTAGAAGGAGCTCTGGAGAAATAAGAAACTCTTGTGAGATGTATCTCTACAGGCTGGCATGGACAACAATGCATGTAGAGGGGAGAACAGGTGAAGAGAAAAAAAATGAGTGCATTACAAGCAAAAGGAGAGCAACATAAGCTCTCAAAAATGGGAAATTTGATGAAAAGAGAGAGAATAAGGGAGTAGCACAGACACAGAGCTCCAAGCTATGACTGCAAACACAACAAGGTAGACCTAACAACAGCTTGAGAGTTACTCCCATTCAGGTAGTCACATGTGTGGAAGGATAATTTCTCCCCAAAATGGTCAGACTCCACACCAGTTCTCCAGGGAGCCCCTGAAAACCAGAAGGGGGAACATGTACAACACCCACAAGGCTCAGAGGAAGCACGTACGTGTTTGAAGGAGGTGTGGGGAGCAGCACTGGCTCCTGTTTCCTCCAGGAACTCATCCCAGTTGAAGTCTGTGTCCTCAATGCTGGAGCCCTCATCTGCTCAAAAGAAAAAAAGAAAAAAAAATTAAAAAATAAAATACGAGAGAAAGAGAAGCAGTCTAAAGCATAGCCAAAGAAGGCAAAAGTTGTGTCAAAGAGTTCAGGGTGAGAATAGCAACCAATATAAACATCAACAGAAGGCAAAACAGAAAGCTTGTAAGGATCTGTGTTTTGACCAGCTCTTACTGTGCTTTCAGCACACTCTGGGGCTTTAGCAGCCAACACTGAGACCAGCAATGACTCTGCTTCCATGGCAGGGGGGCACAAAAACTGTCATACACTGACTGCAACAGGCACTTGTGCTCTTTATTCTGCATTTGATGACTCTCTGGCTGTGAGGGAGGTGGCTGCCTGCCCACTATCCCTGAGCTGCAATGTCCTTGGGCCCCCGAAGTGGCTCACCCAGCACTGCTAACTACAGCAGGGCCCCAGTGATAAATCAGAAGATGCTTCTGTTGGCTGAGCTGTGTGTAGACCAAACACCCCAACCCTTGGGGTGAGGGAGACCCATTTTCACTCCTGCCACCTTTTTCCTCCTTCCTCAGCACTGCTCCACCCATAAATCTCAGATAACCCCCCCAACCTCACTCTTCCCCCAAGACTACAGCTGCTTTTCCCCAAATCCCCCAGCACACCTCACTAGACCCCTACTGCCTTCTTGCTCCCTGCTCCCCTTCAGATTTGAGGCTCTGCATCCTCTCTCACCCACCCACACTACCACCCCACACAATCCCTCCCCACGGGAAGGGCTTGACAAGACCACTCTTTGTTTTCTTTCTTTATAACCACACTGAGCAGAGCCAAGGCCCCAAACATCATGGAAACGCACACAGCGATAATTAAAAATAAATCTTCTTTCACTTACAGAAAATCAGCCAAATCTGATTGCTTTCATTTTGTTCCCAAGCCCAGTTTCATCCCCAGAGCAAAAATATTTACAGTCTAGCAATGAGCTCTTTGCAATAAGCATTTATCAGGCAAACTCTCGGAGACCCTTTACCTGCCCAAACATTCATCAGTGTGGTCATGATGTAATTAAAGTGACTCATGACAAACTGAATTAAGAACCCTCCCCAGACAGTTTTATGAAGAAAAAGGCAGGGTTAATTTATTGCAATTATTGCTACAGGTCTCCAGTTTCCAGGACCAGAGAAAATTATGCTGTGCAAGGGGAATCTCTCATTATTAAAAGAGGAAGACTCAGTTTTTATTTGCTGCCTGTGGCACCAGACCCATGTAGGTGAGGAGGGAAAAGGGGATCAGAAGGGGGTTTTTGAGACAGACCTGGTGGAGATCTGTCTGGGAGTTCAAAGCTGAGCTGTCAACACTGTTAAACACTTGCATGCTGCTGCATCAAGTCTGACTCCTTGCCCTAAACTCAGATAATCTGCTTAAATATGGAGATGTAAATCACTCCAGTGATAAAGAGGCTACCAGATGACTCTTCAACTCAGCAAGAAATAACCCAACTCCTTGATTACAATCCAAAAACAGACAAATTCAATGCAGAATAAAGACTGGGCTTTGTTTTGATTTTTGCAATCACTGCAAAAAACCTTCAGGCACAGAAGCTGGCTCTACTTGAGATATCTGACCCAGAATGAGGGGTTTGTTCAACCTTGACTGAATGATAAGCCACAACTTAACCACAAGGTAAGAGCTGGGTGGAAAAATTCTGTATCATGCAGGCAGGCAATTTAGATGAACAGGGATATTTTTCAGCCTTCATGCCTGCAACCCTGCAGAGCTAATGTTATAGAGAAGAGCTGGGTGCAGAGATTTCAAAGGCTGAGCCTCTAAAACCAAGTATGTTAGTCCATCAGCAGATGGGCAGATATGATTATCCATTCCAGGCTTAAAATTGCTTAAGCAACTTTTTACCCTGAGCACAACCAACCCCATCCCACCGAAAGTCAGATGCATGAAAAGCTGAAAGTGCATCATCCCCTCTGCCTCATCCTCCCTGCTCCTGCATCCAGCTGTGCCTGTGGGGCTGGGATGGGCTGCTCAACAGCCTCAAGGGCATCTCCACCTCAGGACACAGACAGGAGATTTGGAACAGGCTGCCCAGGGCAGAGGTGGAGTCACCACCCCTGGGGGGACCTAAAGCACACACAGATGTGGCACTTGGGGACATGGTTTAGTGGTGACCTTGGCAGTGCTGGAGGAATGGTTGGACTCAAAGCTCTTAGGTCTTTTCCAACCTAAATAATTCTGTGACTTCCAGGTCAGCCCTGGCCTCTCCTCTCTCCTGCTCAGACAGTTCCATTTCAGAGCATGTGCCCTTTCCCTCAGCCCAGGATGCTCTCTGCATACTCAATCTTTATTCCTGTTTTTGCTCTAATCTCTTTGTGAGCCAAGCTCTCCTTCAGCACGTCTCCTTTTCTCCAACCTTCCTAAGCAATCTTATGGGAAAGATTCATTCTACAGAGCAGTGGGAACAGAGGTTTTTAGTCTGCTCAGTGCCTCATCTCCAGCCCTTGCAATGTCTCCAGGGGGGGTCAAAGCCTTCTCCAGAATTTGGCAAAACTTTTTAATAAATATAAATAGATGCTAGTTATGAATGCATGAAGTCCTGCTGCGTTTCATAACCTTACTAACCCTGACCTACTCTGCCATGGGCCAGCACAGAGACACTTGCTGGCAGGTTCTTTCACATGCTGTCCAGCAAAACTCGCAACAGCACCTGTTCAACAAACTATCACTCAGATCTCTCCTTTCTAAACCCAAATAAAGAGGCTTCAAGGCCAGGAGGTGAGGCAGAGTGAGAGCTGCAGCCTTCCCTCCCTGTCAGCCCATTCCTCTCTGACACATCACCAGCCTGGCTCCTCTACCGTGTTTTATCTGCAGACTTTATCAGGAAATTACTTTTACAAGGTCTGTAAAAATAATGTCAGAGTACTCATTTATCACAGCATCAGTGGTTTACTTTGCTTCATTTCACCACAACGGATTTTGAAGGGACTGTATGTTTTCAAAATGGTTTTTTAATGGACTTTGTTCCCTGCTGGAATTCTGGCAGGAGGGCATCCAGAGCAGGCACAGAGTGGCACAGGGATGAGACAAGTCCAAAGGACCCAACACCACCTACACATGCAACAGGGCTGCACAAAAATCTCATCCATCAGAAAAACTCAACTGCTGAGGAGCACAGGACCTGGGAGGTGATAACCCTTTATCACCCTGGGGGGTGATAAATCTGGCATTAAACCTATTTTACATATCAGCTCTCTTTCCAATTATTGGTATTTAGGTCCAGAGCCTTTTTCCTAATGAAGGAGTCAGGGCCGGCTGGTTTAAAATACAGTGATGTATAAACAAGCCCAGGATGGCAAATAAAATCAACAAGTCATTATCTGCGAGCCTCTCAATGGCTTTAAAGTGCTCATGCATTGACACCATAAAAATGCAACTGTTCCAGCTGTTAACAGCCTCCTGGGATGTTCAGCTATGGAAAAAAAAAAAAGGGATAAAAGACCCAAATCCTGTGGCTCCAGAAACACAGGTTTGGGGGGTTTTTTCCCCCAAGCTTCACTGTAGGAGAAAGTATTTAAGGCAAATTGCTTATATATCCTATTTATAGCACCTAGACAAACATACATGATTTTTTGAGTGAACAGAACACTGAAGTGCTCATACACCAGGAGTGGGGAGAGGGATACACCTGATCAACCACAAATGGCCTTGGAAGAGCCATCAAAATCCTTATCCCCACAGAAATTTAGGCATTGCAGGCCAGTTTCTTTTCATTCCCAAAAAAATGTCTATGGGTGGCCAATTGAACCTCATCTTAGAGGCTCCCATCTCTCTTCCACAGATTAAAATAGATCCAGAGGTGATTGGATCACCCTGGATGTGTCCACTCTGGAAACCCAAGGATGTGATGTGCAAGGAAAAAGGAAAATCACTGAGCTGCTACAAGAAGCATAGAAACTGAAGGCTGGGGGGCCAAATGTCTGTCATGCTGAGGGAGAAGCAGGGAAAAGCTTGGCATCAGAAAGAAAGTAGGTTAGGACTAACCATACTGTACTTTTTCCTCATAAGACACAGTCTCCTCCTGTTAAGGCTGGATATGGGAAGTTACAGCCCTTAATTTCATCAGAAATCACCAGAATGTAGCATCTACTTTTCTCTCTCACAGAATGAACAAATTTAGCACAACAAATCCTCAGCTTCAGGAGCCCATCCCAGAACATGACAAAGCATCCAGTCATGAGCACAAGGACAACGTGTGGCCAGCTCTCCTCTGGCTGGTCTAGTGTTTGTGAAGCCCCCTCACCTGAAGAACTCCAAAAAATAGTGAAGGAAATGAGAGGGAGGGTCAAAACAGAAGAGAAATACTGTAATTTCTGAATGTTTGTTTCATCTCTCTTAACTATGAAACTTCAACAAAATAAAAAAAATGGTGGGGAAGCTGAGAGAACACAACATGATGCCTTGAGATAGGTTTTCCATGGCTTTTTGTTTAAATTCTGAACAGCTGATACTGTCAGAGACCCAGAAGAAGAAAAGCTCCTATTTCCCATCAAGCACAGGACACAGTTGAATCTGTAAGACTCATAAAAGGGCTTGGAGCTGTGCAAGCATTCCCAACACCTCCCTGGCAGCACAGCTCTGCCCACCTCTACCTGTGATGAGCTGCAGCAGGCACAAGGACTCGTGGAGGAGGGCAAGGGGAGCTCACCTGACTCAAACTGCTCCCCATCGCCGTTGGCTGGGCTGGGATCCTTCTCTGGGGAGAGGTGCTGGGTCTCTCTCATGCTGGCAATGAAGGATGCCCTCGTCTCCATGGCTCAGAGGAAGAGGCTTTGCCTTCCTAATTCATCTTGCAGCAAGGAGGACAAGCTAGAAGAAAAATAAAAAAAAAGCAATGAGTGATTTATTTTACACCAACCCATTCCCTCAGCCTTTCTCAATAGTGTTCATGTCATCCCATCTGGATACAGCTGGAATAAAAGATCTTAAATGCCTTTTCCAGCCTAAAAAATTCCGTGACTCTCTGATGGTGACCCTTCCATCCTGCTCTTGTCTCCAAGCTGAAGCTGGGGGTGGATGAAAACCACAAAAAAGGACCTTAGTGGCAGTAATATCAACAGCAAAAATAATGATAACAGAGAAGATAATAAGGTAATAAACAACATCCAGAGGTTTCACATCTCAAAGGTCCCTCCAGCTCCCAATGCCACCAACAGAGAGAAGGATCAGCCCACAAGGCAGCACAACCCATGCTAAAAAAACAAAGAAAACAAATTAAAAAGGGCAAGAACCATCTCCACCATCATCCACCCATTTCAGCCCTTGATTTCCAGCTTTTAGATGGCTAACACTGTGTGAGGTATCTCACTCCATAAATATTCAAACCTCCAAAGGGGGAGACTTGGGATAATGAAACAGAGGAAACACTGAAGCGAAAATACTCCAGAGAGAGAGAGAGAGACTGAAGTAACTCTAAAAAATAAAACTGAGCATGCAAAATGCAGATACCCTCATGAAATAGTGCTGGCTGCAACTGTTTATTGAATGAAGAGTAACCTAAGGTAACTGTACCAGTTTTAACACGCAGGGCAGCAAATAGTTATTCATTTTAAATTGGGTTATGTTAGCAGAGGAGATTCTTCTAGAAGGAATGACCACAGTAAATTCAAAGTGGAATAAAAACACACAAAAATGAAAAATTATATGAGAAAGGGCATCCAGGCTGACCAGATTTTGCATGAGACACCAGACTAAATGAGAATTGTATTTCCAGCCCCAGTAAGCCACCAGACAAGCAATACCCAGAGATACACCTTTAGGAGTAGATTAAAAAGAACTCCAAAGTGAGCTTTTCAGTAAAATTCTGAGATGCTGATGAATTACGAGATGTCAAAGGACTGAAAAAGAGAAACCAAGAGCTGGGGTTATGGGCACAGAGGGAACTAGCTATTCACACAAGATATGGTAAAGCAAAGACAGGCAGCAGGGAAGTGTGTGTCCAGAATATCTGATGGAGAGGACTGGTCCTGCTTGTTAGAGGAGCCTCCAAACCCTGCAGGACAGAGAGGACTGTGCTGGCAGCACCCATGCCAAATGCTCTGCAAAATGTGTGACTAAAAGTAGGGAAGAAGTTTACTGCCAGAGGCCAGGCAAAGCAGGGTGTAATAAGATTGTAAAAATATATGGGATTTTTTCAACTTTTACTACTCTGGAGGCATATTCTAGAAGACTAGATATGATGGTTATAAAATAGAAAGGAGGAGAGTGTTCTGTGGGGGATTTCTCACTCCCAGTTTTTAAGGCAGCTCCAATGGCAATTTAAAAGAAGAAACAGTGTGTGAGCAGTTACAGCAGAAGTGAAAAAGATGAGGAGCATGTCAAGTGTTTGATATCCATTAACTGGACCAGGGTGGGACTGTCTGCTGGAGCAATCACAGCTGCAATTAAACCCTGCAGAAACCACGGGTATTTCACAAAAAAATCACTGGTGGAAGCAAATTACCAAGGCAAGTGATTCAAGCCCCCACTGAAGGGTTGTTCAGGCAAAGTTGGAAATTTGTGTTCCCCACCCCAAAGGCACCTGCTAATGAAAGATTAAAAAGTATTTTTAAAAAGGAAGATCATAAACCAGCTCAGAGCAATATGGTTGTTGGTCTCTTCACAAAATGCTCTTTAGACTTTAAGTTATCCATAAATACCACCCTTTTCCCACTGCCACTACAGCACTTCAGCTTTAGTCTTTGTTGACACGAGACTTGCTAATGAATTAAGTGTATTATAGACTCCGAGTGTTGTGAGTGCAGCTAACCTCAGAACATACACATCACTCATCCCCAGTGTATATTAAGTTTCAATTAACCATGAAACTAGAAGCAATCAGTTCACCAAAAGTCAAAAAAACCCCACTTCTCCTTTGGTAGAAAACACTTCCATAAATATCATTAATAATAAATTAGATAAGTATCAGGATTTTACATCAGGCTTGTTAAATGTGAGAGGAGGGGTGATGCCAGCTGAAGCTAAACCTTGGGTGGACACGGCTGTTTTCATTTTTGCCTGGGACTAGACAAGGATGGAAGGTAACTTGGGTCTACCAAAAAATTCAAAGAACAGAGAGAAACAGAGAGATCCATTCAAACACAAAAAATCCACCATCTTAAAGAGAGCTCACGGGTTACAATATAAATACCAAGAAGAAACATAACCCTCTTGGTATTGTAGCTAAATCTAGTGATGCCTCTATGATGCTGATAAAACAAAGTTATGAGCTGATAAAAAGGTGAAGGTCCCCCATCAGACAACAACAGTACTTGCCTTTTTTTTTTTTTTACACAGCCAAGTCCCAAATCTGCCACCAGACCTATGAGGGACTCAAACCCCTGGATCATGGAATTTCCCATCAGAAATGGAAAATGGATGGGCAAAGCAGCAGGAACCTGCCCAAGGTGTCTGCAACAAAACTGGGACCCATCCGGGACTGGGCTGGAGCCCACTTCAGTTAAAAGGGAGAAATACAGAATCTCTGAGGCACATTCAGCAACACCATCAACATTTTGGGGGTTTTAAGCTCTATTTCAATGTATTTTTTGCTTAAGCTATGGACAAGTTACTGGTTTTGAAACATCATGCTGAGAGCACCCACATCCCAAGGAAACTGGATCCATTAAAGGCCATTACTTGGCTTACTTTGGAAATAACTACTTTACAAGTTAGGGTAGGGGAGCACTTCAGTATTTTCCCAAAAGCACGTGACAAGACTAAACTCTTACACAAACACCAGCTTCAAAACAGCTCTGAGCTTTAGTGTTGATATAACTAACTAGCAAAGAAAGCTGACACAGGGTATTAATTTTTCACTTCTTATTAATTGCTGCTAATTAACACTTCAAACGGAGTCCCCAGCCATATTGTTAACAGTAGCATGCTGGCTGGCCTGCAATCATCAACATTACCCAAGCAGCACTGTACTCCAATTCCTCTGCCAGTGTGAAATCCAGGGGAAACCCAACCAAGGACCACAAGTCTCACAGCCAGCCTGGGAACAAGGTGATGGGAAACAGCACCAAGAGAGGCTCAAGGTGACATTACACCAGGCAGGAGCACAAAGGAAAATTCTATGAAATGCATTTGAAAGAGCAGGGAGGGGGGAAATTTCCTGGTTTCAGATCCCTTGCTCATTGTTTCTGCACAGTGGTGGTTCAGACTGATCCAATTCTTCCCCCCACGCAGCTCCCATTCCCTTGGTATTTAATTCAGATCCAGGCTCTTAACTCACAGGCAGGAAAAGCCAGGCAATATAATAAAGAATCTCTTTTATTTCCTTCTTCCCACGGCTGTCAGTCTCAGCCCTGCCTTTATCTCCAACGTGCTGCCTTGTCATCTGTATCAATATTGGCTCTTTGTACAAGCACTAGCACTGGCTTCCTTGCACCATCTTACATTTCTCATCTCCTGTCAACTCCATCCTGGTTTTTCTTCCTTTGGAGTAACTCCCTGTAGGGAGAGGTCCCTTACCCACACACAAATCAGCACCCTAGGAGTCTTCCTTAAAGTTACCCCTGAAAAATTCACTTTCTCCCTCAAACACACTCGTTGTTAATTGGGATTGACACAAGAAGGACAAAAAAGACCCTGCACCCTTGAAACCTCTTGCCCGAATAGTGAATCAGGGGTGCCCATGTAATGCTGAGTCCTGGACAGTGGAGAAACAAATTCCACTGCTTTCCCAGTGAACTGGGATTGATTTTGGCCCCTCCAAAATCCAGCAACAGACATCAACTGGAGATGCTCCCATCTCTCAGCTCAGTGACATCTGACAGTAGCAGCAGAGCTGCAGGGTCAGAGGGCCACAGAACACTGTGAGTTGGAAAGGACCCACCAGAATCTTCAAAGTCCAACTCCTGGCCCTACACAAGACAACCCCAAGAATCCTGCCATGTACCTGAGAGTGTTGTCCAAACATTTCTTGAACTCTGTCAGGCTCAGTGCCGTGACCACTTCCTTGGGGAGGCTGTTCCAGTGCCCAACCAGCCTCTGGGTGAAGAATCTTTTCCAAGTATCTGGCCCAAACCAAGCCAAGAAAAATCATGTCCAAAGAATGACTTAAGTAGTACAAGTGAGACACCTGAAATTCAGATGACATGAAAAACCCTCAGGGGGTTCCTGCTCTTGCACAGCACCTGTTAAGATTTTAAATATCCAAATTCCCCAGCAGACAAGCTGAATCAGAGGCATAGAACGGTTTGGGTTGGGCCATAAAGATCATCTGGTTCCAACCCCCCTGCCATGGGCAGGGACACCTTCCACCAGTCGAGGTGATGTTCAAATGCCATGTGGTACTGGTGCTGTTTGTGGGACTCATCCTGTGGGACATGATCCAGGATGCACTGCTAGTGGCAGCTTTTCTCAACATTTATATCCCTGAGCATCTGCACTATGCAGGGGAACTTCATTCAAAAGGGCTATTGAACACATCAAGTAACAGTTTTACCTCCTAGAAAAAGTCTCTCCTCTCAGTCAGGCAAAGTTGGAAACCTTTTAAGGACCTTTACTTCCAAATTCCTGCGAGGGTTTTTTTTATTATTTATTTGAGAGCTTCCCTCACCAAATATTTTCACTTACATCAAGTGACAAATTCTCTTTCCTACTGAAGACCCCACTGGATTTTAATAAGGGAAATTTACTGCTTTGAACAGCTCTGTGTTGTACTCTGGGGTGGAAGAAACAAATACCATGTACTCTGGAGAACCAGGAATCTTCACAATATTCAAATATATAAAAAAGAGCTGAATAGGGAAAGAATATAATCTGTTTTCCATGTTCTTGGTGGATCAAAAAGGCAGCTTGGTTTAAACTGCAGGGAGGGGACATTTGATTTGGGCAGGAAAAGAAATCGCTTATAATGAATCTGATGAAAGATGAGATACATTGTGGAAATGGCTTTTTGGAGGAGTCAGGATGCTGATCTGTCCAGAAACTGATCCTGGTAGAGTTAAACCTGCCCTGGGGTAAGGGCTGGTCTGCCCAAGGCCCGTTCCAGCCCTCCTGCTCCAGTCACTCAACAGGGCTCATCTCTCTGCTCTTGAAGTCAACATTTGAGCAGCAGCAAAAAATCAATGAGTCAGCCTGAAGGAAAAACATGCAAGAACAGGAAACTAAGGAACCACCAGAGCAGGGAAGGTCTGGATTGTCCATCTCAAAGTCAGAGGACAGGAACCAAACTCCTCTGAAAGCACATGGTGGAGAAGGGATTATGCAAGGTGGTGGCTGCCCCTGTAACTCAGCTGGTCCTTGCTCTCCTCTCTGCTTGCACTGGTGCCAAAAGCTTCACACTTTTGATGCCAACAGAGACAAACCTGTCTTCCAAAGCAATTTTCTCATCCTCCCTACCTGGCATGCTCCTGAGTCCAGGATATACACTGAGATAAATGGTAGTAAGATAAGATAACAGAAAGTAAAATAAATCTAATTAGAGACTCTTAACTTGTTTACAGCAAAAAGCCCTGCAGTATTAAGAAAAAAAGAGAGACAGATGACAGGCAGACAGCCAGGCTTGGGTACATATCCCCCTCTTAGCTGTCCTGTGTGCAAATAAAACCTAAGGACCCAGAGATGGACTTCCAAGCTAAAACCTGCCACAAACTTCTCTGAGGACTCGACCAAACCTCAAAAATTTAAGCACTTTTAAATTAAATTTTCCTTCTCCTGAGTGAGCTGGATGTTTTACAAGCAAGGGCATGGAGCATTGCTGGCCCACCTCTACTCCTGCCATTGCCCCTGTGAACCCTGGACATCCCCACGCTCAGCATCCCATTATGCACATGTGCCAAGGAGAGGGAGGCCACCACACACTTACATTTCCTGTTTCCAGCTGTTCTGTCACCAAACAGGTGTCTGTCACCTTCTCCATGACACCACAGGCAATCTCCATGATGTTGCCTCTCATTTTGGTAAAGCACTTCTACCCATGCTAAGCACCCAACGTACACCAACTCGGTGGAAATATGGCACATTTAGGACTGGGCATCTTCTAAAGCTCTCACCTGAAGCAGGGCCATGAAGAAGATTGGGGCAATGCCCTCGATGCCCTTTATAACAGGAAAAAGAACTGCAAAGAACAAGCACAGCAACAACCACGTGCAACACTCTTGTCTTCTTCCACCCCCATGTTTGAAACTGAGCTGAAACCAGGGAGCCTTTGAGAGGGGTAACTCGAAGACAGAGCTGCTTTATCATCCTGAGACTTCTCATCTCCTTAGATAAAATCAGAGAACAGAGTGGTGTGGGCTGGAAGGGACATGAAAGATCACCGAGTTCCAACCCCCATCCCCTGATGCTTATCACCTCGAAACATCAGCCACATGGACCAAATTAATCAGTCAGACCCCCTGAGTGGGACCAATCAGCTCAGCCACAGAAGTCACCCAGTAGGAAATACAAAACGCTGTTTTCACTGACTTAATTTAGAGCCCAGCTCAGAAGTCCCTCATCAACCAAATTCCCACTGTCCAGGGCAATCAGTTCTGCCTTCTATGCCTTTGCAGCAGTCAGAGCCATTAAAAAAAAAAACAAAAAAAAAAAAAAAATACAAGATGCAAACCAGAATCCAGGAAACATCTGCCATCTGGTTCCAACACTTTTTAGGAAAAAAATGACATTTTAGATCTTGGCACTGTTTGGTTCATTTAAACAGCACAGCTGATCAGCACTTGGGCTTTTAGTACCACATGCACTTACATCCCTGTCAGTGCTTTACATCCAGAAGCAGCTCCACTGACTGGCAGGATCTGCTGAAAAAAAGAAAAATAAAAAAAATCCAGCCCTCACAACCATCTCCAGCCACCTCAGAGTACAACAGCAGGCAGAGGAGGACCCTTCCCTTGGCCAAGCACATGAGAGGGCAGCCAGCAGACCCCTGCCAAGGTCTATCTAGAACCAAGTTGCAAAAGATATTTTAACTCATAGAGTCCTACAAGTCCCATTTACAGGGCTAATTCCATCCAGTTTCTCCAATGAAAAACAAATCGGATTCCCTTTCATGTGAACATGAGAACTGCTGCAAAACATCCAGATTTAATGCCCCACCACCATCCCAACTAAGCATCTTGCAGTCTGATCTTACAGAGATTCCACACTCAAAACACCTTCCAAGAACCTGTTAATTTTTGCTTTTTCCTGAACTTTCTTTAAAGGTGTATTTTTAATGCACCTAGGAGAGACAGGGCTTTCTACCCAAAAGGCTCCACAAGGGACTTAGGACCTTTTAGACTTTAAGGATCCTCAAACCATGGTTGTCCTGTCTCATCTCCTACACTGCAGGGGCAAATACAATGTCACCTCCTGGATTTTAGGAGGGAATTCCAGTTCCTTGCCAAGCAAATAAATGCAAGACTTTCTAATTAACTTATATTCAAATTGAGTCTCAGAACTTCACCCAGAAAAAGAGGGCTCCTTCACACAAGGCACCCAGTGATGCTGAGAGTATTAGTCATGAAAGGAATTGGGAGTAAAAATAGCAAGGATTCTGCACATACTTTTTTAAGCCTTACACCTACTCAGAATTGATCTCTGGGTCAGCTGTCAAGAACTGCTTGGGTTTGGGTTTTTTTTCCTTTCTTTTTATTACTATTTAATTTTAGAGCAACACTTCTGATTCATAAAAATGGAAGTACACTGTGAACACATTTTCCAAACCAGCCTTCACAAGAATGCTTTGTTGAGGTCTTACAAAAGGCCAATCTCAAAATAAACTTTTTCAGGAGTTTTTAAATGTCAGTGATGAAGTCTTCGCTCTTATTTCTGTATTTCCTTATTTTGTAACTCAAACCTTTTTAAACACTGTAGGAGTCATACCTCAAGAGAGAAAATAAAGCAAAGAGAAATCTTTTGGCAAAAAAAAAACATAGGATGTATTTGACAGGTTTCATCAGGGTCTGTCATGCAAAGATCAACAGTTTCAAATTATGAGTTTTAAATACTGACAAGGTATCATCAGCTACTCTAATCCTAAAAGAACCCTGCTCCCAAGGACCAGATGTTACAATGACAGAACAAACTGATATTTCAGGTGGCATCACTGTTATCAAAGGCATTTCATTTTCAGCACTGAGGACCCTGCTGCACCAGCTGATAGACTGCATCAATATTCATAGTAATAAAATACTTCTGACACCTTCAGGTCATCTAAAACATGGACCCTGTGATCACCACATTCATTTTTTTCTGTGAACCCTGATGAACACACCTCTGGCTCCTCTGCTTCATGTTCTGGTTACTTGTCCCAAGCTTTGAAGCCTTCCACAATTCCTTTACTTTGTCACTTGGACACCGTCAGGGACCAGACACCTCCTTCAACCATCACTGTCCTTGCAAACCTCCTTGGACACTCTCCACGGCTCTGCTTACCCCACCCCAACATGAATTTAACCAGTGAGAAGTCCCTGAACACTCACAGAAACACAAAATGGGTTGGGCTGGAAGGGACCTGAAAGCCCATCTCGTTCCAACCCCCTGCCATGGGCAGGGACATCTTCCACTACCCCAGGTTGCTCTGAGCTCCATCCAACCTGGCCTTGGGCACTTCCAGAGACCCAGGGGCAGCCACAGCTTCTCTGGGCACCCTGTGCCAGGGCCTGCCCACCCTCACAGCCAAGAATTTCTTCACAACATCTGCTGAGAAACAAAACTGCACCTTCCCTACCATGTCCTGTCCTTCAACAAGGTAACATCACAGACCCTCACTTATATCAGACCGGTCTCCCACAGCTCTGAAAGGCCAGAAACTGTGACCCAAAATACACCAGCTCAGTACAGCACAAGCCAAGAGTGGGGGGAAAAGCATTCCAGTCTGAAGTGTTGGCAGTCGTGGTGTTTATCCTAATTCTAGTAACACCTCCATAACGTTTTAATAAATGCCTCATTAAAACATCAACTGTCTGTCCAGCCAGTCAATTATCACTCATAATCACAGCTATATAACGATATACTGTCTTCTACAGATGTTCTTACATCTGTGCAAAACACACTCTCCACCTCTGCCACATGGAACATCTGTTGAATATTTGCAAATGTTTCCTCAACATACAACTGAAATTCCACTGTCTTGTTTATAATGTATTTACTGTCCCACTACCCTATGCACCCCTTAAAAATCATTAGAAAGGTATTTCCTTGCTGTGTACAAGGTACCAATCTCTCGATAGCTCTTTGCTGCATTTATTTAAATGGCTTTTAGATTTTCACTTAGTAACAGATTACACCAAGCCTCCATCTTATCACAGGAGTTATTAGGACCTAATCCTTTGTAAGCACTGAAGTTATTAGACTTGTGATGATGTTTTCTTCCCTTTCATAAATAATCTGTTGGAGAGGGGAAAAAAAAACAGGAAAAAAGCCACTTGTATCCCTGCTCACCCAGGCAACATTGCCAACCTCAGAGAAAGAACCTGCCTCACCTGCACTTACTGTGCCACCAGCAAAGAAAATCAAATTTGTTTTCACCTAAAGGCTTCCAGAGAGGAAAACAAATTGCACTAAATCCTGGCCAGCACCCTTCTCTGCCACTGCAGGAAGCAACTCCTTGGAGAAGGCATAACCCAGCTTCAGAGGGATCTCCAGAGACCTCATCAAATCCCTTCCATTTCCACGTCCCCATCACAAAACCAGGTGAAGCTGCTTCTCTGCTCAGACACCAGGTCTGTGGTACCACACTTTCTTCCCTCAAGCACCAGAGGCACAAACTGGTTTTAGAAGCTGTCCTGTCCAAGGGACAGCAAAGTTGGGGATGGGGAGATGCATGGGAAGCAGAGAGGGAAGATTCCTAAGAAAACCCCACTGCAACTCTTGGATTTTGCCACTTAAATCCCACCACAGTTTGATAATTGCTCTCCAAGCCTCTCTCCTTATAATTAATGTCATTTTCTGCTATTTTGGTAAGAAACCACAATGTCACCCCCATCTTCTCCTCTGCCCCCTCCCCACCACTATATTCGCCAGTGTGAGCTTGCTGGACCCCTGAGCCAGCTTGGTCCTGGCAGGGGCTGGAAAAGGAGTTGGGAAATGGGTGGGCAGATGAATCCTGATGAGCCCTTTTGGAACGGGAAACCTCACCCTGCATGATAAGGTGTGCAAACAGCATCTCCACCTGCTCCTGCTAAATGAAATCACAACGAGGATTTGGGGAGCACCTCCAAGAGGTGCAGGGAAATGAGCAGCACATCAGCTCTTCAGCCACTCCCGGGCTCTCCCCGGCTCCTCCATCCACACCCAGGCACTGACAGCCTGCGAAGCTGGAGCATCCCACTGCCTCCTGCACTTCAAAAACACCGATCCTCCAAAGTTAACATCTTAGAGCCACGGTGAAACCACCCCAGAACAGCAGCACCAAAGTGGTCCCTGAAGGGGAACGGGGAAGTTTTCCCTGCCTCTGAGGCAGCCTCACTCCTCCACTCCCCTGGAAAATACATTTGGGAAAGGCAGCCGGGAAGGGCACAGACAACTCCCTGAGAACTCTCTGCAAACTCCTTCTCTTGCTTTGCAAAAGCTGCGATTTGCCTCCGTCACTGCGGGGCTTTTGGGCTCTCTCTGCAAAAGAGATGCACGTCGCACTGCCAAAGTCACTTGTTTGCCGCCCAAATTTCTTCGTGGAGCAACTCCAGAGTGGTTTTGGTAAACAAAAACATGCAAAAAAACCCCAAACCCACGCCAGGCATCCCCAGCTGACTGCGCCCAGAAGGGTTTGACAGCTCCACCAGGACATCTCATCCCACGACACGTCTACGGCTAATGCAAAATAAAACAGCGCTCCGTCTCCCGGCGCATTTTATTTTTGTTTTTTTCTCATGGCACGCCTGCAATTTCGGCATTCAAAGGCAAATCGGCCGCGCTCCCAGCTCCACACGTCCCTTCCCAGCACACACAAATGCTCCGGTACTTTTCCCACCGCTGGGTCCTGCCGGGGGGAGGACCCCGAATTGGGATCCCATCCTCATCCCTCCGCACTGAGCCCACCAGCGCACCTCTCCGAGCAACAAAAGAGAGTTGAACCAAGCGAGCGGCACCCCGCCTTCCCTCTTCTTCTCCTCTCAAAATGTTTATTTGCAGTTTTTGAAGACACCTTAACCCGCCATGTTGAACAAGCTTTATAAATATTCATTTACCGCAGTTCGGGAGCGCTACGGGAAAATATGTCTAGATCAGGGCTGCACATTTTGGCACAGCTGATTGCTTTCTTCTCTTTTTTTTTTTTCCCCCTTCCCGCTCGCGTCCTGCAGCAGCTTTCCCCTCCCCTCCTTTTCCCCCGCACATTTAGAAGAAACCCACCCGCACACCCGAAATAACTCTTTCTGAAAGATGTGCATCAGCCTCGTAAATCTGAAAGGAGGTCGCACGAGCGTTCAGCAGGAAAGCAGAAAAATCATAAGTATTACTTTAAAAAAAAAAAAAAAAAAAAAAAAAAGATGGGAAAAGGGAATAAGAGAAAAAAGAAAGAAAAAAAGAAGGGGGAAATCGAAAAAAAAATGGGAAGGGAGGGGGAAAAAGGGAGGGGGTGATAGGAAACAGGAGTATCTAAAATGCGATCTGTCGAGGTTAAAAAGAAAGCTCCCCACGCCTGCGATGGATCCGAGGGCAGCGCGGAGCCTCAGCCCGCGGAGCGCAGCCGGGCAGCGGCAGCCGCGCTGCGAGCGCCGGTCCCGGCCGGGGGCTCAGCCCCGGCACGCCAACACTTCCAACAACTCCACCGCGGGCTCACCCTCTGGAAAAAACGGGGGAGAACCCACACACACCTCTCATGCTTTTAAAAGAAACAAACAAAAAAAATTACAGATTTTTTAATACATCTTGGAAAGAGGAAAGCCACTCTCTCCACCCAAGCGCTGCCAAACCCGATAAATAAAATAAAGGGAAATGCCAGCCGGGAGGGCTTGGGAGGTAGGGCTGCCGGGCGCAGTGCCTTACCTGTGCGAGTTTGGCTTATTTTGGGGTGTTTTCCCCTTTTTTTCCCCCGCGGAGCGGTGCGCGGCGCTGCGCGGAGCGGAGCCCACCCGTGCCTGCGCCCGCACCCGCGGCAGACTCATTCCAATATGGCATCCGCGCAGTGCGCATGCCTGCCGCTCTTTTTAGGGCTTTTTTTTTTTCCTTTCTTTCTCTTTTTTTTTTTCTTTTTTTTTTTTTTTTTCAATATTTAGCAGCCAACTCCTTCGCTGACCTTTTTCAGCAGTTTCCAGAAAAGGGATTAAAAAAACCCAAAAAAACAAAACAAACAAACAAAAAACCAACAATCCCTAAAAATAATCCCGCTCGCATCCCAACCCACACCGCCCCAGCTGCGCCGCGCTGCGCGCCCGCGGTGCCTCCGCGCTTCGGCCGGGGATTTGGGCTCCGCGGGTGAAGGGAGGGATGGAATCCACGCGTGGAAGTGATGCCGCGGTTCGGCCGCGCTCCGCGGCGCGGGGCAGCGCGCAGCGGCATCCCGGACTGGCCGCCCGCGCGTTAAATGCCACAAAATACCATAAAGCCTTCAACACCGGAGCGCTGCCTCCCAGCCTGCCCTCCCCACCGCTCCCCGCAACCTTTCAGTCAGCTTTTCCTCCTCATTTCGTGTCGCCAAGAAACTTCCAGGGAACCAGATGGGGGAAGAAGATGGGGAAAAGAGAGCAAAAAATGCGGCGCAGCCCTCAGCCCGCCCGTTCCCTCCGCTTCGCCGGGCCCCGGCATTACCTGTCTATTCCCTGTTGCAGAAAATAAATAAAATATATCAAGAAAAGCCGGCGAAGGCACAAGGCAGGAGGTAAAATCAACTGGTGGGCACCCTCCGCCCTCCCGGCGCGCAGGGACACGCACAACTTTCCCTCCTTTGCTCCCCGGGTTATTGGATGGGGTTTTTTTCTTTCGGGTTATTTGGTGGTTTCTCCTTTCTTTGGCGGCTGCGGTGGATTCACGGCGGAATCGCGCTGCACGCCGGTGTGCGCGGCCGTGCTGGTGCGGGGGTGTTTGCACGTACAGCCACACTGCGGGATTTTTCAGATGCTAGAAATATTCTTTCCTCCCCTCTCGAGAAAATCAGCC
The DNA here is from genome assembly GCA_020086605.1 of Lanius collurio. Classification (NCBI taxonomy): domain Eukaryota; kingdom Metazoa; phylum Chordata; class Aves; order Passeriformes; family Laniidae; genus Lanius; species Lanius collurio. Next base: position 1,686,365 of record JACBWW010000049.1, read on the forward strand.
CTGCTGCAAGGCTGGAAAATCATGCTAGACACTACTGCCCATGCCCCCCACCCCGGCTGGTTCGGTCCTCGGGGGGCCAGAAAAATCCCCAGGGCTGGGTGGGATGGGGATAAACCCCTCCTCTGCAGCCGGGGTTTCTCGGGATGCTCCGACCGCCGGCAGATCCCAGAGCTTCCCCTAGCCCGGTTTGCTCAGCAGCGGGGCTGGGGGTGAATTTTGCAGGGTTTTCACCCCTCCTTTTGCAGCCCTGCTCAGAGACTGCGTAAAGCATCTTTGATGGGGATTTTTGGAGCCCCAGCTCCCGTCTCCCTGCAGGCATGATTGGTACGGCTGAGGATTCAAGTGGATGCTTTTGGAGCATCATCCGGGGTGGGGGCTGGTACAGGGCACACACATTCAACAGGTCTGGAGGAGAGCGGAGGGAAGGGACATCCCTCTTTCGAGGCAGCAACCAGTCCTGGACTTTCTCCTTTCCACCCTGGAATTAACCCCAAACGCTGCTGTGTCCATCCCCATGCCCGAGCTGCCAAATTTACGTCACCCCTCAAGCTCAGATGCAAGTGCTGCCTCCACTTGCCTTTCTCAGGTCATTTCCGAGCCCAGGCTTGAAGTTTCCAGGTTGATTTTGTGAGCATCCCTTCTTGCAGGAGCAGGAAGGGTGATCTCACACCTGGGGAAGCACTGATTTCCCACAGGTGACCCCAGCTCTTCTCTGCCCCATTGCAAGCACCCTTTTCCCTGGTTCTTGCTGGGGATCCATCCCTGAACCTCCCCAAGCTGCTTCTCTTCCACTCTCTCCAATCCCTTTCTTTTCCACAAGCACGGACACTGCCAGAACACCACATGGATTCTGTGCAAGAAGACAAGTGAGGAGTGGAATAAAGATGAAGAAAGATGTGATTTGTTTCTGGGATGCATTTGAGAAGATGTGAAGACTGGGAAAAAAGAGCAAATATTGCAGACAGTATTTCTTCACCACAATCCATGTTCTTGCCATTCACACTCCATCTCTGAGGGGCCAGGGGCATGGGCTCAGCCTCTCCTGTTCCAGCAGATTTCCTGGAAAACATACAAATCAAACAGTTCCTATTTTCAAGATTTGGGCTGGATGGGATTTCAAAAGAAGCAAGGGAACACTCTCAGAACTTCAATAAAATACCAAAAACTCAACCAGATGCCAGCAGAGCATCGAAGTCCTGTTTCTCCAGATGATTGTGGAAAGTGGGTGACATTTTCAGCATGCTGACATTTCAAATTTTCAACATACTTTTGAAAAGAAGATGCTCTGCAAACACCCTGTCTGTGTTCTCTGTCCTTTTAATCTGCTCTGAGTTAGTTTACACTGAGATTCCTCTGGCTGCAGCCTACCTTCATCTAAAGCTGGTGGCACCATCCAGTTTAGGGACAGACACAGTCACAGTGGCTCTTACAGCACTTCAGCTGCTTCTCCATCTCCTTTCTTTTAACACCAGATGCCTTCATACTTTATTTCCATTCATGATTCTCAGAAGTTTTGGTTCCACTGTCTTCTCTTGAGCTTCTTTTTCCCACTTCACCTTGATTTTCTCTGTCCTGGCCTCTTTTAGTTTTATTTAGACACTATTTCCGAAGCAATGCAGATGGCCCTGTATGTGCAGATGTGGAAGAAAGCTTTCTCCTCTTCCAAAGAGTTTGTGATCTAATTTAGGTCTGTGGATGGTGTCTAAAGAAGTGGTCTGGGAAAAAAAAAAAAAAAAAAGAAGCTGAGGAACAAAATTACTTTGGAACTTTCCTAAGTGGCTGCTCCAGCAAAGCTTTCAGATATGAATGAAAAGGTGCAGATTTATATCAGTCTGATTTGGAGATGACTCTAACTGCTCCAGTTGACAGCAAAGACTTTGCATCTTGTTCCTAGCTGAGAATACAAATTGTTTTAGTGGACATGAACTGCAGTAATATCTGAGAGATTTCACTTTAATACAACCTTTGAGAGCAGCATTGGGAAAAAAAGAAGGGGCTTTGAGAAATACATAATTGTCCCAGTGTAGTATCCCAAAATGTAAAATGGATTTAAGCCCTGTCAGAAAAAGCACCCTGAGATCAGCCCCAGTTTCAGACTCAGTGACACTCAGGGATGTATCTTCCACTGATCTAAAGCAACTCCATTAATTTCACTGCTCTCCATGCTCCTTTGTGCTACATTTGTTGGCAACCATGACACCTGACCTTGTATTTCAAGTTGGGAACAGAATTTTCACATCTGAATTTTGTTGTTTTTAACTAAAGCACTTTTATGCAAGTAGCATTGATAAAAAGGTTTACCTGAGCACCAAGTCCCCAAGCTGTGGTGAACATCCATCTGCCCTTGCCTCTGATGATCACCCCCAAGGATTTAACTGTTCAAATCCCAAATTTTCCTTAGTAGAACACAAGAAACATGTCCAACTCAGTGAAATTCAGGCACTCCCATTACTTTAGATCAGATATCAGCAATTCCTGATCTGCAGGATAAGATTATTAAGAAAAAAATTTTTCCTTTCCCATTTTCCAGGCTGTTGTCTTCGGCAGGTTCAGGTTTTTGCAGGAAAGATGGAGATGTAAAAAAATCCCCAAAGAGGCACAAGCACACACACAAACAGAGATATTATGGCATTAGCAGTCCTAATTTCTCTCTTTTCTCCTGGCTTGGGGAGATAAATGCTCTGGGGGGACATTATGGGATTTGTGAGGGATTGAGCATTTGGTTATCCATTTCTGGCCCAAATTTAAGCAGGTGCCTGAAGGATTCAGAGCATCCCACAAGCTTAACATGGTGCTGAGATGACATTTCATATATGAATAAATGGCACTAACCTTGCAGACAGTGCAAATGGGGGATCTGAGCCAACCTTTCTACAGGTAAATTAACAAAGCTCAGGCTTGGAAGCTTCATCCATGACAGACACTGGGAGACTGGGCAGAAGTTCCTTGGTGGCAGCCAGGTTTCCTTTTAACCCCCAGGATGTGGTTATCTCCACTTTTAGAGAGAGTTGCCTGCTTTTGGGATGCTGACATCGAGCTGCCCTGTGCTGGAAAAGGGGCAGGACTGTGCAGCTGACACTGGGGAATTATTTGGGGCTGGTTAACAGTGTCCAGCCTGAGTGAGCTGAAGGATGGAGGGTGTCTAACAGGAGCTTGGTGTCAGAGAGGAGACCAACAGGGCATCACTGGGGGCCACCTCCACGGCCAAGTGCAGCTCCTGTTAGCTCCTCTGCCATACTCATCTTCTGGGACTGCCTCTGGGTTCACAGTGAAGCTACTCTGCATTTTCCTCTCCTCTCAGCAAACGGCAGCCTTCAACTTCTAAGTTTTACAGTTTCCACCCCACCTTATCACAATCTTTACATGGGGTAAAGATGCCATCAAGGCCTTATTTCATGACAGTCCCTGGGCCAGGGCTTTCACTTCTACCTTTGTCTTCTTTTTATCCATCAGCCCTAATTCAGAGAGAAGTTGGTCCCTGGGAGGTGGCATTATGATGCTGAAAGACTTGTTTCACAGTGCCATCTCCTGGAGATCATATTTAGGCTGAATTTGTCAGGTACCTGTTTCTGTCCGATGTATCTGAGCTTTGAAGGTAGGTGTTTAAGGCACGATCTAAAGAAGAGATTAGCATAAGTGAAGTTAATCCAAAATTTAAGCTCCCTCTTTATGCTTCACAGTAAAAGTCCTGCCTCTTGAATGCTGTGAACAGCAAAGAAATGCTGGCTTGGGGTTCATAAAATATTCATTGGGTATGGTCTCACAGGCTTTGCACCTCTTGGCAGCACCAGCCTGTGTGGAATAATTTCAGAGGCAAAAATCCCCTTGGAGAGGTAAAAGGTCCCTTGGTGTAGCCCTTCTCCTGCAGGAACTCAAGGAATACCAGGGAAAAGGGATCATCACCTCTCAAATGGGAGGTCTCAGCAGCTGCTCCTCACACCCTTCCCTGGGCACACAGCCCATGTGGAGACCCACACACCAACTCCACAGCCCAAAGCAGTTAATTACCCAATTTTATTTATTTTTATTGCCTGTTGATTAGAAATCACTGCGTAGGGGTTGTGGCTATTCACCAGAGGGGCAATAACTGGCTTTAATATTAACTGGAAAATCTGAGCCAGCACCTCATGCCTGCAGCTCAGGAGTGCCCAGAAAGTGTGGTCTCTGTGCTAAACAATAGCTCTCCCAACCTTAGCAGTAAATGAAAAGGAAGCACATGTTATACCCAATAAATCACAGCGCTGAGGTTCAATACTGAAGCTCATAGCTATGAGCCTTATTGATCGTGCCAACAGTACAGGAGAGATCGACTCTCATATCAAAACTTGCTCATTTCTACCATTTTACAAACAGCTTCCTTATTTATTTCAAGTATTTACAGGCTTTGCCTTGGCAGGAAAACACCTCCTGGGTTTTAGGCTCTACAAGCTGGTGTTGGGAAGGAAGGCTAGGGAAACTGAGGCAGGAGGAGCTGAGCTCTCACACAGATATGCAGTCCCAGGGAAAGGCTGTGGCAGTGGAAATGGATTTAGACCTCAGATACAGCACAGTGGTGATAGCTTTCACTTAACAGGAGTATTTCTGCCCAGCTCTGTGATGTCAAACAAGTAAATTCTCCATTTCCCTCCCCTTTCATACAGGAATCTCCTTAATGGCAGAACAAGACCAAAATCTCTGTCTGACAAGGATGACCAGGAGCTCACATTTTATTAATGTGTAAATTATGCATCAGGTCTGCATTTCTCGTCATTGCTGCACGTGGAGTGAATTCTGTATCAGAGAATGTGAAATATTGAGTTGGTCTGGCTCTCTCAGTGCCCTGCTTGCACATGGTGGGCTCAAAAGCCAGCTCAGGCATTTCCATGGTTTTGGTACTTAACAGGATTTAGGAGCTGGTCATCTGTGGGAATAAATGCCCTGGCACATTCCCACAGCAGCCCAAAAGCCCATCCACAACACAATTTGTGCCCAAAATTTCTCTGGCAAACATCTCACCGTGCAACAAAACCTCACTTTGCAATTTCCCATTCGACCTCCTCCTCCCTCCTTCCAGCCCCCACTCAGCACCACCCCCAAAGTCACAGCACAGCATTAAAAGGTCATATCAATAATTTGGGGGAATTTTTTTCACAGCACTAAGATGGAAATGATGCATTTGGAAGCACCTCCCTGAAGCTGACTATGAAACAGGCTTGTGGATGGCTTTTGCTCTTTTAATGGCTCCTTCAGTATTAAGGAGGAAGATTAAGAATGAAATGCCACTAATTGCACATAAAGGCCCCAGCTTCCACAACAGAGTAACTGTACATTGTATTCAGCTTAATCTCCATCTGCCCCTAAGAGCATAATTGATTTTTTATTTTAATTTGAAGAGGCTGACACTTCTACTTCTTCATTGCCAGGTTGCTAAGCACATTTAATAAGGGTGCATATGAGTGGAGGAGTCTACAGTATGTCATTAAAGGTAATAGGTAACATATTTAAGGTCATAATGAGCTCAGGACTAAGTATCTCAGTGTGGGGATCAGGAGGGAATGTGCATAAATACTTTTCTTACTAGAACTCTGCTGAGCAAGACATGGCTGTGGGCTTTTAAGTAAAGAAGGAAAACAGGGCTTTTTTCATAAAGTGAATTTTCTGATCTCATTTCAGACCATGCCCCCTTGGTAGTTCATGTTCTGCAGGTGACCATGGTTTTACCCTTGATTAGCTGACCTCTAACAAGTAGCAGCTTCTGTGCCTCAGTTTCCCCACCCCCAAAAATGAAAAGAGGAATGGTCTGGCTTGAAGAACTGCTGAAATATGCCATATTCTGTACCTCATAAGTATTCTGTACTTTGTCTTTAGAATGGAAGCACTGTACAGATGGGAGACTGAAATCTAGGCAAATTAAAAGCCAGGTCCATAAATATATTTAAGAGTTTTAATCCCTCTTTGATTTCCTGTTGCAAACAATAGGTTGTATGAATGGAGGGACATTTTAAGAAACCTAAAAGGCTGCAACCCCTCTGTGGATGTGACTCCAGGATCAAGTCAGTTCCTCCAAGTCCTCACTTTAATTATGACACTGATACCCTTTCCCTCCACTTTTAGGCTCTCAATAAACCTGCCCAGGACATGTCTGGTTACCTTCAGGCACTCCCAGGCTTGTAGGAGCCTCAGGAAGATTTGGTCCTAGAACAGCATCTGCTCTGGTGGAAATTCACACCCGCTCTAAAATCTTGCAGAGACTCAGCTCCTACGTCTGTCACAAACTTTCAGCCAAACCCCTCAAAAAATTCAAGCTTGGAAAAAAATTGTAGCTGCTGCCACACATAAAGAGGGTGAAAATCCTCAGCACCCATCCTGGTTGCTCAGAAATTCCTGTTAAGGGAATGAGATACAACTTCAGCCCCCAAACTTTCCTGAGTAGCCCATCAGTTAAAAGTGACTTGGGTTTTGCCACATCCCAATGGGCACAATAAAGGCTGTACTTTTCCATAATTCACATCCAGGAAGGATTATGGGAAACAAAACCCTGGATTTTGGCTGTGTGCAGACACCCTCACTCAGAGCCCACAGTGCCAGAGGAAGAACATGCCCTCAGGCACCAGCTGTGGCATCTGAGTCAGCCACTGATTTATGTGGTGGAACTGATCTGACACCCTAAAACATGGCATGGGGTGTTCTCAGTGAGAGCTGGTGACATTTAATGAGACAGAGATTTTATGCAATTCAACCTAATTGCTGAATTCCTTTTGATTTTATAAACTGGCACTGCTGGAGGCTGGGATTTACAGTGGGATCTCTGCAAAGGGGTCTTTTCCAGTGGGCATCTCCAGACATCTCCCAATTTCTGACATTCATACCAGCCCTACTTTTCTGTTGGTTCAGCTATAATGAGAAAAAAAAAAAACACTTTCCAGCTTGTTGCTGTCACATGTTATAAATATTAACCATCTCCCAGGTTTTCTTTTGCATTGAACCAGGTTGCTCCCTGATGAATCCAGGGTGTGTTCAGAGGTCACTTGAAGGATTTCCCTTTGGACACAGTGTGACTGAGGATGACTTTACCTTCCTCAGTCCTGCATGGCTCTCCAACACTATCCCAGAAAGTCTCAACCTCAAGAACCCTTAAGAGATTCTGCCAGATTCCCATGGGAGGGATCTGCCCCATCAGTGCCACACTCATTGGCTGTTTTTTCAGTCCTTTTGCACTGCAAATTACCTCTTCTCTTGGGGATAGAGAGATTCCTCATTAATCCCAGAAGAGACCAAGGTGGACATGGCCAGTGGCCTTGGGAAGAGGCCAGCCAGGAGCTGAATGGACAAGACTTGTCCTGGAGGCTGGAGATGTCCCCTTACAGCAGACAACACTTGCAGGGTAGATTCAGGTTACATTTCCCTGCAACTGGACAGGATTTTCAGGATCTTTGCTGGGGGAGGTGTGCTTCCAACAGCTATAACATTTTAACATGAAAAAAATTCTCCTTCCTTGCTTTTTGGTCACCTGTCATTAGAAATGTGACATATAAATATCAAAGCTTCTTGGCATTGCGTTCCAAGAAAATAGGTTTTAGTACTCTGAAGAAAAGCTTTTGTCCAAAGGAACACAACTCTTTACACAAGAAAAACCACATTTTTATTTGCTCAGCACAAACAACTTCTGCTTTCTTGCTCACATATACAATTTTATAATGTAAAATGAGAGAAGGCTTTACCCTGACAAATCTTCTTAGTCCTCATCACAATGTCCATTTAATTGCCTCCTTACAAACAAAAGGATGTTGCACAGTCCTGTCAAGAGGAAATGCTTGCTGACAAGCATTGGATTTAAAGTAAACAAATCTGATTGCAGCAGATTAATTGATTAAGTTACTGTCTATGAAATTTCCTATTTATCCAAGATGCACAAAGGCAGTTCATTATCTATTAGCATAAACAAAGAGTGAAAAGTAGGAGCAAAGGAAAAGGGGGACTTTGGAAGAGATGTCAACAAGACAGGGCAGAGAAAATGTTTTCTGTTTGAAAAGCAATGTCAAGGATGAAAGTTTGTATGAAAATGCCTTCTTAAACTGGCCAGTGCAGTGTCCCTGTCACATATTTGGGATACATCAATGGATGGACCCAAAATGGAATTGATTTTTTTTTTTTTCCTGGGGAAATGTCAGTATTTTGGGGATATTTCCACCATTTCCATGTTCCATGCCTGGAAGTGTTCAAGGCCACGTTGAATAGGGCTCTAAGCAACCTGGTCTAGGGAAAAGTGTCCCTGCCCATGGCAGGAGGTTGGAATGAGAGATCTTTAAGGTCCCTTCCAACCCAAACCCTTCTGTGACTGTAACTTTTGTGTTCCTCTATTCCTATAAAATGTCTTGTGCCCAGCCCAGTGGTAGGATGGGAGCAGTGAGAAATGCCCACAGAGACTGATCCAGATCTGATCAAGGTGACAGCACAGGGCACAGAATTCACATTCCTCCTCTGCTCAGTAACAGGTGTTACTCAGGTAGGAAAGGGCTTTGATTTTCCTCATGGCAAGCTTTAAAATGCACTTGATTTTCAGCTCAAGTTTTCAAAAAATGAGGCCAGTAGAAGCTTTTTGGACATGGATGGAACAGCAGCTCCTGGCAGAAGAGGCTCCAAAGGCTTTTCCCCAGCTTTGCCATAGAAAAAAGGCAGAAAACTCAGCATGAAAAGTCATTCAAAGGCATTTGCACAGCAAAGGCAGCACTCTCAAAGGAGACCAAGAAAACTCAGACCCAGTAGGAGAGGGTCAAGATTTCCTTTGGACTGCTTGGAAAATCCTCCCTGTGTGTGCTCAGAGAGGTGGCCCTTGTGGGGGCAAACCACAAATGATTCATTCCCAAAAATAATTAGTGCCAGTGCTTGCAGGTTGGAGGCACAGAAAGGTGATGTCCCCACTGACTGGTCACAGTCCAAGGACCCATCATTAGGCTGTTCTGCCTCCCCATTTTTCATCTCACCAGGTAGTTTTAATGCTAATCTGCTTAACTGCCTTTTTAAAGCTGGTAGCTCGAGGCTGGTTGAGTTAAGAAACCTTTACAGCTGTACAGTCGTTTACAGGGCTGCTTTAAGACATGGCATTTATTATGTATGAAGCTTTATAACAACCATCCATATCAGAGCTGATGGAGAACATGAAAGCAATACAGCACCGCTCCTTCCTACAGCACTTTGTTACAGGTGACAAGAGATAGGAGATCCAAAGGCTCAGTAAAACCAAGAGCAGGAAATTATTTTCCTAAGAGACTTCTAAAGGATTTAATGATAAATAAGATTTTTAGAGCCACAGTGAAACAAAGGGCTGCTTTAATTAAAAAGAAATCTGATCCCATAAAATGGTGAAGGTTGTATTCATCTGTCTGAGCTAGGAGATGTTGAGATAACTGCAGCTGAAGTATTAATCCCCTTCGAAACTGGGGGTGGGGGAGATCACTGCAGGGACCTGGAAAAGAAATTCATCTCCCTGCAGGGTAAATAGCAAATATTTTATCTATGCTTGGGACTTCCAAACTCTCATGCTTGAGTATTAACTGTGATCTGTCTCAATAAAGGAAAACTGGTTTCCAGGACCAAGTAGCCTGTGAGACACCTTGGTCTGGACCTTTGGGTGAGAAGAGTCCCAAATCCAACCCAAAACCAAGTGGAAACCCTGGTCCCACAGATTCCAGTAGGGAGAAGAGATTGCCCACAGGATCACTACTCATACAACAAAATTATGCAGGTACATGAAAGTTTTGCTGCACTGGAGCTACAGTGTTTTGAACTTGTTTGAATTAAACCCTACATGAATGTGGTAACTGGGAAGAGCTTTCCTTCCAAAGTATGAATCACTCTGCAAAACCATATTAGATTCACTGTCACTGTAATCCTTCCCAAAGCAGACAGAAGTTTAAATCATTCTCCCTCCTCTCCCAAAACAAAGCTCTCAGCTCCCAGCTCCATTTCAAGGCTGATTATAAACAGAAAGTCTTTCTCCTCCTGGAGTTTAATCAGTTTTGTTTTCATGCTAAAGACAAGCACCAATGTTGAGTTTCATTCTTAGTGGTTTTGGCCTTTTTCCTTCTGGAGGGCTCAAGAGCCAGCTCCTGTAAATAAAACCACTTTCTAGCACTAAATACTCCTCATTTACACCCACAGAGCACCTGGGACAGCTTTTCCAAGAAATCCATTTGTGCTCTCCCTCCTCACCATGGCAGAGCATACACAACCTTGTATAAAGGCATCATGAGAAGTTCATGAGAACGACACGTGGTATAATGAGGCTAAATGAAAATATATGTAATGAAAGCTTGGAGAAAAAGCATTCACACACTAGCTACGAAGAGCTAATGTCCACTTTAAGTGGTATCAAGAGCTGGAGCAATTGAAAGATAATAAGGAGAAAATGAGTAATGAATCAATTTTATTGTTTGCCGTTGAGCAGTCCTTGCTGGAGAGAGTGTGTTGATACTGCCTGATAAAAGGGATGGATGGGAACTGACAGCAGCAGGGACAAGTACTCCCACACTTTCTGAAGAAATAAATGATTTCTGGAATTATTTTTGCCTCAGCCAATAGGATCCTACTGAGAAAAAATGGGATGTTTTCTTGTGGAGATCAGTATAGACACAGCAATTGAACAGCACGGTATTTATGGAGAGGGAAAATTCCAGCTTTATTGGAGAGGCAAACTCACTTTGCATTTTTCTTGAATGTGGCTGTGCTGGCTGCCCCAGGAAAGGTGACACCCACTCAGATCTCCCTGTGGGACTCATCTCTGCTGGCACATCTCCCTTTTTTATGCATTATAGCCCTAAGCCGCCACTTTCCACTTCACCTCTTTGGTTTGGTATGGACTCCAAATTCACGCTTGCCTCCCTGGACTCACAGAATGGTTTGGGTTGGAAGGGACCTTAAAGACCACCTATTTCCAACCCCCTGCCATGGGCAGGGACATCTTCCAGCAGATCAGGTGTTACAACCTGCCTCAGGAGGTGACAGTAACCCAGGTTCTTGTTGAGCAAACAAGCAAATGAGCAAATGTTGGAGCCATCAAGCATAAACATTTCAGTCTCTCACACCAGGCTGCTGAGAGCCCCATCTGGCCTGGCCTTGACCTGTGCTGCAGACACATCTATCCAGAAACCATAAAGCTGCTGTAGTACATTCCCTGTAAGAAAACAGAGGGAAATGAGTCCACACAGGCATTTCTTCCTGCTACAGCAAAACTGGCTCCTGTAACCAAGATGATTTGGGTGTCTTCAGTCTGAAGGGTGGAAATCAATTTGGCAACTGTTGTCTTACTGTTTCTCATGTTTCAGTTTTTTCATCCCTGTTTAATTCTTCATCAAAGCACCATTTATGCCTAATTGTGGAAATCTGAATCTCACTGACTAATGTTATTTCATCCATGTGTTAACTTGCAAACATCTGTGATGGCAAGCAGATGTCTTCTGGCCTTTGGAAATCCCTGGGCATGCAGGGGTTTGTATTTCAGTTGAAACATCCAGAAGTGAAGAGATAGGAAGGAAAATAACATATGGCCTACATCAGCATCAAGCTAAGGGGTCCCCTGTTAAAATAGCAGCCCTTGATTAGGGCAAAGCTGAAAATAGAAAAAGTACAGTAGAAGAAAGTAAAAACCCCATTTATGTTGAGTTTGAAATAAGTACTGAATTAAAAATAATTTCTTATTGTATGGTACAGGCCTATTCCTCCCAGGCAAAGAGGAAAAGTCTCAGGCTTGGGACCCCCACCTTGAGCTGTGCCAAAAGCTAAGATCTCTGCAGAACTCATGTGAAAAGATGGTAAAAGTCACTAGGCACAGATCTCCTGGAAAAAATTAGTTTTTCAGCCTGTGGAGTTACTATTGTGGTGCAATCAGTAACATTTAGGCCAGTTAAAAGCCTTTTCTCAGCTGCATGTACCAGAGGAAGGTGATTGTAAAACTCCACCCCTTCACTGGGACAACACTGTCAGAAAAACTTCCAAAGAGCAGATCTGGTGTCAGACACATACAGTGAATTGTAAAACCAATCTTCTAACACTTTGTGTTATAGAAAGAACTTGTAGCTGTGTTATTTATGGAATCATAGAATCATTCAGGTTGGAAAGGAGTGTCTTGTCCACTGCAGTTATGGAAAGCAAGAGCTGGGCTGAAGGGTGGGATGGATTTGTCTGATCATCTCCAGCAGCTGCTGACTTGCTCCTTCAGATATTTCTCTTTTCTCCTGCTAAAGATGGAAATGCAGTAAAAACGAGACTCCTCTGGGATGCAGCTTCTCTGGGATGCAGCTGCCAGGCATTTTGTATGGCTTTGCATCCACACAGTGGTGGGCTTCAGAGCCAGAGGAAGCTCTGTCTGCGAGCTGTGCTCATGTGAGCACGGGCACTTCTCCATAAATAACTTTAAGGATTCTTCCAGAAGCTACATTCAGGTGAAGAGGCACAATTTGAGGAAGCCTAGAAAGACAGCTTTCAGTTACAGCCTCCCCTCCAGAGCTGAAGAAGGCTCTGAGCTCAGTACATGTACAGATTTATGCTACAATAATTCTGCTTGAAAAGAAGTTGTATGTTGTGGCATGTATCCAGTGTTTGGGAACTAAAATGTGAAAACAAGCTCCGGTAAATGGATGCTTTCAACTGAGATTGTTTTGTAACAGATCTCATCTAAGGGTGAGATTTACACATCTGATCTAATGCCAGCTGGAACCAGGAAAAAGATTCCCCTTGAGTTCATAAAAAACAGGGCTGACCAAAGTAACCTCATCACTGTGTTCATTGCTTTGGAAAACCACTGGATATCATCAAAAAAAAAAAAAACAAAAAAAACCCCCAAACAAAACAGCAAAGTTATTATTTTAAATGAAATGCATATTTTAGAGCAAAGTGTTCTAGAAAACTCCACCAGATTTGACACTACTCATCACAGGAGAAAAGAGCAATCCTCCCCTCGGTGTTTTGTTTGTGATTTTTGTTCCTTGCCTAACTAGATGAAGTCACTAAGAAGGGATTAAACCTAAAACCAGGACTCCAGCAGGTCTTCAGGAAGAACTGGCTTAGCTGAGCAGTTCTCTGTGCCTTCTGCAGTGCACACCCGATGTTTGCATGTTGGATAACAAACTGGGATGGGGCTCAAACTGGCTGATTTCCTGGGTAGGATCCTAGGGATGCTAAGGAAAGTAACACAAGTCTCATTGCTTTAATTCCTCCTCCTGTTTAATATCCAATAGAATCATCATGGGCTTGTGTGTGCATGTTTCTCATCAGAGACCAATTAGGTGAGTAAAACCCAACAGTTTTAAGACAGTTGATGGAGTTTATTTAGCAATCCCTGGGAAGAAACGCTGTAGGTGTAGCACAGGGGCAGATTTGACTGAGGTTTTTAGGCTGACATCAGTCTTCTTCCTGAACCTTGAGAAGGTTTGTTGGTTGCAATACTTGTTACACCATTTCTAATTCAAACTCTATTAACACCCCTTTTCTTCCACATCCACACGTTTTTTCTCATGGAAATTCATCCAAGTGAAATTTAGCCAATGTCAAGCCTTCTTCTGAAAGCTTTTTTGTACCTGTAAGGATCCATCATGCTCCTGACCTGTAGTTCTGCAGCTGAGATTGCACAGTAAATATGAAATGGAGTCCTTGAGCAGGTTATTAACTTAAGGTTAGGTAGTATGTGCTGTTTTGAAAACACCTCGGGAGAGGTAACTGAGGTCCTTTCCAGGATGACTCTTTGCAGCCTGAATGGAAATAATATCTCTGATGCAGCTGTAAAAAATGCATTAAAGGGAGTAGAAGCGATGTCTCAGCTATAACATTTATAAAACATCAAGGATGGCTTGTGAAGGAACCTGTGGTTTTCAAGTGCTAATGGAGAAGGGCTTGGGAGCAGGGAATATTTGCAAGGTCTTGGCAAATTAGCATTTTATTTCAAGGCTCTCGATGAGTGATAGAACTCGGGGGAAGATAATCAAGGTCCTCTCTGCTTCGTGCTACATGAATGTTGTGAATATTTAACGTTTCTCCAATAGGGTAGGTCTCCATTTCCTAACTCATCTTTTTGCATAAATAGTTACCCAGGCTGTCAGATTCTGACATCCAACTAAAGACCTGAAAGGATTCATCCAAACCTACAACTGTGCAGAGAAAAAAGCTTCCTTTTTCCCGAGGCAATTTCAGGTCTGCCAGAGAGACAGAAGAGCTGTAAGGAACAAAACCGTATTTGATCGGATTTTTTCTCTTTATCCTTTCTTTTTTTTTTTATCCTGAGGAAGAATTTGATCCTCCTGACCTCCTGAACTGGAAGGGTGTTGAGAGGAATAAGATCTCTAAAAGCATAAGATGAGGACACTACCTGTCTGTCCAAGAAACAACAATGCATCACAAAGTCAGGCTGGAGATAAAGGCTGGCAAAACAAAGCAGGGCAGCTGAGAAAATGCAGTTCATGGAGAATTTAGGAGATCAACTGGTCAACTCTCCCACCTCAAGCAGGAATTACCCAGCTGTCCATGAGAGAATATTATTGGTTGGACTCAATGAAGAGTTGGACTTGATGATCTTGGAAGTCTTTTCCAGCCAAAATGATTCTCTGATTCTAAAAAGATGGATGTTCTTAAAATCCTCCAGTGGAAGAATTTATCTCTCTGCCCCCAACAACTTATTGCATCTTTTAACTAGCCTTAGAAGGTGTCCTGGTGCCAACCTAATCCTCTCTTGTTTCAGATCAGATCCAGGGGATTTTGCCCAGGTCTCAATGGCTGTAAATTCAAACATATCTTAAGCTTGAAGGAACTTGTATCTGGCCATTCTCACATAAGAAGAACACAAGTTTAATTTTCAAGACAGAAATTGATTGAAAAAGCAAACACTGGGCCTTTCTAGCAGCTCTCTCCTTGCCCAAATAGTCACAAACCTAAGGATCATCTTAGAACCACAGAATGGTTTGGTTTGGAAGCGACCTTAAAGATCCTCTGGTTCAGCCCCCCTGCCAAGGCTCACCTCTGTAGGAATCAGGGTGAAACATGACCTCAAGAGAGGCAAACTTGAAGCAGGGCCATCATCCATCCCCCTGGGATGGTGGTACCTGTGAGGGTTTCCTCTGTCCTCTTGCAGGACCTCCCACTTTGTCCTCCAGCCATGGGTGAAGGGATGGCCGTGCAGAGCAGTGGGCTGTGCTCTGGGGCTGATTTGCAGAGCTGAGCTGTTCTGAATGAGGGGAGGAGGAAAGGGAAGCTGAAACCTTCCTCTTTCTGCCTTTCACAGTTGTGCACAGACCTGAAAGCCACTGTCCCCTGCCCCTCTGGCTTACACAGCCAGGGTGAGCCTCAGCCAACAATGCCACAGGCCCTGTCAAGTGGGAAATGATTCCCATTCATCCAGAGAGAGACACTGAACATCTCACAAAAACACAGCTAAAGCACTTATTGAAAATAGAAAATAATTACCTTGACAATTACTCCTTGGAGTATCCTGCAGTACAAAGTCCTGGCTGATACAAAAATTGGTGTTCTCCTCTTGCTTATGAATATAACCTGGGACTGATTGTTAAATGTGCCAGGTCTTGTAAAATGGGTAATTCAGCAAGAATAAGGTCTAGCTACTATTTAATCAGCAGGGATCACTGCTGCTGGCAGCACGAATAAAGTCTGTTCCAAGTATCAGCTAAAGGAAGTTTTCTCAAGATAGCTTGTTTTCAGAAGTAATTTCTTCATCCCATGATAAATAAAACCAGATGAATAATTTATGTGAGCATCATCCTGGAAAGGGCAGCATTGTGTGTCCCCTTCCAATTTACCACAACAACCATCTGCAGACTTGCCACTGCCTTTTCCTCATCCCCACCATCAAGCTGGGGGCCCTGGGGGTACAAAGCATCTGAGTGTTTTGGGGGCAAGTGAGTTGAGGAAAACAGTGCTGTGCTGCTATAAAAAAAATGGACAATCATGTTTTTGTGACTATTTTCTGACATGAGGCCATCACTGAACTGCCTGGAGCTGGAGCAGACACTCTGATCAGGATGGGTCAGAGGAAGATGTCCTGAAAGAGGTTATTCCTCTCCATTGGCTAATGAAAGGAGGCAAAAGATCTCTCAAAAGGGGACATCTGAAGCCAGGTAAGGTGGATCCTACCCAAGAGTAACTTGTGCAGAGCAGGGGTTGGATTTTTCATCCCGTGACTGCACTGAGGGCATCCAAGGCCATGGCAACATTACAAAAAGGAGCAGAACTAAAAAAACTGTATCCCTCTGGATCCCAAGCCAGCAGCTTTTCATATCTAAGTGCCCTTGAAGTGAGGAAGCCTTGAAAAGCTTTGTCCTCCTCCTAGGTCTGTTTTGAACTCAGAGGCAGCCACAGCACAGGCAGCTGAGTGTGAGCAGGTACCTGTGCTGTGTGTCACATGTGGGCTGGACGATTTTCCCAGTGCTGCAAAACACTTTTTTGGGGGGGGAAGGGGAACAAAAAACTAACTTTTTAGGGCAGGACAATTCCAATAACTTCAATAACTTTTTATTACTGTACTAGAATAATTTTGCCACAAAGTCTGTTCCTCCAATGACACCTATTATTCCTGCAGGTTTTTCTGGAGGAGAAAATATCCCATTGCCTTTCTGTTTCTTATTTTTTCAAATGCTTACCATTTTTCTTTGCTTTCTCCAGACTCCAGCACATCTTTGTGTGATAGGAAAACTGGGCTGAACCCAGCAACTGCCCAATTTTTCTACAAAATTCTCCTGATCACCTCTCAAAACAGAATGTGCTTCATTGCAACACCTTTTTTGTTATCCACTCACACTTTGTCTGCACATTACATCTCCTGAAACTCTTTCCAGTCACTTTCTGCCTCCTTCCTTCCCTTCCACTCACTGCATTTCCTTCTGTTGACTCTGCAACCATCCCTTCAGTTTAACAAAACCATTCCTCATTTCCACCCTAACCTCATGAAGGGTTGCAGACTCTTCTAGTTTGATATCCTTTATCCTCTCCTAAGGGTTTAATTTACCTCACCCAACTTTAGATGCCCACCTGGAGCCATCACACTTCTCCTGATGCAGCAGCAAACAGCTTTTGGAGCAGATGGGAGGGTTTGTCTGGAGGTGGGGCTCCTGCAGAGCTCATGGGAGCTGTGTATTCCCTTGGTTTTTACTGGGACAGCAACACAAACCTTCCCCAGTGATCCTCTTGGAATAGGAAATAAAATGCTGTTGACATGATTTTTTTTTGTCAGATCCACACTGTCTGTTTTTTATTACCTTATTATCTGCTAGGAGCTTATAAATTGATTATTTGTTAATTTTTAACAGTGTTTTCCTGGATACTGGGATAAAGCTGGTGGGTCTCTGTTTCCCCACCCCCTCACTCCCCTCCTCACAGCCAGGAACAGCATTTACCCTTCTCCTGTGATAACTCCCGAGGAGTCAGACTTTACCCTGCCCACTTCACAGCTACTTTTGCTTAGGTTTCTTCAGGCCCTTGAATCCATCAGTCTTGACTCCTCTCATCTTTTAACCCACTCTTGTCCTGTATTATCACTGCTCATGTTGTTTTAAGGTAATTTCACTTGCCAATCCTTTTTGAAAGGATGGAAAAACAAAGGTATTTTTCTATGGTTTCCATTATTTGGTTTTCCATTCTATCCTAGATTATGTTATAGAGTAGAATATTGTTCTCATAGAGAATTAATTAATTTACTCCACCCTTCCTTTTCCTTGTACTTTCATAAGTAGCCTGGATTGGTTTTTACATTCCTTATCACTTGAAAATGCTTTGGTGTTTCTGATTTCATGATTAGGCACATGGCCTAATATTTTAATTCATTTTTTGGGTACTTTTTTCTTTAATGATTCCTTTATTAAATTCTACTTATTCAAGAAGTGTTTACTTTGTTTCTTTTCTCTTTTGCTGGGTGTTTTTCAAATTATAGAAATATAGAATGGCTTGGGTTGGATAGGACCTTGAAGACTATCTAGGTCCAACCTCCCTGCTATGGACAGCAGGGACACCTTCCACTATCCCACGTTGCTCCAAGCCCTGTCCAACCTGGCCTTGAAAACTTCCAGGGATCCAGGGGCAGCCACAGCTTCTTTGGGAAACCTGTGCCAGAGCTTCACCACCCTCACAGGGAAGAATTTCTTCCCAATATCCCAACTAGACCTGCCCTCTGGCAGTGGAAAGTCACTCCCTATTATCCTGTCCCTCCATGCCCGTGTCCAAAGTCCCTCCCCAGCTCTCCTGGAGCCCCTTTAGATACTGAAAGTGGCTCTAAAGTCTCCCCAAAGAAAGAAAAACCTTGGGGGTGGGGGGGTGGAGCAGGGAGCCAGTGGTGAGGCATCTTAATTACCAAAATAATAGAGCAGAATTTAATAGCCAAAGCTCCTGGGCTTCACCTGGGATGCAGAAAAAGCTTAAGGACTTTTGTGCATGGGTTCAGAAAATACAAATATTTTGAAGTGCAAATGGTGCTTTTGATAAAGCAAAGCTGTGTTTTCACAGAGGAGTGCGGAGCATCAACGGCCGCTGAAGGATATCTGCCTCTTCCTGCAAGGAGGGGGAAATCAAGGGCTTCTGTTTATTGCCCTCTTGTAGCCTGAGTGTTTTCACACATGGGAGGCACTCTGCTCTCTTGTAAAACTATCAGCACCTGGAAATAGGGCCTCAGACCACTTTGACCTGCTGATAAAGCAGCTGGGAGAAATCACCACTAATTGGGCTTGAAGAAAGGGGAGGAGGCAGCAGTGGCTCCGAGGGAGCTTTTGAAAAAAACTGTCCCCTTGGGCAAGACCCTGATACATCACAGATACTTTGCAGGTTATTCATAAAAACCAAAATTTTATTTAAGAAATACCCATTTTATATGTCTTTTATTTTTTTCCCCTTTGTTTTCACCAATTGCTGGGCTGTACCTGGGTAAGTAGAGTCCAAGGCACCTCCCAGGGGAAAAATTACCATCCAGCAATTCTTGAAAAGGTCTTTTGAGCAGCAGCCTAGGAAATCTGAGAAAATGTAAAAAAAAAGTTAGAGCCTGAGGAAATCTTTGTTAAAATGTGTACTTGCTTAATAGATGCTTTCACATACAGTGTGTTCAACTGGCTTATATAAAAGTATCAACTTTAATATTTGATTAAGAATTTAATATAAAGGCAACAGACTGCAAAATACAATCAGATTTACCAGCCCAGAGGAATGAACCTTTTTATGAAGTTAACAATTGCACATACAAAATCAGCTGAAAATGAGTTAGTGAGATGAAACTTCCACCTTCCTGGCTGAACTCGTGATTAAGCCATGATTAAAGTCAGTGAGCTAAGTGAACATCTATCAACCCAAAATTCAATTGCCCTTGGAAAAGAAAGGAGGGACTATCTCTGTTATTTCACTGATGTGCTGGCTGAGTTGAGGAGGGATAATACTCCAGCCTAAACTGCCTGGCACTAATGACCTCCTCAGAACAGGGAATTCCCAAGTCCAGGAATAACACAATTCCCTCCTGTGTTGAAAACTGACCTATTTGGGCAGCAGGCCAGCTCCCATGATTTTCTTCTCTCATAGCATTTACTGCTGTTTTTAAGGCCATTGCTCAGTCATATGACAGGATAAGATTTGCAGCCTCTCTGGTTTTGTAACTAAACACAAGCTCCTGCCTTGCAAAATCAGGGAGGGAAACTTCAGTGTGTGACCCCAATGCTCCCTGAAGTTGGCCTCAAGTGTATTGAAAAGAGGGACAAAACGAAATCTGCCCTGTGGAGAGGAGGCTGTGGAAGGGGGTGGCAGCAGTGTTACACAGATGAGCAAGAAAATGAGATTTGAGGCTGCAGTTTAAGAACTCGACCCCATCAGCAGACCCAAAATCCCACCAGGATTCCCCCCAGCACTCTAAACCCTGCTGGGATCCTCTCCAGCCTGGTACCCCAAAACCCACTGTGACCTCCCACACCCAGCACTCCCATCCCTGCTGGAACCCCTCAACCTGGCACCCTAATCTTGACCAGGACCCCTGCCAGTCCTCCCAGTCAAGCATCCCAAACTGTGCCAGGACCCCTCTAGCCAGGACAACCCAAAACCTACTGGGACATCCACATCCTGGCACTTGAAACACTTCTGGGATTCCCTCAGTCCAGCATCTCAAACCCCGATCCAGGACCCCGATCCACCCTCCCCAGCCCAGTACCCCTATCCCACAAGGACTCCCTGAACCCAGAACTCGAAACCTCAGCAAGATTTCCCCAACCCAGCACCCCAGTTCTCTCCAGGACCCCCATCCTCATCTCCATAATCATCCCCACCTCTATGTCTGTCCTCGTCCTCATCCACAACTCCTGCCCCCATCACTGTCTCTGCCCACATCTCCAACCTGATCTCCCCTTCATCTCCTTCCCCATTTCCATTCCATCTCCAACCTCATTTACATCTGCATTGTCATCTCCATCTCTGTCCCCATCCTCATCCCATTTCCACCTTTGTCTCTATTGCACCCCCATCTCCAACCCCTTCCACATCCATAACTCCATCTCTGTCCCCATCCCTTATCCCCATACTCATTTCCATCTCCATTCCCATCCCCATCTCCAACTCCATCCTCACCTACATCCTGTCGGTGTCTCAATATCTGTCCCCACTGCATCCCCATATCCAACCCCTTCCACTTCCTCATCTCGGTCTTTGTCCCCATCTTTGTCCCCGTCTCCATCCTCATTCCCGTTCCCATCCCCATCTTCACCCCCATGCCTCTCTCCGCTTTGTACCCCCCTCTCCATCTCTGTCCTCATCCCTGTCCCGATCCCCGTCCCCAACTCCATTTCCATTCCCATCCCTCTGTCTCTATCTCTGTCCCCTTTGTACCCTCATCTCCAGCCCCTCCGTATCCCTATCTCCATCCATGTCCCCTTCCCTGTGCCCAACCCCATTCCGTCTCCATCCCCCGTACCGTCCCTCCCGCCCCGCCCCGGGTGCCGCTGCCGGCGGGGCGGGGCGGGGGCGGCTCGGAGCCGCCTTTGTGCGCGGCGGGGCCGGGGCAGTCCCGTTCCCATTCCCGCTGCCAGCTGCGCTCTGTTCCGCGTTATCCCGCTCCGTTCCGCCTTATCCCGCTCCGTCCCGCCCCATCGCCGCTCCATGGCCTCCCCCCGCCCGGCGCACGGCTGCGGCAGCGGAGCGCTGCTGGGGCGCTTCGGGGTGCTGCTGCAGGCGCTGCTGGCTCTCTGCGCCTTCAGCACCCTCATGCGTGAGTACCGGGGGGCTGGGGGCACCCCCTGCACCTCGGCGCCGCTCGGGGGTGGGTGCCCGTTCGCTTAAAAACACCGAGTTTTGCGCTGGCTCCCGGCTGGGTTTGGGAGGAAGGGACGCGCTGTGGATGTCCCCGAGGCGGCGGTGGCAGCGCCAGATGCTCCTTCTTAAAAACTCCGTCCCCAGCCCTAATCTGATGGTAATGAAGCTCCGCGTGTAATCTGTTAAAAGTGGCTGCGCTTGTGTGAGCCATTGCTCAGCCACTTAGAAAATTTTAATGAAGGGTAAGGAACTATTGGTGTAACCCCGCGAGTTGCCGGGGAGGAGCTGACAAGAACGGGGCGGGTGTCCGACACGGCGCTGCACGGTGAGGGTGGGTTAATTGCGCTGTGATGATGTTTTGTTTAATTTTCGCTTTAGCTGCGCAAAGTTTTGGGGCTTGAGGGCCCGGGGAAGGAGGTTACAGAGAGAAGGTGTTTTGCTGCTTACTGGGAAGGGATGGCAGTGGGAGAAATCAGTTGAGGAGTGAGAAAAATCACCCCGGGGGTGTGATTTCCAGGTCCGGAGGGAACGGCATTGAGTTGTGCTGGAGAAGATTTAGAGTGGGTATTTGGAGAAGCTTCTTCCCCGGAAGGGGAAGGCATTGGGACAGTCTGCCCCGGGCAGTGGTGGAGTCACCGTCCCTGGAGGGATTTAAGAGACGTGTGGATGTGGCACTTAGGGACGTGTTTTAGTCGCGGACTTGGCAGTGCTGGGTTAATGATTTGACTTGGTATTAGAGGTGTTTTCCAACCTCATTGATTCTGCGATCCTGTGAAAAGGTGGGAAGCAGTAAGGCTGAAAGAGCCGTGAAAATTTACTGTTGTTTGTGCTGCAGCTGTGTTTTGCTCAGAGCAATGTGTGTGTTGCTGCTCTTCAGGGTTAAGTGGTTTAGCACAAGTTGAATCAACATGCCAGAACTAGATCTGTTTTCCTTGTTTAAAAGCCTGTGGTGACAGTGAACCGAAACTTCCAAGTTTTCTGGCTAAGTAGCTGCAGATTTTGAGGTTCTCTTGCCCCCCTCTGCCTCCTGGAAACCACTTTCAAAGGCTCCAGCGCTGCGGGTAAGGCCAGGCTGCCAGGGAAAACTGCAACAAGTTCTTCCAGTGATAGCTGATACCTTCTTCCAGCTGGAGCAGCCCAGTTGCAGCATGCCACTGCTTGTGTTTCACCAAATATTGACAATAAGAGTAGTAGTAATTTCTTTTTCTGTTCCCCCTGGTGATGTGTGCATATGGGTTAATTGTCCTGTAAACTCCACGGGGTGTCCCATAAAATTAAGGACTTCAGTAAATCACGTTGGAATACCTCTGTGGATGAGGCTACATAACCCCCGCTAGAAAATCATCAACCCTGGGCTAACTGCTGGTGCAAGGGCTTATATTTCTGTGAACATTAACAACTTCTTGGTTAATGAAGAGAAACCGAAAGCTGATCCTGTGCGGTTTTGTTGTGACTCAGCTGTGGAGGAACTGCTGGCTGGGACCCCAAGGGCAGATGTGTTTACAGTCCTGGGATCCTAATCACAGCACCTCCTCTGGCTGCAGCTGGGCTGGTGGTCCCTAATCCACCCCAGCTGGTCCTTACCTGTGCCCCCATCACACACTTCCAGCTGCAGGCTTCCTTGGATGTGCTGGAGGGGCTGTTTGTGTGCTGACTCCTAACTTGTGGTGGGCTCACCTACTATTTTATGCTGGGCAGCAGCTTGATGCTTTTGGGCTGTTTCTGTGGCCCATTCAGGTGGCAGCTTTCTGGGAAGTAGAAGACTCTGGTGTGTGGGAGGTATGGAAGCCTCTGGAGCTGAGGAAAAAAACTTCCTGGGAACTTTGATGGTATCTTCATTGCATCCAGCCCAGCATCGAGACAGGCAGTCCCAGCTGGGTGACTACATCATCTAGAACTTGGGATGCTGCTGTGTCTGCAATCAGCCCTTTGATACTTCTTCCTTCAGTACTGTGAGGTTTTTGGTGTGTATTTCTGTTGGTTTTATTACTGTGATTTCTGCTTTGCTGGGATGTTACAGGCCACAGGTAGATGAGTGGAAAGGAGGTCCATGAGGGTGGGGAGGCCCTGGCACAGTTGCTCAGAGAAGCTGTGGATGCCCCATCGCTAGAAGTATTCAAGGCCGGGTTGGATGGGGCTTGGAGCAACCTGGGATGGTGGAAGGTGTTCCTGCCCATGGCAGGGGGATAGAACTGGATGATCTTTAAGGTTCTTTCCAACCTAACACCATATTAGGAAATTCCTATCCAAATTCAAGTCAAGACCTTTTTCATTCCTTCTACTTTAAAGTACCAGCTCAGCTATAGAAACACCTGTATTTGGATAGATAAGATTTCCAAATTGTGCAGATACTTTTCATAGCTCTTGAAAACATCTAGAGGAACTCAGACTAACAGTAATGTGGTGTTCTGCAAAGTTTTGCAGATGTGTATGTGCATGGGATGGGCTCAGAGTATCCCTCCAGAATATGGCTCCCAAGCATGGCCATTGCAGGGAGGATAAGTTTGTTTTTATCAGAATAATTTGTTGCTGATGAATTTGTGTTTCTTGAGGCTGGGGGAAGATTCTCTCCTGCCAACCTAGTAGGAAAATCCAATAGAGGAGGAAATTAATCTTGAATGATTGAGTGGGGTGGTTGCTCCTCATTGCAGTGGAGATTGTGAAATTGGTCCTTTGTGTGGTGAAAACAGGAGCCAGAAGTAAATGATGCCCAGCCTTGGCAGGGAGTCAGGACAGCTGTTGAGTGGGGTTTTATTATACTGTCAGCTCCCACGAGCAATAGTGATGACAGAGTTCATTTCAGCCTACAAACACTCTGTTGCTTTTCCAGCAAGGTCTTTAAGGTTGAAGTCGAGCCTAATCCCAGTGTGACCAGGGCTTGCTGTGGTTGCAGCTTTGCCCCATTTAACAATGGCAAAGAGGTGTTACCCTTTCCACCTGCCTGGGGTGGCTTTGGAGGCACTTTGGCTGCAAGAGCAGTCCTAGAACTGAGATGCCCTCAGTTCTTGAAAGCAGAGGTGGTGGAGCCCAGCAGCTGTGTGCATGTGGTAATCTGGATTCCTGTGTCTCCTTGGGGAGGTCATGACACTGAGGAGGGGGGATAATTGTGCAATCTGAAGCAGTTTGTAATGCTTTGCCTTGAGCATCACTCAGCTGAGTGAAGAATGCTCGTTGCAGTTATCTCAGCTGCAGGGGCTGGGTGTGAGTTTGAGGGCTGAGTCCCTGCAGGTGCTGCTTTTCATTGAAAACTTTTTTGTTTTTTTTGAGGAAGGAGTTCTACTCAAGCAAAAGTTGTCCAGGTTTGCACAGGGGACAGCAAAACTCTTTGAAATGAGGGAAGATGTTTTGTATAAATTATATCCATAGCCTTCTTTGTGAATTAACTGGAGTGCAGGAGAAGCAGATTTGGGGAGGTGGAGGATTTTTGTCTCCAGTGTGAATGGAAAAAGCTTTCCCTGGAGCTGGTATACTCATTTTCTACTCTACCACAAACAGTGTTGAGGACACGCACGAACATTTGTTTCTCTTCCAGTTTTTTCTTTCCCTGAAACTGTCTTGGCAGCCCTCTGAGCTGCTGAATGAGGTGTAGTAGCACTTGTAATGTTGGTATGAAAATAGATTTTGCTGTTGGAGAACACTCATACTGCCAGGCAAGGAGAGCTGGACTGAGCTCCACAACCCAGTGGGAAATCTGTTTTTCAGCTTTACGTTTGAAAACGTGTAGATCCTGCCTCATGTGACAGCAGTGTCTCCTCTCACATCACTGCTGGACACGCTCTTCCAGCACATCTTGCCTTGAGCTTAGTCTTAAGGAGGCAGAGCTGTTTGCAGTAGGGACTCTGGTGCTGACCCCCAGGCAGGACTTGGTGCTGGAGATGCTCTGTTAGCCCCTGGGATGGTGTTTTAGACGCTGGTCCAAGTAGCTTGTCCTGAGGCAGAGCCACAGAATAGGAGTTTACCAGACTTCTTGTAAAAGAAATGGTGTCTCTGTGGCTGAAAACAGTTGTTAAAGAACATCAGAAGTATCCCCTTG
Organism: Lanius collurio; assembly: GCA_020086605.1. Taxonomy (NCBI): domain Eukaryota; kingdom Metazoa; phylum Chordata; class Aves; order Passeriformes; family Laniidae; genus Lanius; species Lanius collurio. The sequence goes on from JACBWW010000049.1 coordinate 1,711,641, forward strand.
ATCTGTGGTTTGTGTTTTCCTCATCCCTGTGGATTTTCCAGCTGACCTTTCAATGTTGCTTTTCTCCTGGATGATAAAATGGGAGAGAGCATCCTTGTGTTGAGAAGTGTCTGAACTTTGAGAGGGCCTTGTGGAAGCTGCTGCGCTCATCTCCACCAGATAAATCAAACTTATCCCATCTTTTGGGACTTTTTACTAGGCCCTGTAGTGATAGGGAAAAGGGCAGTGGTTTTGAACTGAAAGAGGATAGATTTAAACTAAATACAAGAAGAAATTTTTTACAATGAGGGTACTGAAACACTGAAACAGGTTGCCCAGTGAGATGGTGGATGCCCTATCCCTGGAAACATTTAAGGTCAGATTGGATGGGGCTCTGACCAACCTGGTCTAGTGGAAGGTGTCCCTGTCCATGCCAGGGGGTTGGAATGAGATGACCTTCAAAGGACCCTTCCAACCCAAACCATCCTGTGAGCCTGTCCCAGTGCTAAGTTCAGGGTGATTGCTGTACATAGTTTGAAGTGAAGTGCTGTTTGTGTGCTTCAGAAGTATCCTGAAAGCTTTCTGGTTTGTGTTTTGATTTTACACTGAGAATACCTCATAAGGGTGGGTGGAAGTGTGAGTCCATGTCAGGAAAAAGAAGAAATAAATGCTAGAGCACTTGATCTGTCCAGACTTTCATTCTGTTCTGAAATAAATCTGCTCAGGGCACAAAAACACTGTGGATTTACCATGCCCAAAACAGGCTCTGCTGGCTTTGCTTGCTCTCACACAAGTGCATAACTGTGTGTGATTTAAATTGTTCACACACAAGAACATTTAAATTCCAACTTCACTCCTGTAAATGCTTTTCCCTCTAGAGAAAAACAAAGCCACAGAGGTTAACAGTGTCTCTGGCAGTGTGAAGCTTGGGTCCTTGCTGATTTACATGTAGGTTTGTGGGTTAAGCAACGAGCTGCACATGGCAGGACTCTCAGCACGTTTCTCTTCCGCTTCAGTACATCTGAAAACTGGATGAGCTCGAGAACACGTGTTGCACTTTGTGGGCTGGAAGGTCTGTGCAGCACTCAGTGTGCTTCATTAAGCTGCACACAGCTTTCCACAAAGCTTTTGAATTGCAGCTGTTGATTGCTCTGACCTCTCCTTGGCCATCACCCCTCGAGCAGCCAAATGGAGTGGTGGGGACTGGGAGGCTCCTGGTTTCTGAAGGAACAAAGGGGTTTGGGGAAGATGAGGAATGAGCTGGCAGAGTAGAGCTGCACGAAAAGTTACCTGTGATCCATGGGCAGCAGAGCACCTTGCACCTGGCTGAGTTGGTTCTGCAACATGAGGTGAGCAGTTGGTGCTATGGGTGACTTAACACTACATAAAACTTTACAGGGAAATTAATCTTTTATAATTGTGAGGTGGAGCGTGCAAAGCTTTAAGGAGTCTGTTAAATTTCCAGCTGGTTTTTTTAACAGCGTTTGTAAGAAAACTGTATGGCAGAGAGACTTCTATCATTAAGGTTGGATTTGGATAAAATGCTGTCTTAAATGCTAAAAGGATGTAGAAAGTAGATGATTGTTAAGGTCCCTTCCAACTCAAACCATCTGTGATTCTATGGTAACTGCTTTTGCATCACTTCATTCTTCAGGTATTGTTCTCTTAATGACATTGAATTTTATGGTCTTATTTTTATCTTTCCTTGTCTAAACTCCATTTTTCAAGGGACTGGCTTGCAATGTAGTGATGGTTTATATGGAGGGAATCACAACTGCCTCCTCCAGGACGCTCTGCATTTGAACTGGAGCCCAGCCTCAGTCCAGGTGTCCTGCAGGACGTCCTGTGTCAGCACATAAAATGTTCTGTTCTCAATGTGCAAGGCATGACTGGTGCTTGTTACCTCACAGCTTTGGTTGGTGACCACCTGGCCCTTGGCTATGACAGCTCTAAGAATCTGTGTAGAAATAAGACACAGGGAGTTGAGCTTAAAACTGAGAACCGTGCCAGGGTACGCTGTGGCCTTTGTTGGGGCACTTGGAGTCTCCAGAAGGATGAGTGCTCCTGAACAGCCTGGTCTGTGGAAGGTGTCCCTGACAATGGCAGGGAGTTGGAATGAGAGGTCTTTAAAGTCCCTTCCAATCAAACCCTTCTGTGATTCCATGAACATAACCTCAATTTCTGTTCCTTCCTCTGCCAGTTTTCCTACTTGTGCTTGCATTCCTGTAACTGGTACAAAGCTCTTTGGGAGGGAGTCACTAAATACACCTCGTGCAGACCAGAGGATGGAAGTCAGTAGCAGTCTGTGTCATCAAGCCATTAACAGGTGTTTTGAGGAGGAAAACCAGGACTTTTGCTGCTCCCTGAACCTGATGGGGGGTGCAAGTTTCCCACTTTTCTGGCCAGCAGCGTGTTGGCTGCTCTTTGCAAACAGTGGCTGCTGCTTCCTCCCATTGTGTCTGGGGTCGAGCTGTCTGGCTAAGAATAGTGCAGACCCCAGGGTTTTGGCTCCCTGTACTGCATGTTGGCTTCTTTCCTGCCTGGGGCTTGGAAAAGGCCTTGGGAAAGGGTGTGTCCCGCAAAATAGGTTGAAATGTGTTACTGGAGACTGTACTGCCAAAAATAACACAGAGGTTGGATACGGGAAGAGCTTCTGTTTCCTCCCTGGTACAGTAGCTCCGAGTCCTCTTTGGCCCAGGCCAGAAATAAAGTTGTGACCCTCTTGCCTGTGGGATGTGGCCCTGCAGATGGGGTTTATGGCAGTCAATTTAGTCCCCTCTTAAAATCAGGTAACAGTATCACCAGTTTGGGGCATTTCAGCCTTTATTTTTGGTGGACCTTTCACAATTTAAGTGTCTTGATGCATCTTGTAATGCTTCTAATAAAAGATTCATCCCCTGGGCGTGTGGCTTCAGTATCCATCCCCTGGGCCTGTGGCTGAGCTTGGTGGGGTCAGGCTTGCATCCCTGTAAATCAAATCCCAAAAGCTTTGGCTGTGGACTCAGCACCTCCCTTCCAAACCTCAACTTCAGAATCCTGTGGTTGATTGCAGTAAGATTTGTCAGGGAGGTGGTCTGGCTCTCAGCCAAGCATCTCTCACCATCTCCTAGGGAAATAACTTTCCCCCTATAGTTTTGTAAAAACCTGACTTGGTAGCCTGTTTTGCTGATCAGCAGCTGGTTGATGCTGCAGCTAATTCTGCCTAAATTAAGGGATTTATACCTGTTCTGATGTGCAGATCTGCCTGAATGCAGTGTGGGGTCAATGGGGGAGGCAGGGAGGATGCTCCAGCATGGGTGAGGAACAGCACAAGGGAACGGGGCTGTTGTTGCTGCTGCCCTTGTCTTAATCTGTTACTATAATCAGAGAATTTGTTTAAAAGCAGAAGTAGACTGTTGGACATTGATTGTGGCAAGCTCTGGTAACTTCACAGCATTTATTTATGTCTAGGGCAGGCAAAGCTGTCTGTCCCCTTTCTACTGCATCAACAGAACACCATGAATATTAGCCTGTGTTACCCTGGAAAAAGAATGAGGACAGCTGTCATTGTGCTTTTATCTTCTAGCTTTCTGACTGTTTCCAGATCTATATTGAAAGATTCCTCCAAATCTTTCTTTTTTTAACATTTCACAGGTTTTCATTCAGATGTCACCTTCCACCCAGCCTGGTAGTTCTGAGGGAATTTCAAGCATGTATGATCTTTATTGTCCTTGACTGAAGAGGAAGGGCTGGGAAGTATTCTGTTTCCTGCCCTACCCTTTCTCAGCCGTGGGCAGGGAATCTCTCAAATTGTCACTCATCTTCCTTCCCCTTTGGTTCAACTTCACAGCTTTTTGTCTGCAGCAGCTGGAGCCAAGTGGGGGCAGAGTGGTAACTTGTGAGGGCACACCCTGCAGAAGGCAGGCTGTCCTAGCAGTGATGCTTTCTTGTTTGATGGGATAGACCTGGGTCCCCTTCTCCTGACCTTTCAAAATCTCAGAATCATAGAGCAGTTGGGAGCTTGAGAGATCATCCAGTTCCACCCCCTGAGTGGAAACACATTTTGAGGAGAGGAGATTTCAGCCTTTCTCTAACCTCATCCAGCTGAGCCTGTGCCCATGCATGCCATGGCTTGGCACTCTGTAGGGCTTGGAGGAGGAGAGGGAAGCTTTGCAGGTGCTGCTCAGTCTCCAGAGCCCTGCTGTGCTCACTAAGGACAGAAGTGCTGCTTCACAGAGGGCTCCATCATCTCCTGGAGTCTTCAAAGATGTGGTGCTGTTCCTATGTGGATTTAACATCCCCCCTAACCCCAGGTCACAGCTATCAAACAACTCTGCTCCCTGTTTAAGCTCTGGTAATCTTGGCTGGATTTCTCGTTTAATTTGGAGACAGCCTGCTGCAGCTCTGCTCAGTAAATGCCCTATTAAGCAGTTAATTATTTCTCTATAATACTAGCTTTTATCTTTAATACAACAGTTTTACTGTCTCTGATAATTACACAGTCTCAGATAACTCTCTTAAATCTAATGAGGCATGACAAGCTGTGTTCAACAAGGCACCACACCATTAACTTCTTACCTCTTACTTGTCATCTTATCACACTGAATTACTGTATTTCTAGCCTGAGTGGCTGTGGATATATAACATGTCACTTCTCATTAAGAAAATAATGAAAATCACCCTTGGTGCTCCTGTGGTCGAGCTAGTGGTCAGCTGGCTGGCCTGGTGGTCTGAAGACCCCTCCAACAACCTCTCTGCAGCATTGTGCTCTTTGCCCCCATGAGCTGAGGGTTGGTTTAAACACTTCTGGCCACTTGGTCTATGGGTCTGATGCTTGTGTGTAGGGGAAATGCAAATGGGCCTTTGAAGGACACCAGTGATGCTAGATCTTGTCTGTACTGATGGAAGGGATATCTTGTGGTGGGATTCAGCTGGATGAGGGAGAACAGCTTTTTGTTTCTGGGCAAGGAGAGCACAAACTGCTGCAGCAATGTCTGGTGTAACTTGACTGATGCTTTGTTACTCATTACTGGCAATAATGGATCAGGTCATTGCAGTGCTGGGTTTTGGTGGGTTTGAGACTGACACAAAACCCCTGCACATGCCTGACTGAAGTCCTGGGATTAGGGAGATCCCAGGGTTAGAGAATGGTTTGTGTTGGAAGGGACCTTAAAGCCCATCTTGTTCTACCCCCTGCCATGGGCAGGGACACCTCCCACTATCCCAGGTTGCTCCAAGCCCCATCCAACCTGGCCTTGGACACTTCCAGGGATCCAAGGGCAGTCACAGCTTCTCTGGGCACCCTGTGCCAGGGCCTCACCACCCTCACAGTAAAGAATTTCTCCCCAGTCTAAATATTTCTTCTTTTAGTTGAAAACAGTTCCTCATTGTCCTGTCACTGTTATCTTTTCATCTCTTGCCCTAATGCCTTGCCAGTAAAAGCCGTCCAAAGCTGCACTTTTGAAATGTCAAGGCTCAGGTCAGGGAAGTCCCTGCATCCTTCCATGTTGCATCAGGAAGGCATTTCCCAGGGGAATGAGCCCAGGCTGTCCCTTGGGGGGAGCCTGAGTGCTCAAATCCAGCTGGAGAGAGCAGCAGTTACCTGACCTTGTGTGTTTTCAAAGAAGGAAGAGTTCCTTTGCTGTCACTAATGTAATTTCAGGTTCTCTGGGAGGATTTTTAGGGCTGGTAGGTAGTGATGACCCTGCCCTAGCTTTCCTTAGGTCTCTTCTTGTGGCCTGGGAATGCTGTTGCTGAGGGCTGCTGGAAGCACCCACCTCTCTCCAGACACCTCTGCTGTCCATCCTGCTGACCCGTGGGTGCAGACATTGCCTCTGGTTGGTTTGCATCCAGGCCAGAGAATAGGATCATGGAATCACTGAGGCTGGAAAAGCCCTCCAAGAAGGTCAAATCCCACCATTAACCCAGCCCTGCCAAACCCACCCCTAGCCCATGTCCCTAAGCACCATGGACGTGTCATTTGGACACTTCCAAGGACAGCAATTCCACCACTGCCCTGGGGAGGTCCAGTGGCTCTGCTCCACTTTTAACTTGCAAATGCTGAGGGTCCTGCAGGACTCTTTGACTGCTTTTGCAGTGAAGATGGGAGCAGGCTGCACACATGGAGTGGTTCATCTGGGTAATGTAACCTCTCTAATTCTCTTTGCAGTAAAGCGATTTAAGGAACCAAAGGCAGAGAGGCGTCCCTGGAGGATATGGTGAGATTTTTCATTTGAAACTTGAAAAGACCATGTTTGTAGTATTATTTTCTCTTAGAGGAACAATCTTCTAGGCCCCCTGTGTATCCTGCATGACATTTAGTTGTTAAATGAAATGTGCTGCTGCCTCCCAAGGAAACTTCCATAAAGGAGTTGGTGCTCCCTAGAAATGAAATTCCCTCTATAGCTCCTCCAGAAAATCTTGTTTTTTCCTCCAGGTTTTATGATACCTCCAAGCAAGCAATAGGTGCCCTCTTCATCCACTTTGCCAATGTTTTTCTGTCTGATCTCACTGAGGAGGACCCTTGCTCTCTGTAAGTACACAAGGCAGTTGAAATCATGCCCTACAAAGGGAGAATTGTGTTGGGAAGGGTCATAAACAGTGTAAATGGATCCATTTGAAGCACTGCCTGGAGATAAACCCTGCTGAGCTTGTTTTTGTGGTCTCTGTTGTCTTCTCTGTTGGTTCTATTTGGGGGATTTCTGAACCAAACTTCAGATGTAATGTAGAAGTGCCACCTTTACTTCAGCCACTTTGCAGATAAAAATTTAATTTCAGAGTTAACCTCATCTCATTTTGAGAAACTCCTCTAGGCTCCAAAATGCTCCTTAAAACTTTCTGGCCCATCTCCTTTTTTTATATGAAAGTGCTGCACCTTGATATGTTTCTTTAAGCAGACACAAGTTTGGCTGGGGCTACACATAACCCTTCAAATTATGTATTGTTGTTTTTTTGAACAGACAGTGTTTTAAAATAAACCCTTTCATGCTTATGCTGTGCCCTTTGGGTGTCTTGTTTATTTTATGTGTGTTTTATGTTTCCCTGCACTGCCTGACTTGTCATCCTGAACCAGGCAGCTTAAAACCTTCCATCCCTGTCCCTGGGCTTTGAGCCTCATACTCTGTGTCCTGCCCACTATAAACCACCAGAGCCTCATGTTTGTATGGAATACTCTGATTTCAGCAGCTGGAAACTGTAAAAAGCCAGTTTGAGCTTTTGGTTGTAGAAAAACTTAATGTTATGCTTTCAAAGTGGATATCAAAAGCAGATTGTTGTTTTCAATTTCTTGGTTCAGAGGCAGTATCGAGTTCTGGAAAAGGAAATGTTCACTGCTGGTAGCTCTGTGCTTGGTGTTTTCCTCATGCTGTAGAAATCTGGCAGAAAATATTGCAATAATGGAAAACTGCATAAAAAAACACAGTCTATGTGATTTTTTTAAAATTTTTTTTTCCTTTTGGACTTCATTAAAATACCAAGCCCTGGATTAGAGCTTGGACCTTGCAGTCCCTGCAAGTCTCCTGCCTCTGGCACTCTGCCCAGTGACACTTAAACATCCAAAGCTGCAGAGCAAATCCATTGAGCCCAGTTCTCCTGGCAGGGATGGGTTCAGCTCCTGGATCTGCACTGGGATTTGAACTTGAGGTTTTTGGGGACCTCAGGGTTCCCACTGCTGAGCCAGGGCCCATCACCTCTCCCAAAACCTGCCTCTCAGTTTCTGTCTCTGTTTTTGGGGGCCTCTTGCAGCTGTGAGAAAAATGGACTTTTTGCCTCTTCTGCTGCCCAGTTTGTAGAGCAGCTGTGGTGTCCAAAAAGCTGTGATTTTGTTGTTTGAAGGTCTAGAATAATTTAGTTCTGTTTCCTCTGAAACTTGGGATTTCATTCTTTTTAATAAGAAAAAAAAATGCTGCAAATTGAAAGCCTCCTTTTTGGAGGGTTAACTTTTAAGAAGTATTTCTTGCATATGAATAAATGAGCAGTGTCAGAGAGTTGGTGGAGCCTGTCCCTTCTCTCCTGAACGAGATTTTAAACTAAGAAATTGCTAGCAGGACTTAGGAAAATGCAGTAAAAGAGAAAGGAGGCCAGTTTGGATTCTTATGTGGGATTATTTAAAATCTTGGAGGTTTTCTTGTCTATTTCCATGTTGAAATGAAAGATTTTGAATGAGACTTAAGAACACAGCTGAAACCTGAATTTTCCTGTGTTCCTAGCTACCTTATTAATTTCATCCTTGATGCCACACTGGGGATGCTGCTGATCTGGCTGGGTGTGAAAGTTGTCTCCTGGATTGTGCAGCACAAGAAATACACGTACCTGGTCTTCGGGGAGTATGGTAGGTGTCATCTGCTCTGCCCACAGGGGGTTGGTGTGCTCCCAGCTGGGAGTAGAGACAAGAAAATAGCAGGAACTGCAGCCTGGAGCTATAATGTGAGCAGCTGCCTTCTCCAAGGAGCTCACACAGGGTGGTTGTTGAATTAAATGCTGGGACACTGGAGCGTAGCAGGGCGGTGATGAAAAGCTGAACATTCCCTTGGATGTATAATACACCCCAGGACATCCGTGTGGTAAATTAAGGTGTTTGGAGTTCTTTTGTGGGGTTCTTCTGTGGGTTTTTTCCTACCATCTCCATTCAGAATATGGAGTTGCTCTTGCATTTGCCTTGAGCTGTAGTAGGCATCAGCCAGGCACAATGAGGCCCCAAAACTTGAGTTCTCAAATTTGGCCTTTCTTTTTAAATTCCTGCCTTGAGGTGGAGAAAATGTTTCCAAGAAGCTGCTCTCAGCCAGCCCCACTAGAGGGTAGCAGTTCCCTTCTAAAGGAGCAGAGCCAGGAGAAGCCACAGCAAAGGGAAAAATTAATGCTTTGCCTGTTTCACATTACATCTAATGTACAGATGAATTCAGTTGTACTTGAGAAAATACATCTTATTGTATAATACAAATTGTAGTCTTGCCTTTGAGACCTTAATCATTAAGTCTATTCTGAAGTTAGTCTTATTTCTTTGTATTTTCAGTAGCTGGTCTGGTATCTGAGCTGGTGAAACTTGGGCTGAACTAGGATTAGTTTGGAGGACTGCACTGCCTTGTGAACTTACTGAGGCTCGCACTCAGCAGGTGCAGATGGGTCATGGCAGAGGATGAAGGGTGTGGTGGGGTTTGTGAAGGCAGCAGGAGCAGCTACAGAGTGGGAATGAGATGATGTGACATGGCAGGGCCAGCTCTCAAACCTGAGAGGGTCTTCAAAGGCTGGTTGCAAGCCAGGTCAGCATCCTGGCAGCAGGCATTTGGTGGTGGGACTACCTTGTGTATTCTCCCTAATGCCTCCTCCTTTATAATAGATCCCTAAAGTCAGCAGAAGAATCCCTGAGACAGCAGAAGAATCCAGATACTCAGTTCAGGAACTGGAGCTTTTCCCCTTTTGAGCAACAAGGACTGGAAGCCCAACCACCTCAGGACACAGCTTCAGCTTCGTGTGCCACGTCTGCAGTTGAGCAGAAGCAAGGAAACAGGCAAAGTGTGTTGGCAGAGCAGTGATGAACTTCTGTTGAGCTGTAGCTGGCCCCTCATTAGGGCTGGCTTAGACCACAGAAACAACTCATTCCTTTGAGAAAAACTTGGTTTCATTAGCAAAAATAAGTTTGTGCTGTTGCTTGAATTTGGTTCTTGGACTGGGAGTTAAATATCTCATCCATCAAGTACAGTTTTTGGTGCAGGTCTCTGATCAGAGTGACCACAGTGGAAAATTCAGGCAGGAGCCAAGTGGCATGTCCAAGGTAATCCTGTGGCAGGGCTGGGGAAGGAAAACACTCCTGTCCTCATCTCTGGTGTTAAGTAACTTCCAAAACGGTTGGGAAGACGCTTGTAAACTTTGTGCAGTTTGATGCAGGCTCCAGGAATATGATTCATTTTCTGGGCTAATTGCTCTACCAGACTTCTGCTCCTCAGGAGAATTGAGGGAAGCAACGTAAGTCCTGCAGAGGAGAAAACCAGGGGAGCACCAAATCCACGTTGCAAACAGCACTCAGTGCCATTGCCCCAACCCATCAGAACAGAATGATTGTGGGGTTTGTCCAGTAGAGCAAGTACCCATCCTCTTGCATCAACTTGGAGAAAAACAAAACCAAAAAAAAAATCTGTTGCAGCCATGTCCTTCCAGCATCCCTGCAACTGATGCAAACCACTGCAGTTGTCCCTTGGGGTGGGCTACAGCAGTTTCTCCTGCCTCCACAGCCGTGGCTGGGTCCCCCAGTGCAGCTGCAATAGCTCTGTTAATGGAGAAGCAAAGTAAAGGGGAGGGAAAGCACTTAAATCTATGCTACTATTTTAAGCATCCAGCTGCCCAGAACTGTTTAGAAAAATCAATTACTTCCATATTTCCACAAATGCAGGAACAAGAGTTCTGAGGTCAGTCTCTCTTGTGCCTGAGCTCGTGGCCAAACACTGCTGCAGCCAGGCATGACCTGTTTTACAGCTAGTGGGGAATCAAATGCTCCTGTTTGCTTATGTTACTCCATCTTTGCCCAACAGCTCTTGTTTAGTCTCTGAATTGCCTCTAAGCACCCGAAACTGCATTTTGGAAGTTGCTGTCTCTTCTCAGGATGTATGGCTCCTGAGGTCAAAGGTTGGGGAAGTGTGTTCTTGGCACAGGTGGGCTTTGGGGCATGATGGTTGCCTTACACTTACTCAAAGCCCATGGCAGGGGGATTGGATCTAGATGATTTTTTTTAAGGTCCCTTCCGACCCAAACCATTCTATGATGATTCTGTGAAATCCCACAAATGCACCATTGCTGTAGCAGGTCATGACTGTAGGCGGTGTCCCTGTAGGGAACCAATGCAGGGAGGAGAATAAAACAGAGTTTAAGCTTCAAAAGATGTGGGAGATGGATACCCAAATTGTTGGAGGTGCTGTTGGACAGACTGAGCAGGGGAGGTGCTGGCTCCAGTCAGAGTGTGCAGATCAAGCCTGGTTGAGCTTTGTGCCTCATGTCCAAACTGGTCCATCTGTCTTCTCCCTCTGCATGGCAGTGAACAGCTCCCTAGCAGACCCTTTTGGATGGCTGCCATGTCCTGAAATTTTAATTGTGGTTAATAATTGTCCAGGATTACTTTAGAAATACCCCAGTATTTCTTTTAAGTAAGCAAATGCTACAAATTTGCATTAAGAGAGAGATTTCCTGCAATGTGCAAGTAAATTTTTCTAGAGGAGCATTAAGAAATGAGGGGGAGGAGAAATGTTCTCACTAGAAAATGTCCCTCTGGATGTTGACTTGTGTGTGACTGTAGCTGTGGTCACTGGCTATCTAAGCCTGATGCTTTGTGCTTGTTCAGTGTCTGGAAATGGAAAGGCATCTTGCTTGGAGGCCTTCAAAGTCTGTTTAGTGGCCTGTTGAACTCTGCTGGTCAAATTTAGTTCTAAGAGAATATGTTCTGTGCCAGCCACTGAGTTTAACTGAGGACCTGTGTAGGCTGCTCTTGGCCCCGTGGTGATGTTGTACAAAATTTCCATAACAAATATTCCCACGTCCTGGAGCAGTCAGGGGAGCTGGCTGCTAATGCCTGAGGAAATACTGCTGGAAATATCTCTAACCTGAGGGGCTGTCCTGTCCTCAGCCTGCTGGGCCTTTCCACCCCTACAACCAGGGGAGAAAAGGGAGGACTGAGTGTCCTGCTCAGGGACTCAGTGTGTGGTTGGCTCTGAGCAGGGGTGCAAAGCTCTGAGCCTCCTGGAACTGGATGGCAGCAGCGTTGTTCCCTGCAACTGGAATATCCACAGGGACCAGAGATCCAGAGCAGTGGTGTGACACTGCACACTGGCAGCAGATTCCAAGTGTGCACTCACTTTTTGCCAGTTCAGCAGTGCAATAGGTTGTCCAGAGGAGCTGGGAATGCCCCATCTTTGGAAGAGTTCAAGGCCAGGTTGGATGAGTTTTGAACAACCTGGTCCATAGGGAGATGTCCCTGCCTATGGGGTCCCTTCCTGCCCACACCTTTCTATGATTCAGTCATTTTAGTTCAGATGCAGAACATGCAGAGAGGGTGTGGGGTGTCCACTGGACCCATCTGGCTGCTTTGATGTATCACATTCCCATCTCTAAAAGCCTGGTTTTGCCCTCCAAGTGAGCATTTCCCACAATTCAGAGTTTACTGCTGTTTCCTACCCTCCTCTGTACTTGGCACTGATAATTAGACCCCTTGGTTTTGGAGGTGCCATTTGAGTATCTCAAGTTTTTACTGACTTCTTCTACCCTGACCTTGTCACCCAGTACAGCTTTCAGTGCTTTCCAACACTTGCCTTTCCTCAAACCCCCTGAACTCCCCACTTTGGCTGTGGTTAAGCTCTTTTCCTACCTGCTCTGTGCACAGTCCCCAGAAGATTGTAAATAAAGCTGTCTGGCAGTAACATGTGGGCTGTGCTGACAGCTCGGTGCATTAGGCAGCCTGGATTAAAACTAATCCTGTTGTGTGGTAACAGCTCAAATACCTCAAGCACTGCTGCTCTGGCTCCCCAGCAGCTGGGCTCCCACGCACAAGTGGAATAAGAGACACGTTTGTGTGAGGTTGCCACGGGCTCCAGTGGTCCTTGGGCTGCTCTGAGGAAGCTTTGCTGGTGGTGGGGAGCACCAGCAATGCTGCTGGAGGAGAGCAGTCAGAATTCAGTGGGTGCATCCTTCGGGGTGAAGGAGGATACTAATTTCTGTGAGGATGGGTTTAACAGAGGGTGTTTGTTAAAGCTGAAGGGAGAGGTTTGTGATGGAATTCATGTGTAGAGCTGAGATGTCCTGGGTCATTTCCCTGCTAGAACCAGGGACAAGACTCTGGAAGGCTCCAAAGGGAATGTAATACATATAATCACCTAACAGGTGTGATGTGGAGGCTGCACAGATCATTTGGACCAGTTCCCCACTCTGCTGTGTTCAGAGCTTCCTTTTCCCTTTTCCCTTTTCCCTTTTCCCTTTTCCCTTTTCCCTTTTCCCTTTTCCCTTTTCCCTTTTCCCTTTTCCCTTTTCCCTTTTCCCTTTTCCCTTTTCCCTTTTCCCTTTTCCCTTTTCCCTTTTCCCTTTTCCCTTTTCCCTTCTCTATTTTATTTTAATTTTTTGTTTTAACCTCCAGGTAGCAGATCAGTTTTTTTCTGGCTGCCAACATGAAAGTCTTGTGGGCTCTCTTCGAGATTTATGCATTGGTAACTCTTCTGGCAAGAAGAATCCTTCCCCTTCCACAGAACAGGGCACCTCTGGACAGCACTTAATCCATCAAAGACATCAGGGTGAATCTGAGGGTGCCTCTGACCAGCTCTCTGTTGGAAACCAGCTCTTACATGAGCTCAAGTCTTCCTGCCTTTCCCTACTGTGGAAGGAGGAGAGGGGGCAAATCTGCCTCATGGACTTGTCTAGGGACCACACCAAAAGCTTCCCTGATGAGATGCCAGAAAATGCTGACATGAATGTTCCTGATACTGGTCAGAGTTAGGTGAATTGGTGGTGTTAGGTGGTGGGTTAGTGGATGATGGACACTGGGGTGGATCAGGGGTCCTTGGATGACTCCACATCTGCCGAGGTAAGAGGCAAACAGCTGCATTCCTTGGTGAAGTGGAAATGAGCTGCTGTCTCTAAGTCATCTTTGCAGCCCTTAAGGTCATGCTGCTGTTTCGTTTTCACCCTGTCCTGACTAATTTTGGTACAGAGCAGCATCCTGTCCTTGTGAGATCAGGATGCAGTAAAAAATAACAGTAGAAATGCTCTCTGATCTCTCTGTTGGGCATGGAAGTTAAGTCCTGACTACCCAGGCGAGTCCATGCCTGGGATGGGTTAAGAAGCAGGTTGTCTTCCCTAGAGTCTGTGTATCAGCCTGGTGAGCCAAAACCTGCCTCGGGCTGTCCAGTGCACAGAATGCAGAACAAAGAATCACAGCATGTTGTGGTGGTGGTACATGGTAGTGACCTGTCCTCTAAAGGATGTGAGGAGACAGGTATTTGGGAGGGATCTCAAACTTGCTGCTGCTTTCTGGGCAAGCTGAGATGACAGAGGGAGGTGCTGTCACAGACAGCTGGTTCACAAAGGGTGCTGTGGCTGTTAGTCCTGTCCCTCCATGGGGGACAGAGCACAGCTGACAACACAGAGCGAAAGGGAAAGAGTTCAAATGCAGGAAGGACACAACGGATGTGTTTGTTTTCTTATTTTGTTTGTACTCGGAGCTCTGATGGGTGGTGGTAACGTGGGGGTTTCTGGGAGAATTGGTTTGTTTTGGGGTATGGGGTACAAAGTTTCACTAGACCCAACGTGTGTGCCAAAGGCAGCCAGGCATCCTCATCTATTGGGAGAGGTTTTTAGGAGGATCAAAGCCTCTCTGACACCAGCCTGTGGCTGCCAGCTGCCTCCAGCACTGCTCCCATCTCCTCACAGACCACCCATTAAGCTGTTGCCTGCCAGGGAGCGGAGATTCCGCTCTCCAAAATCCTCCACGGGTTCTGCTGGGTGTGTTTCCACATAACCTTCCTGGCTCCCTCTTCCTGCCCTCCCTCCATGCAGTTCCTGCTGGTTTGGCTCTCTCTGCTTGCTCTCCTCATCCCTGCACCCTCAGCCTCCTGGTCCTTCTCTGCCCCCTCCTTTGCTTTCTTTTCAGTCAGAGCTTGAGCAATTCAGAGTTTGGGGTGCAAGGTGATCCTACCTTGGACACTACCAGGATGCCCCTACTTTTTAGCTGTAGCTTTCCAACAAGGCAGATGTTCTGGTATGTTGCTAATGAACAACAGAATAAGGACAGATGTACCTGTAAACCTGTTTTGCACTTGCTGGGAGGGCCAATCCCCACAGATCTGGTGCTTGGTTGGACACCAGCTCTTACTAAACCCCAGTATGTACTGCTGGTTTTTATGGCCAGAGGTTTTTATTGGTGTAGCTTTTGCAGACTGCTGGTGTTGTCTTCCCCTGCCACATCTCGACAGAATTGTGCTGAAAAGTGGACAAAGGTGAAGCAGAGCTCCCAGCCTGCTGCCACCTGACCACGTCGAGCACTGCATCTCACAGTGCCAACTGCAGGTTCCCTTGCATGGATGGAATTCCAAATTCAGGACAGATTATGCTGGGAACGAGTTGCCAGGGGTTATCTTTGTTTTTAAATGGTAAGAGGAAATGCTGCAGCTTTCCTGTGCTAGATACAGTGGCTCAGTTTTGCAGACCTGAGATATTCTGGCAAGACAGGGGAGGTGATAACCAGCTGGCAGGGTGCTCACAGAGGGCTGAAGCAAGCACATGTAATAGATACAGAACCATTATTGTTGTTAACAGTACAAATATGCTTTTCCTTATTACTTGGTGAGTACCCCATTGGAAACATTCATATTTAATTAGCATTGATTCTTTTTGACTGAATTGCTTTAAAACCTGGGGTGATGGAGCCCCTGTCTCTTGCTCAGACAGTATCACATAACCAGCCCTTCACTTTGTCAGCACAATAAAATAATTGTGTTCAGGCCTGAGAAGTTATGCTGCTTGCAGTGAAAATGGGGACTAGAAATTTTAAAATTGTTTATGGCAACTATGTGGGTAAGGCTTGGCAGGGAGCACATTGCAGATTATATCTTTAATGATTTATTTGCATTTACTTTATTTTATAGAGGAGTGTGCAGGTTACTGATTGGTCCTTCTAGAGAGGAGGATCAGTATCAAGCATGAAGCAACTTTTCTGCAAGTCTGTCTCTTCCTTTCCTCTGTCCCACATTCAATATTCTCTTTTTCCAGGTGACCCTCCACAAGCTGCTGCCTGGATTGGCCAGTGTATCCTCTATTTGCTGATAATGGTTTTTGAGAAGACTGTGATTAGCCTTGTCCTGCTTATCCCTGGTTGGACAAAGGTAAGCAGTGTTTTTGTAGCTGTAGCTGTTGTGGTTTGTTTTTTGTCAGCTTTGCCTGATTCATAGTTCCCATTATTGAAGGCCTTTAATCCTCACACTTGTTGACATCACTCTGTAATCATTAGCTATTACTTAAATTTTGGGAAACATGACTTTCATAATGGTTTGGCTTTTGGTGCATTCTCCTGCTAGTCAAAAGCTAATGGAATAAGATGATGCTTTAATTTCCCTTCCTGTTCTTGGAAGGCTAAAATGGGCTGGGCTGGCAGCTGAGCTCCTTCAGTTCTGCCAGAGGATTTCTATTTATTCTGTCAAGTCAGTCCATGTTGGTGTTTTGTGATCCTGTGCCTAAACCAAGGGGACTCTTAGAGATTAATTTGGAAAGACCTACAGTGTGTTATCTTTTCCTGTTTAGCTGCTTCTGCTTGGCAGCTGATGCAATGTTAATTGTGTTGATCAGAAGTTTCTCTTTAAAAAATAAAAATAATAGCCTGTGGGGCTTTTAGCCCACATCCCTGTTATCAGATAGGTGTAATGGGTATAAAACCCAGTTGTGGGAGTCAGTGGTAACTCCAGTTTGGGATGCACTTGCATCAGGCTCTGCAGTACCAGGCACTGCCTGTAACTTGACTGAGGAGTTGTCTCCAGCAGTCTGGGAGCACTTATCTGTTCAAGGGTTGTTCTTCAAACCCAGTAGCCCACAGTGCTGACACTTGGACGTGAACTTGTTCAGCAGCACAAATCCAGATTCAGAGATGCTGCTGGATTCCTCTCCATGATTATTGCTCATGGCTGGTGTCCTTGTTCTGCAGATGAGCTCCAGGGAGCCAAGGGAAGTCCCACCAGTTGTTGCCATGGATAGTTCCACTGAAAGACTCACAGTACTTGTTTCTGTACAAAATCATGTGTTTGGCAGCCACGCTAAGGGAATATCCTGTGTAATCTCTCTAAGAGTGGGGTTGAAGCACAGGCTGCAGAGCTCTGGCCGTTCATGTAAGAAGACAACCAGTTTCCATCAAAGATCTTGCAACAGGGCTGTTCAAATAATGCCTCTAAATGTTTTCTCCTGTGCAGCTTCAGCAGATCCTCCTGGGTTACATCCCAAATCCGCAGCTGGAGCTCGTCCTGGTCATGTTTGTTGTGCCTTTCATAGTCAATGTAAGTGGTGCCTCTGCAAGTGCTGGGTGGGCTGGTTTGGAAATCATGGTCCACCCTCGTGGGAGTGTGCACAGGGACTGGCTGGGGGCAGCCTTGAAGTGGCTGGGACAGGGTGGAGGGGTGTGGAAATAAATATATCTGTCACAAATCTGTCACTTCCATGGTCTCTGTTCCCCATTCCCATCCCTTTTTTTGAGCTGTTCTGGGACTGACTCTTCACCTCTTGGAATACAGTTGGGTCTTGTTAGATAAGAGCTCATCTCAGCAGCAAACTATGGGCCTGGGGATGCCCAAACACCCTTTGAGGTCCTGTAGGGTGTCTTGTGACCTTGGCAATGCAGTCATTTGGCTGGATGTCAAATTGTGTTACATCAAGATAAGGTGCTCAAGGTTATTCAGAGCTGTTGTTCTTCTCAAAACTAGTTCCACAAAACCTTTTGAAAGCTCAGCTCTTTCCTGGTTCCCCTGATTCTGGATCATCCTTGACCTGCTGCTCAGTTCCTGCTAAGGTGGGAAGTGGGAACAAGGGGTTAACACTCAGATGCTCCCTGGACAAGCAGGGAGTTGAGCTCCCTTTCAGCTCATCCCATGCACATTTCAATGGATGCAGCACTGGCAAAGTTGGATTGATCTGCCTCTCTCCACTATCCCAGCTGCATTTCCATGTTAGGAAGCAAATTCTGGTCCTCAAAGAACTGAGCAGGGACTGGTTCATGCAGATGAACCTTGGATGGAGCTTGGTTCAGTGGTTTTGCTCTGGTGGAAACTTGGCCTGTCATGGTCTTTTTTAATCTGGATGTTTGACAACTGTGGAAACAATAGGACTTGTGTAAGAAGGGACCTCAGGAATTTGACTCATCCAGTCCCTATGGACACAATTGATGTAGGACTGATTTAGATACAAGGTTGATCAAAGCTGGTTGTATGGAGAACCCAAAAGGAGAAGAAGTATCTGTGATTGAATGCCTCTGTGTTCTGGTCTCTGCAGTGTATTCATGTAACTTCTTTCTCCCCAAGGCCATTATGTTCTGGGTTGTGGACAGCTTGATCATGAGGAAATGCAAGCAGAAGGATACCCTAGACATCAATG
The DNA here is from genome assembly GCA_020086605.1 of Lanius collurio. Classification (NCBI taxonomy): domain Eukaryota; kingdom Metazoa; phylum Chordata; class Aves; order Passeriformes; family Laniidae; genus Lanius; species Lanius collurio. The sequence continues at coordinate 1,729,695 of JACBWW010000049.1, forward strand.
GATCCATAGAAACTCCTCGGGCCAGGAGGACTGAGGAATCTCAGGTAAGATCAGGGATGCAAACTTGTGGGATGGTCAGTGTGTTTTACCACAACCCTGTAACAGAACATCACATTGCCTAGACTTGAGGTGGTGCTTCATGAGTGTGATCATCCTGCAAAGTCAAACTCACTCTGTCTAACCATGAGCAGTGCCACAGGCCAGGAAATGTTGCTGAAATATGGCCCTGAATGGTGACAGTATCTTGGAGGGATGAGCTGCCTTTTGCACTGATCTGTGTGTGCAGACTGAAACTGTCACTCTGAGCTTTGCTATATTTAATTGTAGCTGGGAAGAGCTTACTTTCCTCACTGTAACTGTTAGCATCCTTTTTAGAGGACAAGGCTCAGCTGGGAATCCTATTTTTGTCAGCATTTGGTATTTTTTCCAAACAGATAATTGTCCCTTAGCTGGAGGAGGCTGTGTTTTGTGTAGTCTGAGCTTGACACTTAAAAGTTATGGTGGGGGAGGAAATGCTGCAGTTACAGCAGACTTTGTTCATCTTCACTTGTGTGGCTTGTTGGTAGGTGGCCTCTGCTTCTTGCTGACCTTTGGGCAGAGACCACAGTCTTGGGTCCCTGGGAGGAATCCCCTTCTTTCTCCTGCACCCAGGCCTGGTTTCAGTGTGTTCTGTGTACGACTGCTGATACCCTGCAGCTCACTGGCGAGACTTACAGAGATAAGATAATTTCTGGCAATCACAGACTGGCTCCTGGAGGAGCTTCTGCTGTGAGGAATTTAGGATGAACAGAAATAGCCCTTGCTCTCTGAGAGCCTTTTCAAAAGGAGTAACTCAGCTCTTGTGCTGATGGGTGGGATGGCCCATCACTGGTGACATTGCAGCACACACAGAGGTAGCAATGCTTTAACAGTGTGTGCTTGGCAGTCTGCACAGCAGCCAAGGCTTCTGTGTCCCAGGGGTGCAGTGGGGAAGTGGCCACTGCTCATTCAGTGTCAGAGGAATCCTTACTCTGGCAGAAAGGGCAGGCAGATGTGAGCAGCTGTTGAGATATAAGTGAGTCACTCCTCCTGGCCCTGCCTCTGGATAAACAGCTCTGGCCAGGTCACTGGTGGTGAAGCCCTGCCCTGCTCACTGGATGTGTTCCTGAAGGCCCAAGGTCAGTTAAAGTTACACCAGCTCAGAAGCAGAGGTAAGGAGGTAACATCTCTGCTTGAGATAAGAACCTCCCTTCACAGCTTTTGGAACCAAACCCTGCAGCATCCAGTCCCATGGATGGTGGCTGCCATGGATGGGCAGATGGTGTCACAGGTACTCCTCCTCCATGGAAATGGAGCTGGGCCCCTGTCTCGTTCCACTGGAACACTGCCAAGTGCTTTGTGACCTCTAGCTCAGTTTGGGGTGATCTGAAGGGATGGTACCTGCTAATCTCCAGATGCTCTGAAAGCCCCTTCTGGCAGGTCAGCCTAGACAGGAAGTCTCAAGTGGTGGTAACAATTCCCACAATCTGCTGCTTTCTGTCAGAGGTTTCTCCCATCTTCCAAGTACTTGACTGCTTTTCTCTGAAGACTTCATCAAAACTGAGCAATGTGCAGGTCATCTGTCCACCCTCTGATCCATCACTGCAGTAGAGCTACCAAGGGGACTGGTTTCTGCTCGGGGCAGTCTGCAGGGATTGCCTCCTTTATGCCTAGGCATGGTGCTGTGCTTCTGGCCTGACAAAAATTTTGGGCAGAGAAGGAAGGTAATGAAGAAATGCAGAAGTGGGTGACCTGTTTTCCAACTCTTTCTTGGCACTGGGCCTTGAGGAATAGCCATAGGCTCCTGCTTGATGTGTCAGGTTCTTAAGCTGTGAATTAAAGATTGTGTTGTCTGGCTGAGCCCTACAGCTGGATTGACTGGAATTTGGGCTCGAAAGCAGAAAATGAGCATTTTCTGGGCATGTTGCTGCTAATAACCTGTTCAAGTGGGGGAATTTCTTCTCTTGCTGCTGCCCAGTGGAGGAGGAAGGGGGGCTGAGGAGTGTCTCTGTAGGGCAGAGCTAATGTGTCCCTCAGTTTATCAGGGTTCATCAGGGCTGTCTCGCTGCAGGCGCCACCCGCTCCCCATCTCGCTGCCGACTTGAATTTCAACCCTCTGCCTATCTCACCAATGGAGTGTCATTATTCTCATGTGAACTAGCAGTTTGTGTTTGGAAAAGGAGGGGGAGAGATAGGAAGGAGAATGGAAAGAGTGGGCTGAAGTTAACCTGTTAAAAGCCCATGCTCTGTTTTCTCTTGGGGCAGCAGGAGAACTCAGCTCTGTCCTTGGCTTGGTAGAGCAGCTGGGCTGCAAGAAGAAACCAGACAGCAGTGCTGCCTCTGGTGTCACTCAGTGGCTGTGGCTGCAGCCAAGGAAGCGGCAGCCTCTTGTAGGCTTTAAAGCTCCTCTGGTGAGCCAGAGGATGAGCTCTTGCTGCTTCTTTTACACTGAATCCCTGAAAGGGACAAACTCCCTCTATGGTTGGAAGAATTTCACCCTTCTTTCCTCCTATGTCAGTCTTAAGCTTTGTGTTGTTTCAGTCTCGTGCCCTGCCTTGTAAATGTTCATGGAGTATTTTTTTTTTTGCCTGTTGTGGGATAGAAAAAGGTCTCTCTCTCGTGCCAGCCTGCATCCAGTCCTGTTCAGCCTGAGGAAGTGAATTCATCTGCAAGGCCATTTTTTTTGCTTTGTATGTGTCCTGCCCTTGACCCAAGGCTCTTTTCCCTTGTAACTCCCAATGAACTTTAGATCTTATCAGCGATTTCTTTGTTTCCTCCACTCAGGAAAACAACTCAGTTTTAATAATGTTTTATTTGATCTTTTTTCAGTTGTTGGGTTTTTTTTCCCCAGGGAAGTGGATGAGTTTCTGTTCCTTTCCTGGAGGCTTAAATTTTTAGAGACAACCCTTAAAGCGAAAGTCCAGTAACAAGTGGTACTTGTGAGAAAAATTAAGGTGAAATTAGAGGCTACTTTGAGGCTGGGAGGAAAGTTAATATACTGCATGAGGGCCTGCCTGTCCTAATTTCTTTCATAAGGAACTCTGTATTTTGGCATTCATTAGATGAAGATGCTGATAGACACCAATACAGTGCTGCTTACTTAAAAGTGTTGAAACACTTAGAAACTCCAAGAGCAAGTTGGATTTGCCTGTTGCTTAGCTGAGAAACAATTTATTTTTTTTAATTAGCTAAAACTTGTGGTGATTTCAGGTGCCAGGTCCTTACAGGGAAGATAAATGAAGGTGGACATTTTCTGGAAGGAAACTGTCCCATCTCACAGTCCTCCTGACTCTTGGCAAATCATGCTGTGGAATGTGTGAGGTATTTGAGGACTGCTGGGTGAGACAGCAGCATGATGTCCCAGGACTGGGAAGCCGTGTCCCACTCCCAGCTGTGCCACCAACCTGCTGTGATCCTGTCCCAGATGCATCCACAGGTGAAGAGCCTTGTCCAAGTTGTTCTGAAAACTCTCAGATTGGAGTTGGGCTTGAAAATTTTATCTGAGGGTATGTCCTGTGACTGTGATGGCAACGAGGTGCTGTCTTGTGGTGCTGCTTCCTGGGGAATTGTGGAAAGGTTACTGGGGGGCTGTTGGCTTCCTACAAGTGTGTGGTGGGCAGGTGGCAGCCTGAATGGGTCTGGATGCACAACACTGTCACCATCCCTGCTTGGCTGCAAGGGGATTTGAGTTTTCTGCTGAAACCCACAATCACCAGTTTGTCAGGCCCCACAACCACTCTGTTGCACCCTGTCAGAGCTCAGTGAGCTCACAGTGCTGCGTGTGAGAGTTACCCACACATTTTTTCAGGTTCAACAGCATCACGATGTCAATGTGATAAACAGAGGAAGTCTTTACTTGACAGAGATGGAAACTTTCAGTGTGTGTCCTGAACCAAAAAAAAAAAAAATTCCTTGAGACCTATGAGGGGACAAGAAGAGAGCTTAATCCAATCTGCTGCTGTCCTTTGGGTGTCTGACTGTGAAGACAGCAACACTGGATGGAGGGGCTGGGCTGTGTGTGAGGGTGGGGAGGAGGAAATCTTCCCCTGCGGCTCTTCTGCTCCTTTGAAGTCACTGACTCACTGGAGTTTTGTTTTTCCTGTTTAGTGGTTTTGTTGCTGTGGTGACTGGCCCCGGGGTGCTGCCTGAGTGCTACCAAGTGGAGGGCACTGTGAATTCACAGCTGTGCATGGAGATAGAGACTGGGGTAATTCCCCCTGCTCCTGGTTTTGCCCAAGGAGTCCTGGGCTCTGGGGCTGGTTTTGCTGCTGGGGATGTGTGTGTGAGCACTGGGCTGAAAGTGCATGTACCATCCCTGGACTTTGAGCTGGAAGGCTCCCTAGTCAGGCACAGGGAGACTTCATAGTGACAGTGCAGCTTCTCTTGCCCAAATGTGGGTGTTTGAGGAGATGGGGGTAGGAGAGGGTTGAGCAAACAGCTGGGTCCTGGAGCACAACTGTGATGAGGAGCAGCTGAGGGACCTGGGGGTGCAGGAGAAAAGGAGGCTCAGAGGTGAACTTATTCCTCTCTACAGCTCCCAGAGAGGAGGTTGTAGCCAGGTGGAGATCAGTCTCTTCTCACAGGTAACAAGAACAGTACAAAAACAGCCCCAAGCTGCACCAGAGGAGGTTTAGATTGGGTATTAAGGAAAATTTCTTTACTGAAAAGGTGGTCAGGCACTGGCACAGACTACCCAGAGAAGTGATGGTATCACCATCCCTACAACTATTCAAAAAACACGTAGATGTGGTGCTCAGGGACATTGAGGTTTAGTGGTGAACTTGGCAGTGCTGAGTTAATGGTTGGACTCAGCCTAGGAGGTCTTTTCCAACCTTGAGGATTCGATGATTCTAATCTGTCCAGCCATGAATATTTATCCATGCACACTGCTGGCTGGCATTGGCTTCCAGCTCAGTCAGCAGCCATCTCCTGGATAAAATCCAGCCTTTTTCCTCTTCCAGAGGGTGTGGCTGGGTGATGCCCGCATGTGGCTCCATCTGCATCTTGTGGATGCTCCAGGCTGATGGCAGCTGGTTTAGAGCAGCCCGTGGTAGCTGCAGATGTGGAGGTAACTGCTGAGAGTGCAGGTGTTCCTGGAGGTAAAGGGCAGCCTTTGGGTCCTGCAGCAAAAAAAAGGAAGTGCTTTTTCACCTCAAGCACCAATGAGAGGTGTCACTGCTCTGCTTGGGCTCTCACAAATTGGACCGAGCCAGGAGCAGCTGTGCCAGGCAGAAATGAGGTGCTGCCAGGCTAGGACACCACTCCTGAGCTGGCTGGCCATGGCTGAAGCTGAGCCTGCAGCTCTGCTTGCCCTTCTGGCTGAGCAGCTGGGGGCCTGGGAAAAGGTCTACATGTGGGACAGCTGTTCACAAAATATGTGGCCTCATTTTTGTGCATCTCCACTGAGGCTTGAGCCGGGCCTGAACATCCATGTGTGAGTCCTGTCCCATGGGGAGCAGAGCCTTCAGCTGCCCATCCTGCTCTCAAGGAAGGGGGCTGCGACTCCACATGGTGTCTGTGCCCAAATCTGTTTGGCTGTTGTTGGAGAGATGGTCTAGATGGCCTTGAGACCTTTTTCATCTGCCAGAGAGGATGGGATCTGGCAGCAGACCCCTCTAGGGGTGCTTGACTGGTTCAGCAAGCAGTATGGAGAAGATATGAGACCTTTGACTCCAGCTTCTGTCTGTTCTCCTTTCTAGGTATTGCTCTCTCCAGACATGGATTTTGAGCAGTCTGAAAGCGACCAGGATATTTCAGGACTGCGGGGAACCAACCAGAAAATGAAGCAGCCCAGCTATCAAGTGGTCATCTGACACCAGCAGGACAAGGGAGGTGGAGGAAGGAGCAGCACTCTGATCCTTGAGCTGGGCAAGGAAGGGTAGGGTGGGGAGTACTGGTTGATCCTTATGAATCTACAGAGATCCTTTTGCCTGCCTCATCTAGACCTATCCTGCACTTGTCTTGGGGATGGTATCTGTGCATTCTGTACAGATTTGAGCAGTATCTGCTTTACCTATCTGCCCCACAGGCAGGCACGTTGAGGTTGGGGATGCAGGGATGTATTTTCCCTGGCTGGCCAACTGGGTGTGACTTTTTTTTTTTTTTTTTTTTTTTCTGGTCAGAGCTAGAGACTGAAATGAAAAGATTGTCTGCTTTTTTTATAGAAAAAGGAAAAAAAAAAGACTCTATTCAGTACTACCTGAACTGTTGACACTTTTATATGCACAATGCTCAAAAGAATTGGTTTGCAATATGTATTTAAATGTATTGAATTGGGATGATTATCTCAGTGGATCTGATTCTTTTTACTGTTTTATAAGGAATACAATAAATATTTAACCTAGAATTGCTTCATACATTAAAAGCCTTCATGTGCTTAATGTTCTGCACACCCCTAACACTGAAAGGGAGGAAGGGGACCTGCTGAAATCTTTCCTGACCAGGGAAGATTGCATTTCTGCAGCAGGGCTCTTCTGGTAAACCTGCAGATGAAGAGCTTGAGGCACAGAGCTTGGTTCCTGTGGTTGAGCTGTAGGAGCTGTTTCAGTGCAAAGCCCTGATGATGCAGCATCAGCCTGTGCTCGAGAGCAGACTCAGAGATGGATCCCAGTCACCACCTTACAAGGGAGTGTTTAATGGAAGTTGAGAGCTCGCCTTTACTTAGTTTAAAACAAACATCTGAGCTGTCTGCAGGACCTGATTCAAACTGAATCTGAAAGCTGCATTAGCCAGCCCTGATCTGTGGGCAAGGGAAGGCCTGGGGTGTGGTACTGCTGCTGGGAAAAACCATGGGTCACCCCAGGAGTGGCACTTTTTACTCCAAGTGTGAAGTGCAGGGCTTTGCCCTGTTTGCTTTGCTCTTAGCAAACTGTATTTTTCTATAAACACAAAAATGCAAAAACACTTTGCAGCTGTCCTGGGCAGGGAGTGAGCACAGAGCAGCTGCCTCACCCCCCTCCCAGGCTGGGGGCAGAGACAGCTGTGCAGAGACCCATCCAGAGTCCAAAGGGGGGGATAGTCCTTGGAGCAGGGATCCAGGATTCACTGGACTCGTCTCCCTAGTGGAGCCGTAGCCAGGCTTTGCTTAGTGCAAGACAACTCGCCTTAAGTGATGGACAGGAAGGATCTTCTCCTTTTTCCCTTGCATTTTTCCCAAGAAAACAGCCCTTATTAAGGAGTAGAAAATAAAGGATTTGGATTTTCTAACTTGGATGGATTTAGATGTAAAGGCTGAGCTTGGAGCATGTGAAGATATTTGGTGGGGGTTTTTGGGGGGGTTTGGTTTGTTGTTTTTCTCCTGACTTCAAAGTGGTTTGAAGCCTTAGATGCAAATCAAAGTCTCGGATGCCCCTCAGTGAACTAGACACGCTTGGCTACACTTGCAGCTGTGCAGCTTTAAACTGTTTTTCTGGAAATTAAGTCCTTTTTTGTTGTTCTTCCTTAATGAAGGGTCAAAATCCTGCTTCTGCTGGCACATCAAAAGGCTTTTGGAGCACATGGCACACAGCTCTCTGAATAGTTTATTTATATTGCTCAGTGCAGTGTGTTTCACAACACAACTTCTGCCTGTCTGGGGAGCTGTGCACTGGTAGGGGCTGGAGTAAGTCCTGTGCTAAGTAAGGTTGTGACTGGAAATAGATTGAAATGGCTTCCCTATTAGAAACTTGGTCCCTGTTAGGAGGTGCACTGGTGTTTGGGGTTTTGCTCTTGCTATAGGGTTGCACAGAGCAATCCTGCAGTGGGTAAAGAATGCAAATTTGGCCCAAGCAATGTCCTTGTCCTAAAATGGACTGTGAGTGACATGACCTTCATTTTAGCCCTTAGCTGAGCCTGTCTGAGAAGGTTCATGACAGGCAATAGCAGGGCCAGTAGGATGTGGGGGAAGGTTCTCCCTCTCAATCCTTGTGTAGCCAGTGCTGTTTCAGCAGCTCTGTTCTCTTCCCATCTCTGAAATAGTGCTGTGCAATTGTTTCCATTGCACTCCACAGCAATTGCTCAGCCTCATTCCTGAGCTGTCTGAGCAATGCAATCTTTAGCCATATCCCTGTGAATCCAAGTGCTCTGTGACACTCTTGGAGATGAGAACAAATGCATCTCTATGCAGTTGTTGCAGTGGAGGTCTGGGAGCTCTCTGGGATAGCATGAAGGGCTGTGAGGACCAAGCCTAAATGTATTCCCTCTCATGAGAGAGGGAAGTGTTGTGATGCCCACTTCAGAGCTGAAAAAAATGGAAGTTTACAGTCCATGACCTGCCTTTGCTCTTGGGGCAGCAGGAGCACAAACTCTTTTCCCACGTCCTGTTCTACTGTATTTAAAGTCTGTGGTTAAACTCTCATTGTAATGTGGGAGTAAAACCTTAGGGTCTGTTCTTGCCTCCTACCAAGTGTATAGAGACTAAAGAACATCAGTGATCTTTAATTTTCCACTGAAATTACTTTGGTTCCCAACTTATTGTTAACTTGTGAGTGGTTTTCAGTCGTCTGGTAATGTGAGCCTGTCCAGCAGCATAAAATATGCACAACCTTAGCTTCAAAGCTTGTTTTATCTTTGCCAAATGAAAGCTTCACTGCAGTGTTCACTGTAAAATATTTATTGTGAATTGGATAACTGGAGCCTTAAGGAGACCTTGAGTATATTGCTCCAGGTGCTTCATATTGTGGAGAAGTTGTAGTTGATCATTGGTATCTTCAGGCCCTGACAAATGCTTTTCCTTGGCTGGAGGAAGAGAAAGAGGAGCAATGATGCACCTGAATTATTAGCAGTAGGTGTGTTTATATGTATTATATACATATCTATATACAGAAGAGATGAGGGGAGAGCCTAAGCCAGTCCCTCCCCTTTTCCATACACGTGGACAGCACAAGGTGGGAGGAGAAGGAGGGGGTCTGTAAGGACAGTAGGGAAACACCTGCCAAACCCTGGAGTGTCTAGAAAGCTGCTGCCACTTTCCTGTTCACTTTGTGCTGGTGAAATGGGAGGGGGTTTGGATGTGGGCTGTGGGTGATGTTCCTGCTGTTTTCTTGGGCAGAGAAGTGAGCTTCATAGCTGTTCTTCCTCACCTCTCTCTGGCCACGAGCAAACTGCAGAGCATTAAACCTCTGCCCTGATTCCACACTCAGGACTGTGCTGAAGGTCTTGCCTTCAGTTCTCCCTCACAGGAGAGCTGTTTCTCAAGATAGCAGGGCCCAAAGCAGTAGTTTTTTCTTTTTGCTCTGTTCCAAAGTACGAGCCTTGGCATGAGTTTTGTACTAACTGAGCTCTCCATAAGGATCTTCCAGAGTGCATTTAAATCTTGCTTGCTGCTTTTAGCTGTTTCCCTCTTCCAGGCAGCACATGATGTGAATTAGAGACCATGCTTGCCACCTGCTCTGCTGCCACGGTGCTTGCAGCACTAATGAGCTGATCAAGCAACTGGAAAATCACCACCCCACCCCCAGCAGCTGGAGCTCCTACAGCAACAATATGATTTAATTGTTAAATATGCAAAAAAAAAAATCAGTCAAGATTGAACCTATTTCTGTAGGTCTCTGGCAACTGTTTTCTTCTAACACATGGATATAATTTAATTCCTGGAGATGCTTCCACACCCAGCCTCACTCTTTTTCAATTCTGGAAATGCAGAGTATACATGAGCTCAGTTTGGGCTTGCCATGTAAATGTCTTTGTGGTTGTCAAGTCCTCTTTGGACAAATTCTCTGCTAAAACTCCCCTGTGGCTGATCTATAGCATTGCTCAGTGATGCCTCACTTTAAAATACACCACAGCCTTGCAGTTTTGGGTTTGGAGCACCACCTGCAGTGGGGGTGGCTGGCAGACCCTTCTGGTAATCTCCTGCTGCCAAATTCCTGCTGTGCACAAATTCCTGCAGTGTAAGGAAGGAGAAGAAGCCAGGGGAAATCGGGATGAAAATTTTTTGACAATTTGGAATAAATAAAGACTTCCTCCCTGATTACAAAAGCAGCTAGAAACGTCTAGCCAAAATTCAAGGGGCTGCGTTGTAGGCTCACAAGCTGTCCTGGGTTCTGGTTTGTCATCCCTTAGGAAATGTTAATATTTGCTGAGCAGAAGGGATGTGATGCTCAAGGATGTGGCAGGTCTGTTGGAAGCTCATGGTGGAGCTTTGTTTCTCTCTGAGGGAGTCAAGACTCACGAAATCACTAACCCTGCAATGTTATTTAAATTGAATTATCTTGAATTAGCTGGTCCCTGGATTGGGAGCCTGCACCACTCCTGTTGCTGCTGAGGACCAGAGGTGCTTTTTAAGCACACAGCCACTGCACCAAGACAGCAATACACCACATCAAGGTTTTCACCAGTGTTTTAAGGGTCTGTAGTGGTTCAGAGAACATCATGCTTAGTTGTAAATGCAGACCTTATCCCACTAACCAGGAAAGCAATAACCTCCTGTGGCCTTTTAATTTAAGGTTTTGATTTTGTTTGATGCTAATGGGTCACTGCAGGTGAATATCCACCCACCTCTCCTCTCTCCTTCTCTCCTTTCCTCATGGACTAAGGTTGGAGCAGGTGCTCCAAGTCACTTCTTTGCAAAGCAGATCACCTCAACAGGCACTGTGCTGCATGATGTGCCTCTCATGGAGTGACTCACCAGCCCCAGGGGGTATTGCACAGATCCCTGCATGGGTTTAAGGCCAACAGCCTCTGCACTCTTCACTGGCTTATTTCTCCCTCCCTTCCCACTGGGAGAGTACCAATCATGCCTTTAACCACATCCCTTCACCCCAGCCTTCTTTTTCTTCAGGAATTTGAAGAACAATGTTCACCTAGCATGAAAGAGAGACAGCTGATATTCAAGGGTAAAATCCTTGGTTTCTTTGGCACCAGAAAGTAAGGAAATATTCATAAGTTGCCTAATAGAGGCTTCAGAAGGGACCTGCTGTCACACGTGCTGCCGCCACGCGTCGTTGTGATGGTCTTAAAGACTGTTAATTGTCCCAAAGCTGGTCCCTGTGTCGAAAGGATGAGAAGCCAGATAGTCCTTATAGCTCCCATCAATAAGTTTGTCTGCGTTGTTTTTGGCAAACCAGCAGTCCACCTCCTGCTGGCCATTGTAGATCCTCCTCTGCTTCCACACCACAGGAACGAGCCGTCCCTTCACCTTCAGGGTGTTTGTAGGGTTTGCCTTCAGCGCCTCCGTTTGGTTCTGCCCAACCTCCTGACGATGTGTGCTCAGAGACTCCTGAAGGAGCTTAACTTCATGGTTCAAGAACTGACCTGCAAGGCAAGATAAGAGTCCATGACTGCCTGATTTGTGCCTGTTGCAGTTTGTGGTTTTTTTGCTAGGAAACATTTGAGGATTCTCAGCTTATGGGTTTCTAAAGGGCTTCTCTGCAAGGAAGGATGAATCTTGTTCCTGTGATTCTTTTCTAAATCCCACCAACACAGAGGTTAGAATAAAACCCTACTTTTTTTTTTTTTTTTTTTTACCATCACGGGTCAAGATACACTAAACAGTTCAAGAGCATTTTTAGGTGCCAGTAGTAAGTTCTCTTCTGTGGGACATGGTTACTAGAGGTTAATAACCCACACAATGCCCATCAGCAAGCAAAACGTTCTAGGCCTGAAGCCTCAAGTTCTCTTCCCTTGCCTTCTTGGGAGCAAGTTCTTCTAGGCCAAACCTAAGTGTGGATTTAGAGGTTTGTGCATGAGACTGGCCTGAGTCTAAAACCCCACTCCTAAAGCATCACCTCCTGCTTCACCTGGGGGTGTCTTCAGTGACACAGAAACTATGGTAGAAGTTTTAGAGTTCCACACCTGTACATGACCAAAACCATCAATGCTTCTCAATGGCTGAGACTACCTAAAGCCTAGTTCCTTCAAAAAGTAGGGTGGCTCTTCCTTCACTTGACATTTGAAAAAAAAGGGCCATAAAAACTTCTTGTGGAAGATTTGGTTTCTGTCTCTGTATTGGGACCATCAAGAACTGTATTCTAATAGTAACTGTATTGAACAATCATTAAAAGAGTGGAGACGTGAAAACAAGGCACAGCTGGGATAGGGAGAGGTAGCTCATACAGGAAAAGACAGGAGAGGAGTTGGAGGTAGTAGAAATAGAGAAGCTGTTTGAGAGAGGACCTGGGAATTTAATCCCCACCCGCCTTTTTCCTTCTCTCCTGTCTCTGCTTGGAAGGATCATTTTTGTCTGATTTACAGCTCTGAACCTGAGCACCTGTAACCTACCCAGTAGCCCGTGGGAGTCAGAAGAGAGGCCTTTACTGTTGGAGATGTAGAACCCCAGGTGATTCCTCTGGTATGGGGCTGGCTTCTTGTAGTGGTGGATGAGGATGACAAAGCTGATGGAGTCCCGGATTGTCACGGTGATGTTGGAGTAGGCAGAGATGGACACCTCGAGGCTCCTGCTTCGCACCACAGCGCTCCGGCCACAGGACAGGACAAGCCTTTCCCCATCATCCAGGATGACCCTCCTGGGTGTGATCTCCAGGTAAGACCTCTCTGGCTTATTGCTGAGGATGGTGATGGTGCTGAAGTAAGTCCGATGCTTCTTGTGGCCATTGGGTGGTGCAGGAGCTCCAATTAATTGCCCATTCACAGTCACACCTTGCAGGAGAACAATCAGTAAATGAAAGTTGGAACCCAGGATCCCAGAATCACAGAACAGCCTGGGCTGGAAGGGGCCCAGAAGAAATAGGTCTGTTGTCTCAATGACACAATGCTTGTGACTGAGGACATGCAGGCTCACCACCTTGTGCTCAGTTATTTCACTTACCACTATTCAAAAGAGTATAATCAGCCTGTTCTAAAATTTTTACCTCATACAGAGCACATAAATTTACCCAAGGTCAGACATACTGGCCTTCTCTGCAGGCAGCTGCCCCCAGCCCCATTAATCCTCATACAGTGTACACAATGCCACAAAAAGAACCACTTTTGAGTATTCTAAGGTGACTTGAACTGAGTCAATTAAAACCTAGATGTCCACTGTTAGATTCCCAGTCATCTTAATAATTTTTATGACTTGTCCATAAGACAGTGACTCACTTCCCACAAGCCTCTAAAGACACACTGAACCATGACAATTAAGGAGGCTTGTTACTAACCCACGCTAAGCCCAGGACATTATCACTGAGATGAAATATCTCCATATCTCATCATTCCTGATGGGATCTCTCATTTCTGTCTTCAAAGACTCAAGGTTCTAGAGCTACAGAGTCTGTTTTCCTCAAGCTCATTCTGCATTTGAGCCATGAAATCATTAAAGCAGTAGCACAAACAGTCTGTGAAAGAAGCTGGAGAGAAACATTGCCTGGAACTGTATCTTTCTAAGGCAGACATGAACATACAAATATAGGGGCTAGACCACTGCCACACAGAACAGAATCCTTACAGCTTTATTGTAGGGTTTTGTACAACAAGTCTGTGAATTGTTTCTGGTTTCAACACCCCTTTCTCCCACTGCTGCCCTGCTCAGGACATAATCTGCTTATTAGCTGCCCTGCTTAGCATTCCAGATGGGATCAGACCACATTTTAGGCCCCTGAGGATCAGACTGGCTTGGGTAAAGCAGATCCTGAATCATGTGGGTCTTGACATGTGTGTCATGACTCGCTAGCCAGTGTGGTGGTTTCTTTACTAAAAGAGCCATGGGGCTTGGTGAGCCTGTTTGGGTACTTTGCTCTGTCCTAAACCAAACAGTACTGTGAATAAAGAGGGAAATTCCCATAGCAGAGCAATTTTGGTGAGTCCAAATCTTTTATTTGCAAGTTGTGACTTTGTAACTGGGTGAAATTGAACCACAGAAGAAGCTTTTTCTAATTTCCTATCACTTCCTTCCCTATGAAGCACCTTGTGCTTGGTCTTACTGCTGCAGGGCTGGCCTTAGACTTCAGTTTTCCTCTGCAAGAAACTGCTTTACTTGGCTGCTCACCGGATTCCTTGTGGTCAGAGACCAGCCGCAGAATGTCCCCTGGCTCTCCATCAATATTGAAGCACACAGAGAACTTGCTGGCAGGAAAATCAATGACAAAGTGAGGGTCCCCATCCGCTGAGAAGACATGGAGAAAGAGAGAATAAATGCGAGAGGCTCGCACAGAACTGCAGCGTCCAAGATTGCAAGAAAACTGTTTCAAGTGTGTTTGTCCCTGATTTTTCTAAGTCCTCCTGGTTTGTTGTTTTTACAGGGTCAGATGGAGTTTGCTGGGAAATTCCAAGTTTTGTTTTGTTTTTCGCAAAGATTGTTTTGTTTTTCTCACAGAAGAGGTTGCGTTTTCAATGACAACTCAAAACCCAAAACAGTTTAGGTGAAAATCAGGATATTTTCTTCCTGGAATATAATTTCAGTGATTTATGGGAATTATCACGTAGGTGTTTTGAACTCCTCCATACTTTCTTGGCCAGCTACATCCCCCAAAGCACACAGAAATGTACTTTCTAACCCAGGGCTGCTGCATGGGTGCACCTCACGCTGACCCCTCCTGGCCCTCGGTATCAGACTGGAGCTGTTGATCCCTCAATCCTAATTTTTCAACAATCCTTGACCTATCATCAACTATCAGACAGCTGCCATAATTAAGGCAAGCCAAAAATCCTAGTTTCTAAGGTAAAATTGACCCTATCAAGAGAAATTCACGTCAGAATTCTTGATATGGGCTTATTCTTCAGTATTTAATATTTGAAAAGTTAAGTAGAAGTGCAGGAAAATTGTAAAATACTGTATGGAATTTTCAAGTCAGAATTCAAATCAGAATTCTTGATATGGGCTTATTCTTCAGTATTTAATATTTGAAAAGTTAAGTAGAGGTGCAGGAAAATTGTAAAATACTATATGGAATTTTTTTTTCCCATCTTCAATGACGTTTTTATGTTTCAGCATTATTACTTTATAAAAGTTTTTTTGGCTACTTCTAATACAGAGAGATTGTGTTTCTGTTCTCCCCTAACCTACAGAAGCCTCAAACATGAGGATCAAGTGTTACAGACCATCTGCCTTGCTCACACTCCTCTGTATTTGGGTTTTGTTTTCATTTCCCTCCCTACTCTGTAGGTCTAACAAACAGAATTTTGGCTGGTCACTGGGATGGTTATACCACAGTGATATGCATCTGAGGTTTCCATTAATCAGCTGCTATTATTTTGCATTATCAAAGGCATGAAAACAGGCACTGACCTGAAGTTTTGGAGATTTTAATTCTCTGTTTGTCTTGCTTCCTGCGTATACCTAGAAGTGGGGAAAGAAGGCTGTAACAATTACTTATAGAGCAGCAGGAAGATACATATTATAATAATTTTCCCCAAATATTATTCAGAGAGATTATGGGATGTATTCCTGCAGCCACTTTAAGCTTCATGTAGAACACCAATTTTGTTCCAATGGTTTCTGCAGATTATTAAGTGCTTCAAGGGGTTGAGTGAGGGGCTTAAAAAGCTTGCTTAGGGTTACCCAGCCCACAATCAGCAAAATTGGTATGAAAATCTCGTCTTTACCCTTCAGTTCATTGTCTAAATCACCCCTGTGCCAAAGGCAGCCATGAGACATTGCCCATGCAAGAATATTTCTTACCAGAACAAGGTTACTCTTCTCTCATACCTGGTGGGGCCTTGTGCCCCTGCAGGCTCTGCACCTTTTCCCCAATGCCATCAGTAGAAGGGCTGATAAACTCCTCCTGAGGTGGCTCTGAGTGGAGTCCAGCCTCTTTCATCTTCAGAACAGTGAAGGGGGTAACAAAATTGTAAGCCAGGGCCATTGACTTGGCTTTCTCCATCAAATTGTCCTTTTCCTGACTGTCATCACTCTTCAGCCGAGAATTGAGCAACTCCTTGATGGTGAGGTAACTCCAAGCCCTCTCGATGTAATTATTGTGCCCTTTGCCATCCTCCAGGCCAGGGACACCTCGGATGTCATTCCTGCTCGGCAGGTCAATAGCCACATCTGTTTTGAGGAGGATGTACTTCTTGGAATTGCTGGCAGTCACCTCCACGTGGAGTTTATCTGAGGTGTGGTTGATGAGTTTGCCAGCTATGATAATTTCAGAGCCATTGAAGTAGTTGGGGAAGAAGTTCTGGGTGACCTGCTCCACATCTTCTTCGGGGTAATCAATGCGGATGTCGGAGAGGAGGGGTGTCCCTATTTCATCATAGAACCTTAAACGAGACATATTTGTCACTGTCAGCACTGTGTGAACACACTCTTGCACTTGTACGTGGCCAAGGACACAGTCAGGTTATCTAAAGTGGCTCCTAAGTCATTCAAGCAGCAGTTTGAGCCATCAGGAACCAAATTTAACTACCACATCCACTCTGACTGGGCCCAGAGAAACAGGGAGCGGGGGAGGGTTCTGCCCTTACAGCTTTTCAAAACCTGAGTGGACAAAGCCCTGAGAAACCTCACCTAAACTTGAAGTTAGCTCTTGTCAGAGCAGGAGGTTGAATTACAGGATCTCCAGAGGTCCCTGTAAACCAAAATTATTCTCTGCCTCATTTTAGTGCTCACTCTTCCTTAGGCATCTAAACAGTCTCAGAGGTATGTCCAGAACCATCCCAGCATGGCCTGGCAGTCACCTCTTCCACTATGATTCCAGATCTCTGCAAGGAGATGTTTGGGATCACTTAAGTGTTTACATTAAAAGTAAATTCTTGGCCTCCAAGGTTCACAGAAAGCATCCCAGTTACTAAAAAATGTACTTAGACAAGATGCTGTTACCCACAGGTTTCTAGTGGTATTACACATGGTATCCCAGAGCCAAAATGCTAGGTCCCCCAAAGCTGAAGAGAATCCAAACCAAAGCTTCTGAATCTCTGGAAGATCCCTGGATTGAGTTGGTCAGTGTAGGGCAGGCAGGAATACAGTTTTCTGAGGGCCAACAGAGAAAGAAAATCAAGAAGGAATCTCACCATGCCCCCCATAGAGAAGGACATTTCCAAGGAATGGAGGAATTCTAGCTACTGTATAGAGGCAGCCTGGCACAAGAGAGCTCACTGCCTCGTGGCTGATGTTCTGTTGGAACAAGGCATTGCTTTCATGGAATCAGGGAGGTTAACCCTTAAATGCCTTGTTAAAGTGACCTGCCACACTTGGGAGAACACCTCACTCTGGACAGCCCAGAAAGCCTTCACAAGGCTCAAGGCCCAAGTTTACAGTGCTGTGTTTTCCCTACAGCAATGTGCTTTTGAAGGTTCCTCCCAAGCTGCTCCAAGAATGCCATATTTCCCATTTAAATGCCAAACTGCTCATCTCTTGGCAAGTCATTTGAGTTTAATTTGGTAAATAAACAAAGAATTGGCCTCAGCCCTTTTTTTAGTTCAAGCTGTATTTATTTGACACATCTGGTTAAACAGATTGTCTGGAAGCTAAAGCCACACTTTCTCCTTTATTCTCTCTCCAAGGGAGCCCAAAGCCTGAATTGGTTGACTTTCTTTTAAAGTCTGTCTGAGCACTCAGTGTCCTTCATGCAGAGACCTCACCAGATTTGAAAACATGACTGAATTAAACTTGAGAACTCTCTGTAAATTAACTTCTGAGTTGTAACAAATGGTGGAGATACACAACCTCTCTTACAGTACAATTCAAGGAAGTGTCTGTATAAAAATACCACCGACTGAGCACAAAAAAAATCACCTTGGCACCCATTGGGGTTTTCCCTCCAACTGAGGTTTGAGTTGGCCTCCAGCAGTGATTGTGCTTTTCTGTATAAATTTGGCAGCAGATGCCAAATGGGTTTGCCATGACTGAGCTTGATAAACAGTGAGCTGTTCATCACAGAGAGGCATCTGAACAAGTACCTGCAGCCCAATCAGTCAGAACATCCTCTATCTGCCAGGGAATGCCACTTACTCTCCAAAATACATGTCCTGAGGAGGAAATGACATGGGTGGAGCTACAGATGGATCTACAGAATCTGGTTTAGAAGGAATTCTTGTCCACACATAACCACCACAGAAGGCCAAGCTCTGGTGGAAAGTGCTTGGATTCATTGCTCCAGAGGCATGAGCCAGGAGAGAGGTCAGTACTTAATAACTGTCTCTTTTCAGCTTTTGTGGTTAAAAAACTAACATTTTGAGAGTGAAAGCCAAACATTTTTATTTCGAAATACTGACACATTGCCAGACATTTTGGTCAGAGCTGTGGTCATGTATCTTTCTGCTGTTCCTTACCAGGGTCTCCCCTTGGAATACAGCTCCCTGATCACAGAAGAGGAACATAATCTCTGGTCCTACTGAAGGATGAGGATTGCAGGAAACTTATGAGGAGTTTGGGTCACAAAGAATGAGGGAATTAAGTGACTATACAGTCACTTAATAATTCCATATCCCAGGAATGATCTTTGTGTGTTTCTCAAAGTCAAATATTTTGGAGTTTGGGCAAAAGCTTATCATTTTCAAAAAATAAAGAAATAATTTTATGTTCCAAATTGGAATCTTCATTCCTGATCCCCTCCACGTTTATGTTGTTGATTTGATGTATGAAATGCACCCTCTCCTCCCACCATTTACCTGTGAGGAGTTGGGATCTGTACTCCCCAGCTCTCTGAGTTTACATGTCCAAAACAACAATCTGAATTAGGGAAACAAATGCCTTGTTCTGAGAGGCTGGGAAGCTCCAGTACAACACAAGGGGTCTGCTAAGAAGAAGAAAATTTCTGGGTAGCCATTCAGAGTATCTGATCATACTCTGCCTCTCCCAGCCAGAGCTGAGCCTCAGGGAAACTCCAATTTCTTGCCACGTCTCTTTAAAGGGTTTTTCCATCCCAAAATGCTTTCCCAGAGAACCCAAAGAACAGGAAAAGCAGAACAAACCCTTTGAGGTGGCTGGCTGCATCCTCATCCTCCTGGAAAAGCCTCGTCATGCCGCAGTTCTCCAGGGCCATCCTCTCCAGCAGCTTGTGGTCCACATCATTGCCAATGCCGATGGTGAAGAGGCAGAATTTGTCCCGGATGGCATCCTTGGTGTTGCTGAGGATTTTGGATGACTGTGTTTCCCCGACAGTCGGCCTCCCATCCGTGAGGAAGATGATCAGGGACACGCTCCTGGCATCAATGTCGTTCTGAGCAATGTAATCATTCAGCAGCTTTGCCCCAGTCTGGAGAGCCCCGTTAATATTAGTCCCTGGGAAGGTACCAGAATGATTAGAGCTCATTTCCCCTTCTAAGAGTGGTGTGAATAATTTCCCTGAGCTCCCTTTAGTGAGGTGACAGCTTCTCTGGACATCAGGATGTCTCTTTCTCCACATTAAATTGCTCTAGCCCTTTAATTCAGTTCAGCTCTCTTACTCAGCACCAGATTGGCATAGCTGTTTGTGGTCTTATGAATTGAATTGTGAATTTCTGTTTATCACATGAAATTGCTGTTGAATGTCTCAATGTACAACAATCAGCCTGGTAAACAGAGTTACACCATGTCTGGCTGGTACAAAAGAAAAATGGTTAAACTTAATTACAGGACTCTCCCAGATGATATCTGAACTAGGAAAAGTTCTCATTTTTTTTCTGAAGGGCACAGCATTTGGAGTTAGGAAAAAAGCGTTCAAATGGGGAAATGAGTGGTTGGGTTTGTTCTTCACACCCCAGGGGGATACAAAGTTTAAAGGAAAGAGCTTGGTTAGCTGAGGAGTGTGTTTGCACAAAACAACTGGCTGGTGAAGAACAGAACTGCCTGAAGTGGGGTGGGAAGGAGAAAACAAAGTAAATGAGAGAACAGATGTACATTAGAATAGCCATGAAAAGGATCCAAACCCACTGTGTGTTAAAAAAAAATAAAATAAAAAAGGGAAAACAGGAAAATGAGTACAGTTTTCTTTTTCTCCATGTATTTCTAATCAAAGCACAGAGGGGTTGGCTGTGAGATCTTTGCAAAATCAGCACATCTGGGTTAAAAACAGCTCTTAGAAAACAAAGCAGGTGAAATGGGTTAAGAGCCATACACAGCTGACTCCTGGGGGTCCAGAAAGGGAGATCTAAGAAGGTTATCAACAGGATGTGATAGAAGGTCTGACCATGCAGCACATACCTAGAAACTCAGTGTGCACAGCTCCAGTGACTGCAGCAAGACAAGGAACAGGAAAAACAGCAAAGACTTCTGAAAAGTCCAAAAATCCTGACTCTGTCTTCTGCAAAATGATTTTCAACCAAAAAACCTGCACCTAAGCACCCAATCTCTCTCTACAGGTAGATTCAAAATTTCAGAACTTTTTCCCCAGAAAGAGGAGAAAACCATCCTATGCAGCAGTGTGTGTAATTTTAAACTCAGTCATATCACAGAACTACCCAGCACTGAAAAATGCCTTTTGCCAAATGCTCAGGTATTTAGCAGTAGGATTTTGCTCCCATTTCTTTGGTGTGTAAGTACAACACAGGGGTGTAACCTCACTGTGTTTTTTCTGTGTGTTCATGTTCACTGGAAAATACTCGAGGAACAGCACCTTTATGGGGAAAACACAGAGTTAGCCAAAGCTGAAGTACCTGTGGTGGAGAATCACTGCACCTTCCTGTTGAACCACAGTCCATCATTTCCTTTTACTTTTGTTCTCTGGCAGGTTCATGGGCAAACCCAGCTGGTTCCTGCACAGCTCTCTTGGCACTTCAGGAGTAAAAGGCTTTGTTCTCTGAGTTTAGTCCCACTACTGGTAATTGTTTCACTGGGCAGGTCCCCTGACCACTTCCTCTCACCACACAAACAGCACAGCCAACCATCCTGTTTGCTGTGTTTTGCCATCAGAGGGTTTCCTCTGCTAGGAGTGGTCACTGCTCAGGGGCAGCCATGGGAAGGCCCTGCCTGACCTTCCACCAGCTGTGATTACTTCCATGGGGAAGGATTTCCAGAGGTCATTTTGCAGCTCTCTGGGCACAGCTGCTGGAATATGCTTGATTAAAAACCTCACTATAGTTGGGGTTTTTTTATCCTACTGTCCGTGGCCTCACAGGAGACCTGTGAATCAAATTAAAAATCATGCCTGCACTCTGCCACTGTTCTGGGGGCTTCTCCTGTGCCCTCTTCCTTCCTGGCAAGAAGGCACAAGCAAAAAGGGACAAGAAATTCTTAAAAATATCATTTTGGCTGCTCCTTGGTAGAGACAGTACTAGGTGAGAAGCTCCTGCAGAAGGCAATCCCACTTCCCACAGTGGATGCTCCATCTCTGGAGTTTCCAGCCCAGACAACACCACGTGCCTGCTTCCAGAGCCTTTCAAAAACTGCACAATACTGGTCCTGTGTGTCCTTTGCCAGGCTATGTTTTCATCTGTGTCCTCAAGAAATAACCTTGGAAGCTTTCCCACTCTGAGGGTGTCACCAGATAAACAAGAGAATGGGATAAAACTGGGTTTAATAAGTATATAGAATCACAGACTAATTTTGGTTGGAGGGAACATTTAAAGACCATCTGGTCCAAATGGGCAGGACCTGAAGAAACCTTCCCATCACGTGTGTTAATAAAGAACACATAACCCTGAGTAGAGGTGAAGGGACCCCCATGTCCCATGACCTAAATCCCAGTGTCTTTTCATTGCTACATGCTCCAGGACCACATTCACCACTCTGTTCTGCTGTAGTTAATTGGGTAACACAATTAATCCCATCCATATCTCTGGTCATACCTCCAGTAGGTGACATGTTATGGATGTACTTTTTGGCATCCCTGATGTTATTTGGAGTGACTGGCACCAGCCGGTCCTGCTGCCAGACCTTTATTCGGTTGGAAAAGCCAATGATATTGAAGTGATCTTCAGGCCTTAGGTCCTGGAGAATTGTGAAGAGAGCTTCTTTGGTCTACAAAGAGAACAGAAAGGAGACCAGTAGAGACAGCTGTCAGTGTTTTAGTGGGTAAGAATTTAATTTTAAGGTGTTCACTGATCTATTAGATATTTCTTCACTGCCACTTTGGCTGATGAAGAAAATTGGGATGTCCTTCCCTGTCCTAAGGCCTGATCTCTGTGGTGCCAGGGGCTTGGCAAATATGAGGTGAAAAGCAACTCTTGTCCAAAAGGTCTTGTGAGGCACATCTAGTCCTAACCAAGCTTAAAAATCAGGCATCACAATTAGGATAAAAGCTCCCAGTGACTGGGAGAACCATGGTCTGAATCAAGGGATAGTGAATTATAACGCCAAATAATGAAAAACTCTTAGAGTTTGTATAATGCCCTCTAGACTTGCAGTAAGCTGCAAGTGGCATATATTTAAAATAGGTTACTTATAAGTTAAAAAACCTCTAAACATGTCAAAGGATGCACATTCTCTGTTCATAATTAGGATACTATTTGCTATATATACACTCTACTGAATAGTTTCAGCAATTAATTAAATGTTTAGGTTAATATCTTCAATTAATTAGATATAAAAAGAAGTCCTGACTAGTCATTGCAGATTCTACCTGCCAGTCAATTTTGTCCCAGGCATGTTGTTTTTCATCAATATGCCAACTGTTCATCATCCTATGTAAATACAGGCAACAGAATGAGGAAATCTGGTCACAAGAAGAGTTCTTAGCAAAAGAGGTTAAGGATCCTGGGTTCTGGGAAAGCCAGACCGCTGAGGAAAAGGCAAGAGGAGGACTGGACTGCAGCAGTGTCCAGCTCCCCCCAGTGTGATCAGCTTGGATTTAGCAGCCATGCAGCTGCATTCACATGGAGACAGACTTGAGCTGAGTAAGACTCAGAGAAGTTGCCCCAAAGCAGCCTTTGTCCATGCAAACATACCCTATATTTGGATGCAAAACACATGGGAGGACTATGAGGCAATATCTAAGTAAGGGATCAGCAGAATCTCAGCTCAGCCCCTTTTTGGCCACCATTAAGCCTTCCAAATTCCAAGGAAAGCTATGCAGGAAGAAATACAGTTGGCTCACCAGCACCTAAAAGTTTCTCTCGTGCCTGTCAGGAAAATATGTGAAGGGCTTCTCCAGGAAAAATATAGAAGTAATCAGCAGTGCTGGAAACTAGCTAAGCCTGGGCCTGATGTTGCTATGTAAAGATAGTTTGGAAAGGGGCTCAAAGGACTGATCAAGCTGTGTCATCAACATCCCCCTGGATTCTGCATGGAAGATGATGCAATGATGCAACTGCAAACAAATCTAATCCTCACAGCTGGTGCCTTGGCTCCCAGTCCACCTGAAATTAAGGGGAATATTTCCCATAGCTTCAAACATTCTGGAGGTAGGTCTGGAGACTCTCCCTGCATGTTTGCCCTGTGTACAAATCATTTTCCTCTGCAGGGATCTCAGGATTAATCCCTCCATTTGCTTAGCTGGAACATTCCTTCACGTCCCACCACCATTTTACAGACAAGAATATTGAAACAAATGCTGGTGGAAGAGACTCTTTCAAAGAGAAAGAGAGAACCCCACTAGGTTCACATCATGATGTGCACTGAACAAACCTCCACAGAGGTGAACTCCTGCCCCAAACATGGAGGCTGTCCTCAGTCTAGCAGTCCACAGAAACTGGCAAAGTTGGGCTAAGTATCAGCTGTTTGAAGAAGGAGAGAAGGTTTTACTCTCTCTCATCTCCTCTGTTACAACACCCCTTGTATTGAAAAAGTGCTTCAGATAATACATGACATCACCCTTCAGAGCAACCCTCACTCAAAACCACATTTTACAGAGAGGAAACCAAGGCATAGGCTAGTTTAGTAATTATATCAAGGTCAGAAAGCAAGAGCTTCACAAAACTTGGGGTTTCCAGCTCTCAGTTCAGTCAGCCAAACCATCCCACACATGCACAGGCAGCAATCACACAGTGGAGAAAAGGACTCTCAGATTTATTCCATGATAACAAGGTTGGCCTGAGTATTTGTCCCTCAAAAACTGGATCAAAGTAAGCAGCAAGTGAAAATGGAGAGCCTTCTGCCCTGTGTGTGAGCAGACATCGATGCCAAGCTCTGCTGAGGGAGATTTGGGCTGGATGTTAAAGCAAGGAGCAAAGAGACAACAACAGCTCTCTATGTACAGCATCCCCCTTTACTCCCACAAAGCAGACAAACAGAGGTGCCTAGAGGCAATGATTTGAAGAAAAACTCCCCAAATCTCATTATCTATATTACAGCTCTGATTATAACTAACATTGCTTGACCTCTCCCATTACATCACCCCTCTTTTCAGTTCTTTTTTGAATTCTGTCAAACTGCACTTTTCTCAGAGGGATTTATTGGACCCAAATAAGCTCTGCTGTTTCTGAGAACAAGGCAAGAGGAGAAATAATCTTGCTTTGGCCTACTTGCAGAGAGACTGCATCTCACCTCCCTTGTGCTCACAAATTCCTTTCGACATTCTTGCCTGTGTTCAGCCAAAAGAAAAGGAAAGGAAAAAGTAAAACAACACAGAGCAGAAGTAGCTTGGTGTACACAGCATCCAAGCTAGAATTGCAGAGAGGATCAGGAGGGAACTGGAGCAGACATTCCTAGGAAACCCAGCACTTCCCCACACCCTCATACAGGGGCCAAATGTGGGGCTGGGACCATCTCTCTCTCCCCTTCTTTCTTTTCCTCTTTGCTTTTCATCTCATTTTTGTCACTCCATGGCATTTGAGTCAGTTTTTCCCAGGAAAAAACTCCTGGAATATTTTAATGGATATGCACTGACAGCCTGGATTCTGGCATCTGTATCCTGTGCTTGTCTCTGCAACTTAAATTAAAACCCTTTGAATTTATGTAACATACACACAAACACATGTACAAGTGTGCGTGCGTGCACATGGTTTTGCTCCAAAGCAAACAGAGTGAGGGAGGCCATATGGTTCATTCTCCTGCAGCTCTTACCCCAACCACAGTAAAAATAAAGGGTGGGATTCAGCTTTGCCAGCTCAGTCATCAGAAAACTGGGCATGACATGTAATCCTGCTCAAGGCAGGGGAAGCCACCTCCAGGGAGTAACCCATGCTGTCTGTTTTGGACAGGTTTTAGGATGGGCTGAGTCACTGTCTGGAAGCGCCTCTCCAGGCATTGCCATCAAGCAGAGAAGGTGGGACTCACCTCAAGAATCAATCCTGCTCCTTCCTGAGCATTCTAATGGTTGCTGGAGCCAAAAGAAGCTGAATTTGCTCTCCACCTCTTCCCAGAGTGCTCTGAACTCCCCATCTCTTCCTATTTCCATCTCTCTTCCCAGCTCATAAGGACTCCCAGGTATGTCTAAAGACTGCAGTCCTCATGGGGTGTCAACAACACGCTTTGCTACCAGCATTCTTCACCCACTAATGGTTTATGAGAGAGACATGACTTCCCTCAGAGTGCTGGATATGATTCAGGAGCTGGCAGGCAAAACTAGCTTTTAATGGAGAGAATATCTTGGTAAAAGTGCACTGCTTGAAATCCTGAAGGACTCAGCTATGACCAAGTGCAATTGGTGCCCAGCTCTCTCCTCCTGTCTCCACCAGACCCCAGGCAAGGCTTTGCAAAGCTCTTCTGGCTGCAGCTTCAGTCGGGATACAGCAGCAGGTTTCTGCTTCTGGCCTTGTAAAGCCACAGCTGGAACTTCTCCTGGCTCCAAGGAGCCGAGGGCTGGGGCTGCTGTAGGATTCCCAAACTGCTCTGCTCCAGAAGGGGTCCTTGCACTTCCCCTCCCACCTGGGCCCAGTGAGTCATTCCAGTGAAACTCGTGCCAAAGAGACAGAAAATAAACCATTTCTTCCCAGCTGAGGGCCAGGTCATTCCTCCATGGCCGTGCACATGACACTGGTTCATTTTGGAGATAAGCTGGACCCACTCACACTGAGGAAAAAGAGCTTAGGGGTCCAATTACTCTGTGCCAAGTACTCTAAAGAGAAATACTTTTCCCAACATGTTTGTCTGGGTGGATGCATTTGGAGCAAGGATTAAAGGAGAGGATGGCAGGAAGTAACAATACAGAACAGCTGAATAAAAATCCATTTTTACCATTTGGAATAGTTTGTAGCTGTCAGAGTAAAGTTTTAAATAAGGATTTAAAAAAGACAACTTGGTAGGGGAAGATGCCTCCATTTCCCTCAAACTAGCACAGATAAAATTGAGCTGAGAGGTAGAGACTGAATTGCCACTGCATTTGAGATGAGGAATTGTGCTGGTAAATGAGCTGCCAACACAGCTGGAACCTTGGGACTGAAACATCCACCTCTAGGGCTACAAAATACCACCCCCAAACCTGGAGCAGTACAACCCTGGTCTTTGGCTGGGGACAGGGGAGGTGACCATGACTGCCGGGGAGTGACCACAGTTTTGTGCTTCATGAATGATGAGAGAGGAGAGGAGCTCACACTGTCTAAATGATGGATGTGCAGTGTCTGCTCAAGCCCACAAGGTCAGAGACAGGCCAGCTCCCAGCCACCACTCTGGCCCTCCTTGTCACCTCCACACTTACACCTGGACACGCAACACAGATGCTGCTCTTCTGGTTCTTGCTTGCTGTGGGCCCTGCATCACACACAAGGTGATTCAGAGCTGTGCTACCCCCAGCAACAGCAGGAAGAGCAGAACTCCCTCAGCTACACTGAGTTTGGCTGTGATTTTTCACCCTTGTACCCAGCCTTTGGAGTCAGCTCTGACAGACCTCATCTTGCTGAAACACTGGTGGAGCAAAGCATGGGAAGATGGACACTCTTATGGGAAAGCTGAGAGAATTCCGCTCTTTTTTGGGTCAAAGATCTGCCTCAGAGACATCTGGGATGATGTCAGACCATCTGGGCACCTTTTAGGAGGAATCTGAGTGCTGGTGACATTTCTTTCACAGTCCCTTGCTTGTCTGGGGAGCGGGGTGAGGGTGAAGCCTGGCTACCCTGAGAGCTGTGCAGCTCAAAGGGACACAATATGTGGTTGTCAGAAGCTGTGGCACTGCCAGACATTGGCCCTGCTAGGCAGCAAGGGGAGAATTCAGACACCTCATTAAAATGCATATCCCAAGCCCACGTATTCACACTTTCCATCGCCTTAGGAGCACTTCTAAGTGTTTCATCCATCCACCCTCGCAACAGCTGGGCAGCAGGACTTCATCAGCAGTGACACAACCCCTTCCAGCTCAGCCAGCACCAGGAAACTGCTTGGGCTCGGGATCAGGCAGTCTAGGGAGCCCTGCTAGCAGAGAGGAAAGCCTTCCCAGCCACAGCCTTTGGAAAACAGGGCTCACTGACTGAGAGACGCACAAGAACAGCTCGCAGAGAGCAGACCTGGGCCATCTGCATCCATGTGCTAAAAGATCCCACAACTAGAAGGCAAAATTTCAGCACCCTTTGTCCCTCCAGATCCCTTGTGAGAAATCAAATTCGACAGGAAAGGAGCTAAGGCACAAGATGTAAGCTCAGAGGAATTAGGAACCCATAGCTCTGTCCAGTAACATGTCTGAGAGTCCAACAGTGCAGAGAAGGGCTCAGAAATGAGATCTCCTGCAGCAAGAAGGAGAAAACTACAAGTGAAAGATTGCAAGGAAGTACAGGGAGAACCAAAAGAGCTCCTTCCTCCACTTCAATATCCTCTGTGCTTTGGTTCTTCTCTTTCCCTGTCCAAACATGCAGAGACAGACGATGAAAAGGTCCAGAGAGGGATTTTCCAAACAATAACAGCCATAGCTCATCATTGTCCCCATGGTCTGTCAGAGTAATACTGTGACTTAAGGAAAGGCTGTTATCAAAGTCACACCTGTAATTGTGCTACCATGGTCAGACAAGGTGCTGCCATAGATTTGGTTTGGGTCCAGAGCCAAGGGAAGGCAGTGGGGGTTATTGGGAGAGCCGAGGAACAGAGAGAGCAAAGGTTTGGGCAGTGTTGTTCCTGCTGAGCTTTGAAGCCACATCTTGTGAGTTTTGCTTTCCTCCATGTCCCAGTGTCCTTTCTGCCCACATAATGCTGGTCACATGTCACCTGCCAGCAACAGGGACTTGTGTACCAAAACCAGGGGTTAACCCAGAAGTATATCCTTGGATTGTTTTACCTTCCTGCATCCCACTCTCAGAGGGACAACTGCCCCCTTCTTCCTCCACAGGGAATGTCCTGCAGTTGAGGGACTGCAACTGCCCCTCTCCCTGTCAATGAATCTTTGTGCTTTCTTCCTGGCAGACAAGAATGGCGTAACCAGGGAAAACTCCTTCGCAATTCTGGACAAGAAGCATTTTGTTCTGTACTGACACAGGCCTGTGATGGGAGGGAATTTGAGTGTAGAGCTCCAGACAATAAAGGTCTGTCTCCAGTCCATGGTCCAGTCTCCCCCTCCTGAACATCCCAGATCCCTTGCTGGTCACTTGAACATTGCTGACTTTCTATATGGCCTTAAAAAAGCTGCTTTGCAGTTTTGTCTGGAAAACAACCATCCTTTAGAACAAATGTTTGTTCCTATTGCCTTTTCCAAAAAAGACTTTCCACTTAACATTGAGCAAAACACTTAGCTCCACATTCATCCAAGACACTTAAGCACTCAATTTTTGCTCAGTGGACGATCAAACTGTCTTCAAGGATGTGATCAGTGAGGATAACTCACTTCTCTAGCACCCAGTAGCATGGTGAGGATAAACACATGATAAACTAATCTGATGATCAAAAGTTGATCTGATTTCTCAGGAACTGGAGTTGCATGAACCCATAGGGCAGAGTGGATGCTCAGTCTTTGCAATCCCACTGTGAAGATTTAAGGAGGCCAGTTGTAATCAGCACCAAGCATCATTAGTGGAAGCCCTTATCCCAGTGCAGAATGGGTTACAGCTGGAGCAGTAAACAATTCCGTGCAGCAAATAAGGCAAAGGGAAAAGCTTAAGGGCTGCCCCACAGGGCTATACTAAAATAACCCCACTGGAACAAATGGGGCTGCATGGGCACACAGCCAGGCTGACACAGCAGTGTCTGAAGGCCACATTCTTGTCTTGTGCTTAGCTCACTTTAAGTGGAGTCAGATCCCATAACATGCCCATCAGACAGTCAAACCCCCACCCTGTCAGCATGACGAAAAGTTTCCACAGAGTTAGCAGCAAAAAGGTCAGCACCAAGCGAAAAATGCCCCATGCCCTCTGTGTGGAGCTTGACATCTCTTCCTCTGCCCATCTTCAGAGGATGGAGTTCATCCCAGGGCACGAAAACTATTCCAGTAACTGGGTACTGTCATTTTCTGTCACATGGATCAGCCCCAACACAGCGCTGGAAGAGCTGACATGCCCAAGAGCTGTCCACAACACATCCCCTCAATCTCAGCAATCATCAGCTCCTGTGTTACACAGCAGGAATGGAGCTGATACAGAAATCATTGTGCTCTTCATACTGATTATCCCCATCCTTCATCATGTAGCCACTCTCACAGACCGGGTGTCTCAGCAGCCTGAAGCCTCACAGGTTTGAGGCTTTCTAGAACATCCTATCCATGGGTGTAACCTGCTAGGAGAGATGTGCTGCTCCTCCCTTGTGGCTTCCCCATTTTCATCTCTTTTTACAGGACATGTGGTAGGGACTTTACAAGAAAATCTTAGTGATAGGACAAGAGGGAATGGCTTTGAACTAAAAGAGGAGAGATTTAGATTGGATATTGGGAAGAAATCCTTCCCTGTGAGGGTAGGGAGGCCCTGGCACAGGGTGTCCAGAGAAGCTGGTGCTGCCCCATCCCTGGAAGTTTTCAATACCACGTTGGATGGGGCTTGGAGCAACTTGGGATAGTGGAAGGTGTCTCTGCCCATGGCAGGGGGTTGGAACTGGATGGGCTTTAAGGTCCTTTCCAATTCACACCATTCTAGAATTCTCTGATCTCCAGTGAGTGAGGGATGGTGACAAAGGTTTGTTGGTTGAAGCAAAGACCCAGCACTTTTGCTCAGGGTTAGCATTAAGCAATGCAAGAGGACTAAATAGTTCCTTTAAAAGTAAACTTGCCCATTTTCCCACCTCAAAATCTACCATAGGACCCTCACATTCCTCCAACACTTGCCCCACATCCCATTTTCACCATTTCCAAACCCTCTCAGCATCTCCAGCTTGAGGATCCTCACTCTCTCCTGCACATCTCTGCCTCCAGCCCTTCCCCTGCCCACTTCCATCCTAAGCAACTGCCTCAGGCACAGGAAGAAGCCAATTCTTTGCCCAAAACTCTGCAGAGAAGAGAGCAGGTGTTTTGGAGAAGATTATGTCACTGATCAGGGGTAAATATCCAAGCAAAACCTCTTTCCTCATGACACAGAATCATATCCCTCATTCCTAAGGGACCCCAAATTACATCATGTGGACCGCAGAGCTGCCTGTGAACACTGTTTGATGACAATAATACAACATGGGAGACCTCACTCCAGCAGGATTCCACGTGAGGTGCCACAAGCACTTCTGAGCTCCAGCTGCTCTCCACAGCCAGAAACAAATGGTCCCAGTTGAGCAACATGTAGGACACACTCTGATTTAGGGTGAAGGGGTATTTACTTGGAAATAGCAGTGTTGCTGCAAACAGTGCTAATCTAATAACTTCAGTTTTGGCAAAGATCTGGTGTCTTTTAGACTTGGGGGATCTTTGTACAGCCATAAGTCCAGACATGCTAAAGAGACAAGACTCTGCAAAGAGACAAGCACAGGCAAAGAAAATAACCTACCTAAATTCACATAACAGATCCATGATGAGAACACACATAGAAGCCAGGTCTGGCTTCCAGGTGTTACTCCAGCAGCTGGAAAAAAAACCTTAATTCCAGCTTGGAAAGGACTACTAAAGAAAGCTCTTTCACTTCACTGACTTTTATGCATTTGCCAGAGCCTTGAGGAGACCAAGAGGCTTTAATGGCTCTGCCCAGCCCCAGCTGGGGCCTTTACCCACTCTCCTGCTGATTTAAGCTCCAGCCTGGGCCCTCAGTCCCAGTCTCAGAGCAAGAGCTGTGCTGGCTGTAGCTCTGGTAGATCTGTCCTGGCCATAAACGTCAATGGCCCAAATCCATGGACTGACTTCCCAGCTTGATTTAACCACTTCCATTTCCCTACAGACTCATCTGGTAGGCACTGGGCTGTGTCTGGTACATCAGCAGTTTTAAGTTCATCCTTTGATGAACTCAGTGATGGTCCCATTGAAACCTTTGGGGGAGCTCTCAGTGCCTTCATGGGTTTTCAGTTCAAGTTTCAGCAGCATTTCCATGCCAAACTCTGCCCTTACCTTTACATCCTATTTACTCTGAACCAGTTAAAGGACTTGCACTTTATAGTTGGCCTGGGATCTTCCTGAGAAATTTTGTCTCTGCTTCTACTGCCTCAGCATGAAGCAAAATTGGTTGTTAGTCTTAAGACCAGAAGTAGATGCTCCCTGCCCTGGATACCTGAGAGCATCTTGCTCTGAAGGTTACTTATTTCTCTGTTTGACCCTGTCATTACTTAATACTTTTAAGGTTAGGCAGATTATTTTTCTGCATAACAAGTACTTGCATTTCTCTTGGAAGAGAAATTTTATTTTTATTTTCTTAGAGCAAATAAATTCTACATGGATCTGGTATCTTGTTTACTGTAGTAGTTTTTATATCCCATATTCACACCTGCAGAGAGGACTGGGATAACTCTGCTGTGTTGTATTCCTGAGTAGGAGGCAGCTGCATGGAGTTGTTAGGGCTGCAGACAGCTCTTCTGTGTTCTCTCAGGCTGCTTCCTTCCAACAGAAATGGAAAACCTGACAAAACTTTCCTCGTCACAGTAGCTTTGAAAGCTCTAAAGGCTGTAATTAAAATTAGCATTTTTTCCAAAGTTCCCTGGTGATTTAAGGTTGTTCTCCTGGGCAGCAGCCTTTATTTGGATGAAAGGTCAACAGGCTGACATCCACTTCTGCAGCAAGCAGCAGAAGTCAGAGGAGTTTGGAAGGAGAATACTGAGGGTTCAGGTGCTTGTCTGCTCTTTCACCACCCTGAAACTCCTCAGAGGGGCCTGTGCTGAGGCACAGAGGTTGAGGGGTTGGGCACACAGGGCACTCAGCTGGGCTCCAGCAGTGTTGGTGACTCAAGGGTACCAACAGTGTCCCTTGGGCAGGCACAGGAAAATAAACAGAAGCCCTTGCAAATCCCCAGCAGGTCCCAGTTTCAGCTGGGTTTCTCCTAGAGCAATTAACCTCAGAGAAAATTACAGCCTGGCACACCACC
Organism: Lanius collurio; assembly: GCA_020086605.1. Lineage (NCBI taxonomy): Eukaryota > Metazoa > Chordata > Aves > Passeriformes > Laniidae > Lanius > Lanius collurio. The sequence continues at coordinate 1,761,699 of JACBWW010000049.1, forward strand.
GTGGACAAGTTGCCAGGCTTGTGGTGAAGCCAAATGCTTAACTGAGTGTGTGGCTTTTATTGCCTGTGGGAAAGGTAAATTGAAATGAATCTGTGGTTGAAACAACTGTATTTTACTATATATCTTCAAAATACCTGCAAATTCATCCTCCTGTGGATATACTGACAGTTTGGAATGTGCTTGCTCTGTAACATGGGTCCTTTTTCACCATGTTTAGTGAAGCTGGGTGCAATCATGATAATCACAAGGTGGTGAACTTATAACTGGTCCCTCTTTCTCCTGGTTATACCAATGTAAAACTGCTATATCCCCTTCTACCTAGCCAGAGGTACCATAAAATCAGCAGGGCAGACTGATCAAAGGGCAAATAATTTTTCTTCCCAGTAAACCCTGAAGATACAGCTTGTTCCCCAGGCTCTCCTGGCTGTTAAAAGCAACTATTCCACACAGAACCTGCTATCTTTTTGCAAACGAAGGAACGAAGTTCATGGGGATTTTCCTTGCCAGTGGGACAGCAGTAATGATGTGCAAAGCCTAGAGCATGTGAATAATTTTTTCTCTTCAGGAACAAGAGTTTTCTATTCCTGAACTTTATCTCCCTGCCAGGGCTAAAAGGAGACTGTAGCAAAGGCTCAGCCCCTCAGTGGAGTTTGACTGCTGCAACACATCCGAGTCTGCTGGACATCACCAGAGCTCAGAGGCTGTGAAAACAGAGAAATATCTTCCCCTCAGAGCTAGTACATCTCTTAGTGATGTGAGAGGAATGTTTCAATGGTCTTAATCACAGAACCAAAGAGCTGTTAAGGCTGGAAAAGACCTATAAAATCATCAAGTCCAATTATTAACCCAGCACCACTGTGTTCACCCCTAAACCATGTACCCAAATGCCACATCCATACGGTTTTTGAACATCTCCAAATATTTGATTCAAGCTGATCAACCAGTCTCACTGCATGTGTTTGCAACTGGACATTTGTTGCTTAATGAGATATCTCAGGAAAAAAGGGATGGCACACACAGATAAAAATTCACATTGGAAATGTAAAACATTTGGAGTGGAAAAGATAAATGACTCCCAACTGGGTTATGGGAACTGCAGGATACACGAAATCCTGACTCCACCTGAGTCACTCTGCCATTTACTTCAGGAAGGCAGGTGACCACAGAGCACAAAATCTCCTCCAGTTACTGCAGAAAAAGGTGCACAGCTGATGTTTCCCATCCCTGCTTATACAATCCTGAAAACTGTCCTTTGCCATAGTCACTGCAGCTGACCCAAAAGTGCTCTTTACAATTGCTGGCTGTATTTTTAGCTGACCTTGCATGGGACTCAGTAGAGAGAAATGAGGAAAGACAGTCCCATGGGATTTCCCAGCTCTCTACACATCACCACAGACCACCACAGCTGTGAGAGTCCAAGAGAAAAGGAAAAAAGGAGACATTTCCTCTGCTCAGATGTATCCTGCCACCAGGGAATCTGTAATTTAATAAACATCTTAATAGCATCAACAACTGGGTAAAAAGGACACAGAGCAGACGTGGCTGTAACTGATCACTCTTTCCTAGAGAACCAAGAGAGGTTTATTTTTCAGCCAGTCCTAGATTTTGGTCTTGATTAATCCATATGAGGGTTTTATGATTTTGATCCTAACTCCATAAAGTTCTATTTTTTGCAGCAGCTGGAATCAAAGGAAGATAAGTGCCTCCATCACATAGCACTCCTCCATAACATTGCAGTGGTTCTCCACAAAAAGAATGTACTGAGATAACAGGCAAAAAGTTGGGTACACCCTCAACAGAGGTTCTGATAGACACTTCTCTCACTTCAGGCTCAGGAGGAACCTCTCCATAGATAATTTATCTTATATTCATGCATGTTTACCAGCAGGAACTGCCTAGGCTTTGAAGTAAATTTTCAGGGGTTAATGGTGGTGGTGTTTCCAATAGGTGTAACAAAAAGAAACTCTGATATGAAAGAGGACAATAAAAGCTTTCATAGTGCAATGTTAATCTGCTGAGTACTTGTGCACCTCACAAAAGCACCAAAGCACTTTGGAGTCTTAATCTCCCTGCTTCAGCACTTGGTCACTGACTGTCTGCTTCCAGCA
>JACBWW010000049.1:1779275-1835009 GCA_020086605.1 Lanius collurio
AGAGGAGAGGAGAGGAGAGGAGAGGAGAGGAGAGGAGAGGAGAGGAGAGGAGAGGAGAGGAGAGGAGAGGAGAGGAGAGGAGAGGAGAGGAGAGGAGAGGAGAGGAGAGGAGAGGAATTGTTTGCATTTAAAGTTTTGGAAGACACTTTCTGTCTGGGTCTGTTATCTCAGACAAATAAAGCCCCTCAGGCACCTGCTGTGAGGGGCTCCAGAGTCCCCATCACTGCAAGTTCTTCAGAACAAGACAGATAAATATCTCTGAAGTTGGTCCTGTTTGGAGCAGAGGCAGGGATGAAAGATCAATAGCCCTCAGTATTTTTGTACTGAACGTTTATCTTTCAGAACAAATCCACCTGTTGTTCTGTATGGAATGCTCATAGGGGTTTTTAAAGACTAATCAGGGAAACTGGAAACTTGGTTCCTGGCTTTATTTTCCCCACCACAAACCCATTTTGTTTGCTTGCTTAATTGCATAAGAAGGCTCCTTGTGACTTGCCTCCCTCAAGAACCATCTTCTAAAGTCTTGGGGATACCCAGTGTACACCAGTGAGGAGCTAAAGATCACCAGATAGCAGTATCCTGTTTTCTAGGACTACTGGCAAAGCACTGCTGTAGGGTTTGTATCAGTCTATTGGACTGTTCTAATCAGGCAGCTTCATTGGCATCATCTAATGGAACCATTTCCAAATTACCATCAACCTTTAGCTTTAAAGCCTTCCAACACACTCATTAAAGCCAGATAATTGCTAGTGGTGACCCCACAACTTATTGCCATCTGTTAGTCCTAGCAGGGTGTGTGGGATATAAGCTGTGCAGTGGATTTGTTTCTAGTGCAGTGTCTCGATCTAGGGGAGCACCTGCCTGTTCTCAGCCTGGCTTGGGTGTTCAGTGAGGACAGACAGATGTCCTCTTCTAGAGCTGGCTGTCCCAGGGCACCAGGTTACCACACCTATTTACCCATCATTGCTTTTCTGGTGGAAGTAACTGCTACCGTTGACCTGCCAGCAACACAGCTCCTGTGAAAACACCCTCATTTGCCTCAAGCAGCATCAGCCAGGTTATTTCAGCACTGTGACCCAGTTCTCTGATCTCTGCAACTGATTTTCCCCCTAAAGCAGGTGAGTGATCTCAGATACCACTCCACTGGCAGTGGTGGAAATATTCTCTCCCACTTAGGTGGGTTTGTAAAACAGTGTTGGGTTTTGGCTGACTTCCACAGAATGGAATATGCATTCATGGTAATTGGGATTGACAACAAAGTTGTTTCCTCACAGGGGAAAGATGTGGATGTTTCTGGAGAGAGATTCTTCCTATTCTAGGTGCAGTGGGTACAGATACACATGAAGAGTCTCATTCTTCCCACCCTACTGCATGGCAGAAGATGCCAAGTACAGGTAAATAGTGACATTTTAGACACACTGGATTATCCCACATGACCTCCAGCAAGGCACAGGTATTCCATAGTTCCTGCACTGTATCTGTAAGGCCCACATGGGTGTCTCAGATACTACAGAGCCTCTCAGAGCTGATGAAATTTAGATAACTGACTGATGGCCTAAGTGACCCAAAGTCACACATGGTATCCATTACAGACCTGACAGATGTGAGCACAGACCTGAAGCTCAAGCTTTTATAGAATCAGAGTGGTTTGGATAGGAAGGAACCTTAAAGATAATCTAGTTCTAGCCCCTCTGACATGGGCAGGGACACTTTCCACTCAAAATGGATCACAACCTCTCAAACCATGATGTAAACTCTTGCTAACTTGCAAAAAGTTCATTGCTCTTCCAGCCTCATTTCCTCAGAAAACCTAAGCCATGCAATAACACAACAGCTGCCCCTCATAAAATATATTTTTTCTTTCATTGTCAAGAAGCGTTTCAGAAGCTGAATTTCATATGATTTGTTTTATCCAGCACGAGTTAAAAATCAAGTACAGTAAGACCATAGGCAGAAAAAAATCTTTCCCCCGAGCTTGAAATAGTCGGAATTACTCAGACTGGAGTGTGGCCAGGACACTGCCTTAACTCCCTTGTCCCTGTGGAACGCCTCGTTAGCACAGCCGTGGGGATGGATGTCACACCGAGCCCGTCCCGGGGCAGCAGCCCCATCACGGGAGGGCGATCCCCGGCTTAGCACCTCCAGCACAACCCCATGCTGCTTGTAGCACCTCCCACGGAGCTGAGCTGCAGGGACAGGTGGAATAAATGCATTTTTATCAGACTGCCCCGCATATCAACACTGCTGGCGAAGGGGGGGATGATCCAGCCGCATCCACCTGCTGCTCCCGAACAGCCACCGCCTCAAAACCTACCTGCTCGGCGATGCTGTAGTCGGCCAGCAGCTGCTCCTCCAGGTACCTGGCCATCAGCTCCGAGTCGGGCTGTCCCGCCGAGGGGGAGAAGCCCCAGCAGAGGCAGAGCCAGAGGATCATGGTGGAGGGCAGCGCCGGGGCTCCTGCCCCGCGGTGAGCGCAGAGCCCCGCTGCCGCCTGCGCTGCCGGCCCGCCTGCGGGAGCCTGACAGGACACACAGCGACCCACCCTCTCCTCCTCCTTCCCAGCTCGGGACCGGCCCCTTTTCCACGCAGGGCGGCCTCCCGTGCTGCAGGGAATCCTCGCAGGGCTCGCATCCCTCCGCGGGAGCCGCCGCCGCGCCCCTCGGGACTCCGCGCTCTTCATCGGCCCCCTCTTGTCCCCTGCAGGAGAGGGGCGATGCTGGGGGTCCCCGAGGTGCTGCCGCTTGTTATTTCGGCACCCACCGCCCCTCTCAGCGAGGGGAATGCTGAGGGGTCGTTTCCTACACCTGGCTGGTGCCGAGGAAGGGCCGGGATGGTACCCAGTGTCTCCTTCCCATGCCTTTAGGGAGCCCAGGAGGTGCTGCAAGGTTGGGGCTTTCCTAAGGGGTGGTAAAACCCTCTGCTTCCACCCTCTGTGAAGGGAAAGCTTCTCTTACTCCCCATCTGGAGAGCCCTGGCTGGTTTAGGAAAGGTGCCCCTAGGGCAGGGCAGGGCAGGGCTCCCTCCTCACCCTCACCTTGGCAGGTGCCCCGCCCGCAAAGGTGGCCAAGACACGTAATTCCACCCCCCTCTTGCCATCCTGACTGTGTTTCTCAGCTGGACAAAGCTGGGGTGACCTTTGCTCTTCCCTCCATTTCCCAGGGGCAGAGCCCTCTCCTGCCAGACCAGTCCTGGGCGAAGGTGGACACTTGTGGGACAGGCTGGATTCTGCCTGGCAGCTGCCAGGAACGTCCCTGGGGGCACGGCACTGCCAGCTGGCACCGACCCGGCCGGTCTCACCCCCAGGCATTCGGGAGCTCTACCTGCAGTGCTCACCTCAAATCAGGCGTATTTGCTACTCTGTTTTTCTATGCCGGCAGTAACTTCTCAAATCTAGCAGACCCAAACTTCCTCCTTTTTGTTTTGTTTTGGTTTTTCGGTTGGGTTTTGATTTTTTATTTTTTTTTGGTTGTTTTGGGGGGAGGGGGGTGTTTTGTTTTGGCAGATGCTCTCTGCTGCATGCACAAACCTGACATGGTTTAAACCACTGTATTTTCTTTTTCCTTTCCAGCTTTGGGTCACCAGGGATTGGAGCTGTTTTGGTTCATCTCCCATCCATGGCAGTAACAGTCCAGTGAGTGGCTCAGTGTCTCTCTGGCCTTGCTGAAGGTTTGTGCCCTCCAAATCTCACATATGTTTTTGAGAAGCTCCCCTTTCAGAGGGGAAGAGAGCAGCTGGAAATGGTCAGCACCTTTGGAGCTCTTTGTTAGCAAATTGATGGCTCAGATTTAGGCTGAGGTGACACCATGTTCACACACGAGCCCCTGCTGGCAATGCTGGCAATGAGGGAAGGAATCAAAAACCTGTCCAGTCCTTTTCCTGATGGAACCACTGGCAAGTCCAAAGGCTGCTGTAGTGGCCACATCCTCAGTGGGAGCTGCAGAACTGGGCAGCACCACAGGGAATGATGAAAGACTGATGTGGATGGAGAAGAGCAGATGCCGGCAGAAAGCTGGAGGGAGGATGGGACAGGATGTTTCAGGCCCCCAGAGACACCCCTCAGATGGTTCCTCTACTGATTTGACCCCTGCCAGAAGACAGTTGAGGCATTTTCTTCAGCTCTTCACCATCTCAAAGTGCAGAAGAAGAAGTCTCAACCACCCATTTGGGAATCAGTGAAGACTTAAAGCCATGGTTCAGGCTGAGGTCTGATTTAAGGACACACACACACACAAAAAATGGTTTTAAATATTTTTAATCCGTTTCCAGTTAGTTTCAGGTCCTACATGTCTTGCCTAGCTCAAACAGAGAAGTGCATGGAAGCAGCATCAGAAACAGGACTGCAGCCTCTTGTGCCCTTACTACTGGCATGAGGATGGTCTCAGCCTGCTCTATGTTTCACTACCCTGGTGACTCAGATGTGTAAAAGTCTTGCAGTGTAGGCTTAGAAATGCTGAAAACAGTCATTCAAGCCAATGCATATAGCATGATTTTCCTCCTGTTCTGGAAAACCTAAAGAGAATCAAGACAGTTGTGTAAAAGCAAGTCAAAAGTAGCCTGCTAAACCAAGGGGTAACAGTAGTCTGTGGTCAGGAAGGGGAGATATTTGCCACTTTGAAATAACCATTGCACAGTCAAGAGGCTTTTGGAATACCCTCCAAATCTCACCCACTGCAGCATTTGGCCACTGCTTCTCCCACTGCCCAGGGGAGGATCTGATGGCCAGGGTGTATCAGTGAGACTACAAAGGTGCAGCAGTACAGCTGAGCCTAAGCACACCTGGGGAAAGGAGGAGATTCAAGCCAGAACAGGATCCTCGAGCAGGTACAGGATAACCAACGGGCATGAGAGAGAGAGCTGGGAAAAGCACTGCCCTTCCTAAAAGGATTAGGAACAGCCAGCTCTGCTTATGCTCCCCTCAGCAAGGGCACGTAAGGACACAGCACGTGGGTAAACCAAGGTGTGTTTAGGCTTGCAGTTAGGCTTGCTGAGTGAACACTGAGCCTGGGGTCTTGATTGTTCACATTATCCCCTCTTAGCCCTCCTGGAGCACAGCCTCCTGGTTTGGGGTGTGAACATGGCAGGCACTGTTCCGGGGATGCCGCTGGAGTCCAAGACAAGCAGTTACTCAGGTGTGTTCACATCAGACATGTTCGATGCTGATTTTTGCAGACTTAGCAAGATGAGCAGCTGTTCTTTGCATGGGGGCTCAGCAAATTAAATTTCCTGGTGTGCCTGCAGCCAGCATGAGCAGAGACACCAGAGAGAAAGAGAGGCATGATCCAACAGCTGTGCTTTCACACACATTTCACCTGGAGGAGATCATCTTCTATCAAGGAGTCTCTCTGTGTTGACACACTAACATGGGCACCTTGGTAACCTTATGCAGGGTTAAATGCCCAACCAGCAGTGTCTGAAGCAGCAACTAAATCTATCCAAAGCAGCAACAAACTGTACCATTTAGTGGCATTCAAAGCCAGCAATTGGATCAAGGAATTGGCAAGAGTCCCAAAGGGTTACACAGGTGCAGTCATAGACAAATGTCCAGAGGTAAAATTAATTACCATGAAGTTCAGGGAATTGCATTCCATATCTTCCTTCAGGCCTTAATCTAAGCAATCTCCTCTGAAACATCTGGATGGGACCTGCTGGTCCCCAGTTCTGACACTATTGAGAGGTGCCTGTGTTCCTGGAAGAATTACAGAATGGTTTGGGTTGGAGGGGACAGTAAAGATCATCTAGTTCCAAACCCCTGCTATAAACAGGGCTGCTACCAGGTTGCTCCAGCCTGAACTTGCTCACTTCCTTTGGGGCATCCACAACTTCTCTGGGTAACCTGTTCCAGTGCCTCACTACCATCTGCATAAACAATTTCTTCCTAATATCCAATCTAAACCTCTCCTCTTTTAGTTTAAAACTGTTACCCCTTGTCCTGTCACTAAATGCCCAGGTAAAAGGTCAGTCTCCCTCTTTTTTATAAGCTCCCTGTGAGTACTGGAAGAGTGCAATAAGGTGTCTCCAGAGCCTTTTCTTCTCCAGGCTGAACACCCCCAGCTCTCCCAGCCAGTCTCCATAGCAGAAGTGCTGTAGCCCTCAGAGCATCTTTGTGTTCTCCTCTGGACTTGCTCCAACAGATCCACATTTCTGTCATGTTGAGGACTGCAAACCTGGATGCAGCACCCCAGGTAGGGTTCCATGAGGGCAGAGAAGAGTAGAAGGGTATTATCTGGGGTCCCAGTGGCTGCTGATCTCCCTGTTGCCATTAGCTGTGTGCACCATGGGCCAGCAGAGCATTTCAAATCTCCCAAATCTGGCATTATTGTGATGAATATCACCTGAAGTCTCTGCCAAAGGGCCTTGGTGCTGGGCATGTCTGACTGTGTCTGGGGGACTGCTGCATGTTTATATATCCTTTCCCAGAATGGCTGGTGTGTGATGGGATTAATGTCAGGGCAGTCACACCAAGTCTGTTGTCTTGCAGGTACACCCTGTTCTCACCTGGATCACTGGAAATTTCCAGATATGAAATTCAATATGGTAAGAAGAAGCTGTCTATCTCATCAGACACAGAAACTGAGACACTTCTCCCTGGGTGCAAGCCACACTAGCAGAATTTAATTATTCCTAGGGACAGGCTCTGCACAGCACTAATTCCAAGTGGTTCAGAGAGGACAGTGCATGAAAACTTCCTTCCAGAGGAATCCCAGCCTTGAGAGGACAGCTCACGGAACAGCCCAATGGACACATAGCACAAAACATCCTGATGAGCTCCTGTCCTCCTCATGAAACTCTGGGGAGGTTCACCTAAACTGGTGGTAGGGCTCTGGGCATCCTCAGCGCTTGTTCCTTCCGTGTATTGCCTGCAGCTCCTTGAGAGGTTTCAGCGTTTTGGGCTCTTTTGAACAGAATATTTGAGCAGTTTGTGCCATCTAGTGGTCGCACTGATTTCCCAATCTTATTACTTTTACCAAAAAAAAAAAAAAAAAAAAAAAAAAAAAAAAAAAAGCCACATTTAATGGTTGTGAGAGGACTGAAATAAGGGGTTACAAACTTGTTTTTTAAAATAAACTTTGTTCTAAAGGGACTTTTTAATCTCTTCAGAGCAACAGTGATTCTCTTCTTGGTCCAGGGGCACAGATAACTCCAGAACAGCCTTAAATTTCTGATGAGAAAGGACTGGTCACCCTGAACTAGGGGCACACGTGAACAAAAATCAGTTTATACACAAAATTCAAATCAAGTAGGTGCCATCAACACAGCAAAGACTGGCTGTCCTGTCCTGTTGCTCTTGCAGGAAAAGCTTTGTCAGAGCCATAGGTTTGATCCCACCTGTGCAGGGTTTTCCCAAGACCACTGTGAGGTTGTTAGCTTAAATACTGCCAGATTTTATCAAATAATGGGATCAGAAGGACAGGGCAGTGACCATCCCCCTGAATTGTCAGTGGAGAGGCCACAGCTTGAATGCTGTGTTCAGTTTTGGGCCCCTCACTACAAGAAGGGGATTGATGCACTGGTCCAGAGAAGGGAACAGAACAGGGGAAGGGTGTGGGCACCATAAGGGAGCTGGGGGGGCTCAGCCTGGAGAAAAGGAGGCTCAGAGGTGAAGTTGTCACTCTCTACAACCCTGACAGGAGGGTGCAGCCAGGCAAGGGGCAATCTCTGCTCCTGGGTAACCAGCAATAGGATGAAAGGAAATGGCCTCAAGTTGCACCAGGGGAGGTCTAGGTTGTACATTAGGGAAAATTTCTTCACCCAAAATGGTGTTAAGCACTGGAGAAGGCTTCTCAGGGCAGTGGTGTGATCATCATCCCTGGAAGTATTCAGAAAACATGTGGATGTGGAACTTGAGGACCACTTGGCAGTGCTGGGTTACTGGTTGGACTAGATGGCCTTGAAGGTTCCAACCTAAATAATTCTATGATTATTGAAAAACCCTGCTCCCATCCTCTCTGTTCTCCTCCTGTTCACTCCCCTCCTCCAAACACATCACTTTTCCCACCCCTTTTACCTGGCAGAGAGCTGAAAGGCCACTATTCTGCTGGCATTCCTTGTGAACTTCTGGGTGTAAGTTCAGGGCTCAGACTGAGAAACAGACTGTGGAAAAGATGGGGAAAGGATGAGTAACAGCAGACTTGTGCCACAGAAATCTTTTACTGAAACATTGAAGTGTAACATAACATAGGGGAAGATAGCAGAATATTATTAGTATTGTATGGTGAATATCATATAATACAATATAATAGACAAGAAAATGTAATGTCCTGTAATGTACTATAATGGGATCCAATCTAATCTAACATAATATATAATTTTATCTGCTGTTTTGTCCCAGATTTCACATGGGAATTCTGTCATTTGCATTGAAGCTGCTCAGATGTCTCAAAAAATCCTTCCTTTGTGGAAGAGTGGAAGGGATACTCCAGCAACTTTTGCCAAAAGGTGTCTTCCTCCCTTCTTTTCCCCTTTTGCTTTGCTGTCTTACTTTATCTCATCACCTCTAGTACCCAAAGGAGTACCTGGGGAGGCCAAAAAACTGTTTCAAAAGCACTCAGGGTCCATAGAACGTGCATCTGAAAATATCATCAGATGTTCTCATGGGACTAGTTTTGGAAAATTGGAACTACTCCACCATCAGCTATGATCCTTTCCCAGCAGAAGAGAGAAAAGGGTATTTGTGTGGGTCAGGATCCAACCCCAAGGTCTCTTCCAGCCCCTGTGGGTTGGTTGGGTGCTCAGGCCCTTGGAGAAGCCCAAGGCTGCTGCCTCCATCGTGCTGAGAACCAAACTTCACCTCATTTGCTATAAACAGACAAACAGGGAGTGAGTTCTTGCTGAGATCTTTTGAAGTTTTTGGATACTGCAAGCTCTGTGCCTAGCAGGAAATTAGTCAAACATCACGGGAAGCTACAAAAGCAAGGAGTGAGCCTATCCAAGCCAGGGCTGTTATCGAGGGCAGAGGCAAGTGAAGACACTATTTGGATAACCCTTGCTCAGGCACCACAGCTCAGACTTGCGTTGCAAGGCAAATATTTACCTACGGCCTAAACAAAGTCAGCATTTCAGAACTTTGCTCAAAATGCTGCACAAACCTGGGCTGTTTCCTTGAACTTGTCTCAGAGAAGAGAAGGACTTGTGTCTGTACCCGTGCAGGCTGTTCTCAGGAGGAAGCAAGTGGGAAGAAAATGAGATATCTGAGCAGCTTCCTGGGTTTGTTCCTCGTTTGTGGAGTCGGAGGCTTTGATCTTGTCATCGACGACATCCCAGATGTGAGTATTTGGAGGCAGGACCCAGGTCTCCCTTGTTTGCTGAAGTCCATACAGAAGCTGCAGTGGGAGCAGAATTGGGTCACTACTTCACAGTTCTCTTCTACTTTTAACTGTAAATATTCTGATAATTGGTCTTCATCTGTCATTTTTAGTGCTGTTTTTTTAATATTACTAAAGTGGGGATCATTTCAGAACAATGTCAATTTTCTTTTCAAGCTGGTTTTATATTTTCACTTTAGTGTTGCCTTTTCTGGTGTGGTTTTAAACTTTAAACATTCAAGTGGGCTTCTACACTCAGATCTTCAGCATGTTTTATACCCTGTTTCCATGGAACATGCAGAAACAGGACACCTAGACATCTTAGTGGATGGAGTCTCCTGTGTGGGACACTATGAAATTCAACAAAGCTTTGCATGGAATTGGGTTTTTGTTAACAGGAATTCAAATATGGAGTGAATATCCTACTGACTTTACATTTGTCAGCAGAGGGATAAGATAATTTATAAGAGACTCTAATTTCTTGGGATAATGATGAAGTTATAGCTTTGATTCTGAAACTGAGTCTAAATTTAAACCCCCAGGCTCAGGTGAACTTAGATTTGGTGTCTACACCCATTTCCACATTGTAGTTTTGAAATATTTCTGTGAAGTCAGCAGGGATGACATGAGGCTTTCTTTTCCTTTGCAGAACTAATAAAAATCTTCAGTGAGCTGGGATATCCCATTTTTCTTTATATTTACAGCCATTTTCTTGACTCAATGAGATTTTAAAAGTGGGTTTGTAATTCCCAGGAAAAGTATTCCAGACCTGTGGTTCTTTCTAATTGTAGATGTCTTATCAATTTAACATCAATGTGCTTGAACAATTTAAATTCATTTTGTGCAAACCTTTGTATGTATGCTATCACATAAATTGGAAAGGAACTCATGCACTTAAACTTCTTTATTGCCATAAATAAAACTCATAACAAAATTTAATTAGGAGTATTGCTGTGGTGTGACCCACACTTTTAAATGAATCAATGCAGCTTTGCTCTTTGAAAAGACCTGATGTTCTTTTGCTGCTAGTGGGAAGAATTTAGTTCTCAGGTATATTGGTATAAAACCAGAGACAATTTCTACTGGTTTGAGCAGAAATTCTCTGAACTTGCTGGTTTGAGTGAGATCAGTGTCTGAAATGCTGTAGTCTCCATGGCTAGACCCATCCTGATGATAATCATCTGCCTCTTGCTCTTTGTGGTCATTTCATGTTAAATATTACTCCTTGTTTCAGAAGGAAAGGCTGTAAAATGATGGCAAAGGTCATGATCTTATAGGGGTTTATAGAACTGGTTGGCCACTGAGGGAAACTGCATGTGTGGAGATTTTGGTCTGAGATGGTTTGTGCTTTTGCTCCCCATTTGCATTCAGGAGAGGTAAATTCCCTTTAGAACTCTCCTGTAAAGTGCTAATCAATAATAAATCAAACGTTAAATCAAACAGTAAGGCAGCAGCAACACTTTCTTTCTTCTTCTCTCTCCTCTAGGAAGTGGAAAACCTGATTGATTTAGAAATTGATGGATTTCCCTCAAGCTCCAAGGCGAGAAATGGCAGGTACCAGGTACAGTACCAGAAATGCCTCAAGGAGGAGGGAAGGAGAATGCCTGGGAGCTCTCTCTGGGTGTCTTGTTCCAGTCCCAGGGCTGTGAGTGTGCAGTCAGGTGGGCCTAGCTGGTCTGTACAGGCAAGGAGACTTCCACATCTGTGGCTGGGACAAGAACTGCTGCTCTCCCTTAAGCACAGCAAGGCTTTGTTCTGTATCTCTGCTCCTGGGGTGGTAAACAGTGGAGATGCTTCTCTAACTTCATGTGTGGGCAAAGTCCCCTTGATACTGGTCAGGCTTTTCCATGAGAAAATGGAGAAGACTTCAGACACTGGCAAGTGTAGGCTGAAAACTTTCAGGCCATTCACCCATGTTTAACTCTGGTCAAAGAGTGACACTCAGTGATGAGCTGGTGGCATCTGAGATCTGGGAAGAAAATTTGTTTCCAGCTCACTGATGGGTTGCAGGTTATTTTAGTCTGTTGGCTTGGGAAATAGAAACATTTAGAGCAGCATTGCAAGAGTTTTTCTGTGTTTTAAACAGTAGCAATTAATGATAATACTCGTTAAATCAGTTGTTTGAATATGTTAATTTTTCATTACACTGCATGGAAGAAATAATGATCAGAGTGGACCTTGTCCTCCACCAAGCCCTGGTGCTGCTTTTCTTGAGCTAGTTCAGTGTAGTGAAAATGGAAGATCCTCTTGAGTAATGTTGGATTTCCCAGCATCTTTGAAATTACACACAGGCAAACCTGTTTTTTTTTTTATCCTAAGGCTTTGGATGGAACTTATTGATACCCAAAGCCTGCATAACAGTGGAAGAAAATGGCAGATTTTAGCATGAGTATGAATCAAGCCTGCTTACATTTGCCAGTCCAGTATTCAAATAATTTAATAATGATCTAAGCATGATTATGAAATCCCCCCTTGTTGCACTTCTTTGGGGCATCATTTCTTTCCAACCTGTCTGTATCAGTGCCATCCATATGTGTTATGCTGCCTTCGGTCCCAAAATTTCAGGATACATAAAGGCATAGACATGTGCATGCAGCAATTTGCAATTCTACCACTGGTTTCATTATACCAGTTATTGCTTTTATTCCCTTACATTATTTCCCATCCTTTACCTATCAAATGAATCTTTGCAAACCAGTAGAACTAACATCTCAGCTACTCTTTCATTAGCTGAGTCACAGTAAAATATAACCAATGAGGGTAAACTGAACTGTGCAAATCATCTTGAGACAGCAGCTCTTGGCCAGCAGCAGGCACACAGTTATTTACTGTTCATAGCTAAAAGAATACTGTTTCCCAAATTATTTTTTCAGCACTATGCTTTTCTGCAAAGAGCTCACCAGTTCATTGGCAACAAGGCAACAGAGCTCCTCCCAGACCTTATTGATTGCCTCCCAATACAGAGGATGATATTCTAGGTACAGATAAGGTGTTCTGCTATTTTGCTCCTGAGTAATTCCCCAAATGCTGTGCCTCAGGTATGTGAATGGTCCTCGTGACCACAGCAGCAGGGCCTTCCATGGACTGGAATGCAGGTGACCTCATGAACCTCCCTATGGTGGTACACAGCTGTTATCTCTCTTTTGGAGATAGATAATGTGTCTAGACTTGTGATGCACCCTGTGAGATGGGATGTTCTGCAACACAGTCCCCAGACCTGAGTCCGGATCTCTGACTGTCCAGAGGTGGGTGAGATCTCACCTTTTTCCTTACTGTTCTGCCTGCCTGGTTTGCCCTCCAAGAGAAGCAGCACAGGAGAGATGTAAGGCAAGAGATAGGGTGGAATGATAGAATCATGGAATGATTTTGGTTGGAAGGGACCTTAAAGACCGTCTTGTTCCAACTGCCCTGCCATGGGCAGGAACACCTTCCATACCTTCCACTGGACCAGGTTACTCCAAGCCCCACCCGACCTGGCCTTGGACACTTGCAGAGATGGGGCAGCCACAGCTTCTCTGCACATCCTGTGCCAGGGCCTCACCTCCCTCACAGGGAAGAATTTCTTCCTAAATCAGCTGGTTGGAGACTCCCCCAGCTCCCAGCATATATAAATGTAACCAAACAGACAAAGTTTCATCTGCAGCACCAAGTCTTAGGTCTGAAATTTCTCTTCTTGCATCTCACAGTGAGGATCCCCTGCAAGGAGAGTGAAGAGGTTGCAATGGAATTGGAGTGTGTTTAAAACTGCTTAGGAAATTACAGGAAAACAAGTGAATTATGAGGGAACAGCACCTCAAAGAAGGGCATTCCAGGTTGATCACAAAATCACAGAAACATGGAATGGTTTAGGTGGGAAAGGCCCTGAAAGATCACCTAATTCCAATCCCCAGCAATGGGCAGGGACAATTCCAGTAGACCAGGTTGCTCCAAGGCCTATCCAATCTGGCTTTGAACACTTGCAGGTCACATCTTCTATCTCGTTTCTCATGTTGGGCATCTGCTTTTCAACATTTTTTGTGCCCCAGTAGAAAAGAAATTTCTGTCAAATGCAGAACATCTGTGATTCTGCTCTCCTTATTTTACTAAACAGCCACAATGTCCATGCACAGTGATTTGAACAAAGATCACTGTGAAGGGTTAAATATCCATAGCCTGCACAGGTGTCAGGAGAAGATGCATCTCAGTATGGGAAGACAGCGCCCAGCATCTGTCCTTCAAGCAGTTCCTGAGGCACATGTTGTCATCATTCTAATTAGCAATTTGCCACACATGAGATGTAGCTCAAGATCCTGTTTTCTGTGCAGTGATCAACAGGTCTGGATGTGGTTTAAAAGCAAGGATCAGCCATGAATCCTCATGCTGGAAGTAGCAGGAGCCTCATGTGCCACAGAAGTCCCTGTTCTCAATAATTGCATCAGCACTCAGACCTCAATGAATGATCTTCAAGGCCAGGTTGGATGGGGGTTGGAGCAACCTGATCTGGTGGAAAGTGGCCCTGCCCTTGGCAAAGGAGGTGGAATTAGAGGATATTTAGGGTCCCTTCTTAACCAAACCATTCTGTGATTCTGCGTTTCTATGATTCTGGGGTTCAAGTACCTGAACATAAAGGTACAGCTCTGCTCTCCTGACCTGTTGGAGTGGCTGCCCTCAGCCTCTGAGCTCCCAGGGGTATGGCTGGCCCACCCCATGTCTGATTTCTAACAACAGCCATGGAAATCTCTACATGTGCCAGTGATAAGCTCCCTCTCCATCGGCACCTCCCCCTTCTCCCAAGAATCAGGAAGAAAACCTGGGCATCCTGAAAGCTTTAACCACCATTCCTAAAGTGGGTCAGGAGCCCTAAGCTGAGAACCAGAAAAATACCCCCACGAAACAAAACCCCTCTGTGCTAAGGGCTTGGTCTTCATCTTTCTAAAATTAAATTTGTTTCAGTTAATGTTGGTCTAGTTTTAATTTGTATTCAAGCTGGTGATGTTCCCCATGCCAAGGGTGTGTGTGTGGCCAACAACCATTCTTTGTGGTATGTTTCTTTGTCAGGTGTGAAGGTGCAGTTCACCTTGCAGTGAAGTTTGTAGGGTGTCAGGATGGACTGAGACAGGATCAGTCCATCAGGCTTTGCAGAGGGTCTCTAGAGAGCCATAAATTTCAATATCTTGAAACCCCAATCAGAATGGTTCAGGTAGAGCCTTTAGAGCTGGAAAATGAAAACCTGCATTTGTTCTCAGGCAGGCAAAAATCTTGCAGTGTCTCCATCTGCCTTTAAAGTGTCCTTAAAACCATGTCTTTAAAATGAACTTGTGACATCATCATCATCATCTCTTATACAGCACAAGATTTCCCTAGAACAGTGTATTAATTAGTTTCAAATGAAGTTAACAACTGCAGAGCAATCTTCGTGTGCCTCATGGGATTAAAGATGTTTTCATGAGCATCTTCTGTGGTTTTGGGTCCTCTTGACCCTGGAGAGCTGAAGTGGCCTAGTTGTGATGATAATATGAATGTAGATCTCTCCATTAACCAATTGCATCTAGGTGAGCCAAATTCTCTTTCTGGGGATTAATATAAATATTTCATATGTGAAGGGTATTTTTTAGGGAATTAAACTAAATTATTCAAATGGCCACAAGATGTCAGCACCTTGCCATAGAAATTTCCAAATGGAACAATTCATAAGGCAGAAGGGAAAACCACAACCATTAATGAGCAATTTCATCTAAGTAATGCACACATAACTAACTTCCATAGGCACAAACATGTAAATGTAATATCAACTGCACAATGGATTTTTAAATTCATACATATTGCACATAATACATAAATAAATATTCTCTAATATAAATGACAGCAAAGTGAGCTAAAGAAGTCTGGGATTTTTTTCATCAAAAAAAAAAGAGAACACTCCTTTTAAAAACAAGGATGTCTGAGGATGACTTTCTGCCAGCATGCTTTGCTTTTAGGAAGAATGTTTTTCTAGAAGAGAATGTTTTCTTACAAAAAAAATAAAAGACAGAGGAAGAAAGCTGTCCTGTTTATGATAGGTTCTGAGGCACAGCTGGAAGATCACATGCTTCAACATCCCGTGTAGAAATACATAAAATAAGACAAAAGGAATATTCACGCTCAGTCTGGGAACTCAAACCAATTCTCATTCATGTCCAGAGAAGGGCAACCGAGTTGGGCAAGGGTCTAGAGCACAAATCTGATGAGGAGCAGCTGAGGGAGCTGGGGGAGCCCAGCATGGGGAAAAGGAGGCTCAGGGGGGACCTTCTGACTCCCCACAACTCCCTGACAGGAGGGGGCAATCAGGTGGGTATCAGGCTCTCCTTCTGGGGAACAAGAGACAGGATGAGCAGAAACAGCCTCAAGTTGTGCCAGGGGAGGTTTAGGCTGGATATTAGGGAACAATTCTTCACTGAAAGGGTTGTCAAGAATTGAGACAGGCTTCCCATGGTAGCCTTGGAATCACTGTTGTTGGAAGTGTTCAAAAAAATGTAGATGTTTTGTGGTAGTGCTGGCAATGTTGGGTTGATGGCTGGACTTGATCTTAGAGGTCTTTTCCAGCCTTAATGGTTAATTCTCTATGATTCCTAATCTTAGAAGACAGTTTTAAGACACTAATCCGTGCCTTGAAACAGCCAGTCAGTGCTCTTATCCTTGCTGAAATATCCCCTCCATATTCTTCTTTTCCAGCGGAGCACATCTGACTGGGGGTACGTTGGAGATCTGGTGAGTATTTTTCTTCCTCTGTGGTAAATAATACTGAACAAAGTGATTTTTTAGTTAACCATTTTTTGGAAATCAATCCCTCTGTTTGTTCAGTTCCTTGTTTTTACTGCCGGTTGGGTATTAACCTATTTTCTTTAAACAGAGAGCTGTTTGCACAATACTGTTGATACATCTGCTCTTGGAGGGAGAAGGGTATGGTAAATATGAAGAAATAAGCACCAAAAGTGATTAGACAATGTCTTAATTAAACACTTTAATGCTGTTCTCCCTCTGCTGTGGTTTAACCATTTATAACACTAGGTCTGTAATCAGTGCTTCAAGTCTCCTCTCTTTAGGACTGTTATTGAAAATGTGAGCTCTCTCCTCCTCATTATATGACGTTCAGGATTACTGTATAGCTTTCCATGCTGGATTGCCCTCATAGAGCAACTCCAAGGACTCATTGTGTGGTGAAAAGCAAGGAAAACTTTCCAGTTTAGTAAATACCCTCTTTCAGCTGAAATGTTATAATGAACTATATTCACATGAATATCCTGCCACAATTGCCAGGTAAAATATGAAGATGTCCTGAACTTGAGCTCATGTCCCCTCTAGCTGCCATACTATAAGGAACAGCAATTAAAAAGTAGCACTGAGACTATAAAAAGGATTGATATTGTCCTCTAGGGCATTTTTTCCAGCAGTGCCCTAAATTTATAGAGCAAGTTTGTCAATTGCAGGTGGAGGATGATGACAAGATAGGTCTTTACAGCTACAAGGTTCAATCCACCATCACATCTCGGTTGGCCAACACAATGATCCAAGCCAAGATGGTGAACAATGCAAAGCGGCCTCAGCCCATCATATTTGATGTGCAAGTCCCCAAAGGAGCTTTCATTGACAACTTTACCATGTAAGTAGTGGTCAGGTATCAGCCTCATCCTCTGGGAGCATTCAGTGGGATGGAAAGGAAGTATTTGTAAAAGCAAAAGGCTCTTATTATTTTCCAGGTTCAGTGTAATTTTTGTAGCCTTTTGTCAAAGAAAAAAGGCTCGTGTCATCAGTCAGTCTGTCTGTCCAGGTCTTCCTCTCCACTAATTATTGAGCCGTTGGTCAATACCAAAAAAATTGGATAGAAGTCTCAAACAGACTAAACCCCTGCCTTGTCAGATCAAAGGAGAGAGACCCAAATTAGAGCCTCACTGAACAGAAACTGGCCTGGTTCAGCACCCATTCAGAGAAGCAGCAGCCAACTTGCTGGTCAAGAGACGTCCTGATCCATATTCCCAACCAGCCATGACTTCGGGAACTGCCTTCCCTGCCCAAAGCATGGGGAAAGTGTGAAGGAGGCAGAGGAGAGCAGGTCCTTCTCAGAGCACAGTGGTGCTGGCTACTTGAAAAAAAAAAAAAAAACAGGTAGGGGAAAAGATAGAGCTCTAGTGAAAATCAGACTTCATTACTTTGGGGTTAAACAAGAACCTTGTTATTTCATTTCCCACCAGCTTGGATTTCACTGATGTAAACTGAAGAAACAGCCCTCGATTGTAAAGTTGTTTCTTTTGCAAACTGACTGTGCTTCTGTCTCCTAGGGATATCAATGGTATCACATTTACCAGCCATATTCGGGAAAAATCTGAAGCCAGAAAAATGTATGCTCAAGCAAAAGCCAAAGGCAAAGCTGCTGGAATAGTCAGGTATAAAGACTTTGGCATTTGGGTTTTTTACTAAACTTACTCACAGGAGAACTGAGATGACCCATCCCAGCAGGAGACAGATGAGGGGGAATCCTGAGAACGAAAATCCTTACTTACAGCAGCTCTGATATTTAATTGTCATGGACTTGAACTGTGTTTGTGCTTTCAGCTTGCTGAAACACCCTGTGCTAACAGGCAACTGCAGCACCCTGATAGAGGCCACATTTAGAATCACACAGCAAAATCCTCAATCTACACCAAAGTGCAAAGCACTTTTTTCTTCTCCTTGTATTTTCTCAAACTAACCCCAGAGATGACTTTTCAGGAGCAATGCCTTGGATATGGAAAACTTCCAAACAGAAGTGAATGTGCCCCCAGGGATGAGGATCCAGTTCCAGCTTCACTACCATGAAATGATCCGAAGGAAGCTGAGCTCCTATGAGCACATCATCTCTGTGAAGCCAGGACGCCTGGCCAAGCACATGGAGGTAAAGCAGAGTTGGGGTGTGCAGGCAGAACCCCACAGGTGAATCCTTGCTGAGAAAGCACCCACAGTTTTCAGGGAGGTGTCTCTGCCCACGGCAGGGGACTTGGAACTGGATAAACTTTAGGATCCCTTACAACCCAAACCCAACCCAGCGAAATCTAAGCTGCTGGGATTCTAAGAGAAATCATGGTTGGGGAGGGACAGCCAGAGGCCATCAGGTCTCATAGGATGCTTCCTCATGACGTTAGAGGTTTTTGTGAAAAGCACAGTTCCAAATAAATAGAAAGCATTGTTTGTTTTCCTTCAGTCAAGTCAGGTTTACACAAGAGTATAAAAATGTCAAAGCTTGTTTGCCCAAGTGGTTCTGACGTGAGTCAGACATGATTCAGGAGATTCTCAGCTGTTTTTATGAGTGGAGACAGGGCACATTTGCTCCTCACTTTCTGAGGTTGCTCCAAGCCCTGTCCAACCTGGCCTTGAACACGTCCAGGGATGGTGCAGCTCTCCACACTAAATGTCCTCCCTTCCTGCCTTCAGGTGGATGTCCGCATCATTGAGCCGCAGGGACTTCGCTATGTGCATGTTCCTAATTCACTGGGAGATCATTTCAATGGAATCACCACCATCTCCAAGGGAGAGAAAAAGGTAACCAGTCACAGACGGGGAAAACACAAAATCTTCAGTTTTCACACTTCCTCTGTGCAGTCCTGGCACTTTATGTACATGGAAGCATGCAAAAATGCAGCAAAAGTCTGTCTTTACTTCCTTAATAATATGCCAGGCAGTATTGTTTCTTGATGTTCAGATTCACCCCCATTCCTAATATAGCAAATTATTTAAGAGGTAGTATGTGCCTATATTATGCCTTATCTTCTAAGGAAATTTCAAGTCATCCAGTTAAAACAAAAAAAATGCCATAAAGTCTGCAGGATCAATCACATAACTAATGAAAATGTTTCCTACTACTCAATCCACAGACAAATTACAATCTTTTGTTTGGGAAAAAAAAGTCAATTAGAAATCTATTAGAAATGTTGATAAAATTATGGATAGTTTCAACTGGGGAAATGTTAAATAAGCCAAAGTATTGCCTAATAGAAAAGGTTTGCACAGCTCTAGTTGAAAGATTTGGTGCTGTAGATGGGTCATGTAATTTATGTCACAGTTGCTACTACTGAATCAACAAATCCAGATAAACCTTAGTGCTGTTTTTCTTCTGAAGTGACAAAGTCCATTTTCCACAAATAACGGAAGCAGAAAAGTGTTTGGTGAAATCAGGCATTTCATGGAGAGGTGGAGTCTCTGTGTCCCCCTCTCACACCACCCCTGGCTGACTGCTGATCTCTCCTCCTTTCAAGGCTCACGTTTCTTTCAAACCAACAATGGCTCAGCAGCGAAAATGCCCCAAGTGCTCGTCCACGGCCGTGGATGGAAATTTTGTGGTGCAGTACGATGTGAACAGAGAAACCACAGGGGGAGAACTGGAAGTAAGTGTGTCTGCTCAGCTGGGACCAGAGATCTGTGAAGAGAGGAATTGCTGCCCTTCAGCTAAACTTCATCCGTCAGGGGAATAAGTGTGAGGACGAGCTCTGTATCCAATTGAAAGAACAGAGGGATTTTAAGTGGGCAGAATGGATTTATTTAATTTATGACTAAGACATGGGCTTACATATAGTAGGAGCAGATTCCTGTCATATCCAAAAGCCAATGTCTTTATACCTGGCAGCACTCTGGTGATTTAATGTAGAATCAGAGGATGGAGTCATTGGATGTTGTACCAATACATCACAAGGAGACAACCAGAACATTACTGTTTTTATGTTAACATGAAGCTGAGTTATGAGGTTGAATTATTACAGGCAGAAGAGTCTTTTTTAAAAGCATTTTTCATTCCTCCCCATGCTAGTGCATGGAAGTTGTTTGAGAACCAGGCTCTGGTTTTACTGAGTAAAAATGGTGTAAGGCTACACAGATGTGCAGAGCTGAAAGTTGGAATTGGCCAACAAAGAAGAGAAAAAGACAATAAGAAAAAATAATTGGCTCATTAAGAAGATAAGAATTTTCTTCCCTGCTGTTGTTTTGAGTTTTCTGAAATCTTTTCTATCACTCACTTCACTGCAATTTCTTTATTTTATTTTGCAGATTTTTAATGGCTATTTTATTCATTTTTTTGCTCCGGAAAATCTTGATCCACTGCCCAAAAATATTTTATTTGTTATAGATGTCAGTGGTTCCATGTGGGGACTGAAAATGAAACAAGTAAGTGTTTTACCTCTGTTGCAAAATGAACCTCCTGCCAACTTTCCTCATGTGCTTTACCACGCAATTCTGTAGCACACTGGCATGTAAAATTACCAGCTTAGTTCTTTACGCTTTACTCCACTGAATTTGGAGAATATTTGGAATCAAAGACTTCATGATTTTACCCTTTCTTTATAATGCTTCTTCCATATTGTAAGGAAGAGGTGGTAACAGATTTTAACTCTAAATTTAAATTTAAATTTAAATCCCAATATATTTTTCGAAGGCTCTGACCCCCTTTTTCTCTAATGTTCTACACTGAATCCTGGGAAAATCTCAGTGGGGATATTCCATCCCTGCTTTCAAAATGTGGATGAATTGTTGACAGCCCTCTGAAGACCACTAAGGATTGTTTAGTCAACATAAACCATAGAGGGGTAAAAAAGATTTTAAAAATAAGATACTTTAGTCTGCAAGAGAAAATGCTTCGAGAAAGATAATCAGCCTCCAAAAATGCAAATAATTGTTCAGAAAGGGAAACTCATCAACCGACATTTCTGCTCAGCCAGGGTAGAATAAGATGGAGTCAGATGGATTTGCAGCAGCAGAGATTTATGTTATATATTAGGAAAAACTCTGTAGTCCTGACTGAGGAGTTTGGGAGATTGTATATCATGTGTCACTGAAGGGTTTTAAAACTGACTAGACAAACATTAGCTGGGGATCATCCAGGTGTATTTGAATTTTCTTCAGAGCACAGTAGTAAGGCTTGGCAGATTACTTCCTTGGGGAAATCAGTGCAGCAGAACTGGGATACAGGCTAATTGTCACTTGTTTAAGTCACACATCTTCCTTACTCTTCCTAACTGCAGGTTTTTGGTGTTTCTTTGGTGAAATGTTCAACATTATGCTGTAAGTGCAAAAAAAGAAAAAGGAGAGGTTTGGACAGCAGGTGCTAATTTGGATTTCCGTGCTCATGTGCTTATTCCACAGAGATGACTGTGGTCACCAGCTAAGAAGAGGCTTTCATAAGCATAAGCATAAACCTGTCTTTCCTTAACTTTCTCCTCAGACCATCGAGGCCATGAAGGCAATACTGAGTGAGCTGCGTGCTGCTGACCAGTTCTCCCTGATCGACTTTAACCACAACGTCCGGTGCTGGAGAGATAATCTGGTCTCAGCCACCCCCTCGCAGGTGGAAGATGCTAAGAAGTACATCCAGACAATCCATCCCAATGGGGGTATGAGGTTTTGATTGCAAGGTGCTCCCAGAAGTTCCATATCACAGGAATGGGTACCTCAGACAGCCTTCAGACTGTCAGAGTACTCCTACAAAGAGAGTCTGATTCCCAAGATAGGAAAAGAATGCCTAAAGAAGAGCAAGAATTGCAGTTTATTGTGTTAGGTGACATTTCCTTCTATGGCAGATAGAACATAGACCACAGAACAGCTGCCCTTATCTCTCTTACTTCCTGACTCAGAGATCTCAAATATCCTTGAAAGATCAAGTTCATCTCATAGGCCTGGATGAACAGGTAGATGAAATATTCCCCAAGCAGGGAATCACAATCACTTGCCCCTGGTTCACAGCCAGCTGAATGCTAGCCAGCAGTGTGCCCAGGTGGCCAGGAAACTCATGGTGTTCTGGCTTGTATCAGCACTTGTGTGGCCAGCAGGACCAGGGCAGTGACCCTCCTGCTGTGCTGGCCACTGGTGAGGCAGCACCTTGAGGGAGTCCTGTGGTCAGTTTTGGGCCCCATTTGACAAAAAAGGCCCTGAGGTGCTTGGGTGAGTCCAGAGAAGGGCAACAGAGCTGGAAAGGGTCTGGAGTACAAGTCTGTGAAGAACAGCTGAAGGACATGGTTTGGTGGGGGGCTGGGTTAGTGGTTGGACTCGATCTTAGAGGGCATTTCCAACCTTAATGATTTATTGATTCTATCAGCTGCTAAATGCCATGTGGGCAAACTGTTTATCTTTTTTGTGCCTTCATTCCCCACCTGATAAACAAGGACAGATGCCCTTTTTAGCTGTACAGGTCTTTGGAAGAGGCTTTTGAGGATTTTAATCTGGCACAATCTCTGAGGTGCAGCTCTGGTTTGGTTATTCAGTTATTTGTACATCAAATAGCATGGAGAGGCTCTCCCTAACATCAGAGCCCTCTGGTGCTGTGGCACCTTCATTTCCAGAAGCTTTCACTAGAATGAACACGAAATTACAGGCTTGTCCAAAATCATCAGAGTGCTGGGAATAGGAAACCATGCTGGATATATGAGTGCCTGACTGTTACCCCAAAAGAATTGACAGATAAGCTTAGAGATCAGCTCCCATCCAGCAAAGCCAGCTTCAGTGCAGCATTTTACTATCTTGTCTCTGGAGTTGCTGATTTTTTCTTTCTTGACAAAGAAAATACCTATTTTCTGACTGCTCAGCCTTCAGATTTCTGTTCCTCTCACACTGATTTCTGACTCTGCCCCTTCTGTGCCACAAATCAAACCTTAGATGAGGTCAGCAAACAGACACCTCTTCTTGTCCAAGGAGTGGGCTGATAGCCAGAAAAGGAAGTTTTTCCGTTCCCTCATTCAATCACCTGCAAACCCAGTAATTCTCCTCACAGCAAATAGTTCCCAACACCACAAATGGTCACACTGGAACTAGTGAGGGGCAACGGATTGGCCTCATGAGGATGACAGCCTGGGATGAGAAAGGGAACCAGAGTGCAGAAAGGTGTACCTGAACACCAAGGAGGAGGGGTTTTGCTGCCTTGATCTCAGCTCTTGTCAGTGTTAACTCCACTGGGATCTTAGAACCGATCTGGATTAGACAAGAATCAAACTTGTTCTCTTTATTGTGTCTTTGACAGGCACAAATATCAATGAAGCTCTTCTCCGAGCCACTTTCATCCTGAATGAAGCCAAAAGTTTAGGCATGTTGGACCCTAACTCAGTCTCCATGATTGTATTGGTGTCTGATGGAGACCCAACAGTAGGTAAGGATCCTGCTTTGGGTGAGGAGAAAGGACGGTGGGGAAAGCCTGAGAAAGGCAACAAGTAGATATTTCAGCAGTAAGTCAAAAAAAATTCCATTCATCTTTCTTCTGATGCTTTTGGCAAGTGCTAGAAGTGCCATGGGGCTTTGCACAGAAGCTTTCAAAAGGTGAGCAGCTTGTTATGCAGGTTATGAATTTCTTGCAATTTGCAGAGGTGCACAAGTCGTGTGGGACAGGTAATCAAAATAGCCTTAGAGAAACTGGGCTTTTGTGCAAGCTAGTCTAGTGGAAATTGTCCCTTCCCATGTCAGGGGGATTGGAACTGGATGATCTTTAAAGTTCCTTTCAACACAAACTATTCTATGATTCTGTGATTCCACAATTCTACAAAAATTTCTTCTTTCCATGACCTTAGCCCACACAGATTTATGCAGTCACAGACACAACATCAAAATCAGGAAAAAAGAGTGGAAAGCAAATTAATTTGGATTGGATTTGGTATAGGTCAAAGCAATTGCTGACTTGAAGATGACTGCTTCAAAAAGTCTGCCATTAAAATGAGCCTGAAAAAACCCCAGTCCCAAAGATGACAGAGAATAGTTTAAGTATGAGAAAGTGTAAGTAAAATCTTCATGGAGGTATCTTAATCTGCAGAGAGCTTGAATCACTAATTCTGGGAGAACTCTAGGTGTGCTTTAATTACAAAACCCCTAGAAAGTTACTGAGAGCCCTGGATATACAAAGAAAAAGCATCAGACACCAAAAAAAGCATCCAAAAGTATTGTCTTCAGTGAAAACAACTTGTTAATCTCTATCCAGAAGAAGCTCAAATGTTGCTGTAGGCAGTGGAAATTTGGCATTGAGCTTGCTGTCTAGATTTCCTTAATATCCAGAGAGAACCAGAGACACAGGGAGAGCAGGAATGTGCTCACCTTGATGGAGACTTTCCTGTTGCTCAGGTGAATGTCACCCTTTCTGTGTCTCCAAGGTGAGCTGAAGCTGACCACAATCCAGAAGAATGTGAAGCAGAGCATAAAGGATGAATTCTCCCTCTTCTGCCTCGGGATTGGGTTTGATGTAGATTACGATTTCCTGCAGAGAATCGCGACTGACAACCGTGGCATGGCCCAGAGGATTTTTGGAAATCAGGAGACTTCTCTCCAAATGAAGGTGAGTTTCTGCCTCATTCCCTCTGAAACTCACCTGTTCTGTTCACTGCTGTAAGTCCACTAGCAAGAAGGTCTCAAAAATCACCATTTCTTCTGGAGAGTCCTGCAAGGTATCAATCACATTTCAGGTTGAGTAGTCCTAGTTACAGTTTTAATAATATCTGTAAAACATACTTTACTTCCCTGAATAGGAATAAAACAGCTTTAACTATACAAAAAGATTTTCTGAATTAAAATTAAGGCCTGGATGTTACTTTAGGCCATTTCATCACTAACAAAAAGCCTAGGTATAAATGCTAAATGATAATCCAAACTTAGCCAATGTAAGAAAAATTTAAACTCTACCCCGTCTCCAAATCTGTGAACCGGAATTGCTGCTGATCAAACTCTAACATCCTTATACTGTTACTATTTCCTGATTTCGCCATCTGTACAAGAATTAGGCAGGAAGTAGCTGGGTGTCTTACACAGTAGCCCAGAGCTGACCAACCTGATAATGGATTGAGGCCACACTGTGCTCAAAACTTTTAGGTCTAGGAAGAGACCAGCTCATGGATTTCTGACCATCCTTAAGCTTTCACAGATATTCTTGCTGGACCAGATATTCTTGCTGTACTACCCCCTTGCAAGTGTTCTAAGGTCCAAGTCTGAAGAAGTCTGTTTTCTGTGAGATGAAGAAATTCCCCCTTGCTCATTAGGGCTGCAGGTTTTGTCCTCTGCTGTCCTTTCAGTAAGAGTGGCACGTGCAAGAGGGTCACTTCATGTACAACAAACTCACCTCTCTGTCTCCTTCCCTCTCAGAATTTCTACAACCAGGTCTCCACCCCGCTCCTGAAGAAGATTCAGTTCAACTACCCCCATGAGTCAGTGTCAGATGTCACCCAGAGCAGCTTCCACAACTACTTTGGTGGCTCAGAGATAGTAGTGGCTGGGAAGGTGGACACGGAAAACCTGCAGCACTTGGAAAGCATCGTCACAGCCACTGCAGTAAGTGAAGGTGTCCCTGGGACAGCTGCTCCAGGGATTTGGGCTGGTCCATTCCCTCCTGTGTACAGGCTCCCTGCTGAAGGTTAATGCCAGAGGGTGCATTGTCCCGGGTGGGAACGAGAGGAAACTCATGGGGAGATTTTTCCAATAGTGTTTCACAATAGCTTCAAACACAGCCAGGAATAGTCACTCCCTGCATCCTGCAGCCTGCCAGATGAACTTCCTTCTAATCAATAGACTAAAAAGATTCAATGGAGACAAAACTATGGACTGAACTTCCTGCCTTCAGGGAGGTCAAGTTAGTGACCTACTGCATGTCAAGTCCTAGCACTGCCCTTTCATGTGTGATGAGACTTTTCAGGACTGCTCTTCCAGGTGGAGTGGGATGGGAACATTACATCCAGATCCTTCTTTCTGAGGAGGAATGGAATTATCTGTACTCTTAGAGGGCTTAGGAGTTAGCATTTGCTAGTTGCTGGAAAAAAACCCAATCATTTTCAATATTCTTTCCTGCCAAAACACAGTGCAGGCCAAGGATCTGTGGTAGAAAGTAGAATTTGGTTTCTGTTCTTCAGTGGAGTTGGATGTGAAAAAGCCTGAGGGGGGATTACAGAGCTCTGTCGAGAGTATCTTCTTTTAGCATGTGGTAGCACCTCTTGGGCTGCTGTTAGCAGCTCCTGGAACTGCTTTAATCCACTGTTGCAGAAGTGTCTTTAACAGAAGACACTCCTGCTGCATCTTCCCTCTCCATGGCAGTCAGGCCAATGCTGCTGGGACTTTTTGATCTGGAAGTGACTAAGGGCAGAGCCAAAGTGGGTTCTTAATCCCAAACAAGAGGGGAATTCAAAGCACCCTGTTCTCCTGGCTCCCCTTCCTTATCTTTCTCTCTCTCTGACTCCACAGGCAAATGCAGAGCTTGTCATGGAAACCCTGAGAGATGTTGAAGAGCTGGATGGATTCATGAAGAAGGACAAATACGCAGATCCTGAGTTCACCAGGAAGCTGTGGGCCTATCTGACTGTCAACCAGATGATGGCAGAGAGGTGGGGAGAAATGTGCTCAAACAGTCCTGACTGTGGGGCTGAGGGAATGAAAGGATGGTTGCCTTATGGAGCCTGGGTGAGAGCCATGGAGCAGTTCAGGATTAATCCCCTCAGCCTTTCCTTCTTACACCACCACTTGGCTCTGTGACCCCTCCATGGTGGAATTGCCATGGCAGCTGCCCTGCACAGCTGCTAACCAGGAGCTCTGCTTCTGTTTCCACACAGAAACGCAGCTCCCACTGCAGCTTTGAAAAGGAACATCACCAAATCCATCCTGCAGATGTCTCTGGACCATCACATCGTCACCCCCTTCACAGCCATGCTGATAGAGAATGCTGAAAAGGATGAGATAATGCTGGCAGACCAGCCCAAAGACCCCAGGAAAGGCTGCTGCCCAGGTCAGTGTCTCACTTTGACCATTGCTGTGCTCTCATCTTGTGTGAAAACAGTCTCTGGTCTGAATTAGGGACACAGGGAAGAGGAAGCCGACAGAGATTTGAGCTGTGCAATCTTCTGTCCTGCTGTTGTCCCCCAGCTCCTGTTTCCCCTTACTTCTCCTCAGAGCAGGGTCAGCAGATGTGAATGTCAGCCCAGCATATTAAAACAAACCAAGTTTTATGGGTTGTTTAAGATCGTGTTAGTTTATGAACTGAGTGGGAGAGAGAGGAAATGTTGTTTTCTCCTGTCTCCATCATGGCAAAGGCAGAGAGAGCTCTGGTACAAAGGAACATGATCACAGTTGTTATATTAAATACTTGCACTTCTTTGCAGCTTTTATTCACATGGGTCATCCCAGAGCATGCAGGAAGAGTCCTGGCTTTTCTCAGGAATAAAGTCAGCAAAGCTTTTACCATAAGCTGAATTTTTAAAATTCAGCTTTTTACTTGGCAAAACACTTCAGCCCTTACATTGGAGGCTTTGCTAAAGTGGGGGCTGCTCTCATGCATGAGAGATAAAAAGCCAGGCTCCATTTTTTCACCAATAAGTTATGGTGAGCTATCTACTCTGGCAAGCCATATTTTACTGGTGAAGACACTGGAGCAAATCCAACCTTATGTCATTACACAAATCTGTTGTAAATGGTGCTGCACCTGCTTTACATTGGTACAACAATGTCATGCTTTGATCTACTGCAGCAGTCTAAAAACTACACTATTAAATATGCCAGCACTCACAGAACCCTAATTGTGACTGTCATCTTACAGGTACTCTGGGATTAACTCCAAATGCACCCAATAACAACAGAGGGATCCCAGCCTGGGCCAATGTCACAGCTGTGCCAGTCAGCTTCATGCCTGAGCAGAGGAGCCCACCTGTGTCCTCTCTGAGCATCAACAGAGGTAAAACCTACAGTGTTTCTCTGCAAAGGAACACCAGACACATCAACGCTCATCTCCCAATAACTCACTGCCATCCCCAGAAGTGTTCCAGGCAAGGCTGGATGGGCATTTGAGCAACCTGGTCTAGTGGAAGGTGTCCCTGCTCCTGGCAGGGGGGGTTGGATCAAGATGGTCCTTAAAGTCCCTTTCAGCCTAAGCTTTTTCTTTATAAATTATGGAGTATTTTTGGCTTTGAATAGACGAACCTGTAAAAATATGCTGTGAGGTGTAAGGATGAAACTATTTGGATCCTAATAGAATCTGAAGTATCTAAGCCACCCCATGAGCTGCTGTGTGCTTCCCTGAGGCTGGGGCTCTTTGCTGAGCTTAGCTTCATCTTCTCTGCAGTAGCAGAGTTACCTCCACTGTAAATGACAGATGAAAGCTCTTGCAGAGTTACTGCCGTTGTAAAGGGCAGATAAATGTTCTGCTGTAGATAAAAATCTCTGAGCGCACTTGTGGCTGATGGATCCTGTTAATTCTTGGGCCTCTGCCACAGTTCAGTGCCTATTTGAGCAAGCCAGCTGTCCATAAACACGGTGTTACTACAATAACACTGCGTGCAATTAGAGTCTTTATGTAGTGATCACACAAAGAGCTCTCAAACTCCTTCTCAGCACAGGGAAATGCCAGCCACCACCAACCCAGCAGGAGCTGGGCAGAGTTTTGCACTGCAAGACAAGACAAGATGGAAACAGCTGCCTTCAGTGATGGGTGCAGGTGTTTGTCTCATTTGAGGCAAATTTTAAAGAACATACAACTTTCACAGAGGCCCAATCCTGCCAGGGTGTTAAATATACTGTGAGAATAAATCCTGGATTGTATTCCTCAGTGGGATTAGTAGGCAGGATGTGTCTTTACCTGGCATCAGTTTGGTCCACTGCATTTGGCAGCTCCCCTCAAGCCAGGAATGTCTCATCCTTCCCTTAAACCCAGGTCATTGTATGAGGAGGAAGTGGCTGAGGGGCTTTTGTGAGGAGCATCTGAGAACTTTCTTAGCTACCTTAGGGCAGAAAGGGCCCTCATTCTACTATGAAGAGTCCCAAAAAGTGCTTCAAATTTTTTTTGAAAATACTATGTGACCCTCTGCTCTAGTGCTGACCTGCCTCTCATACTTGTTTGTTTTCCACGTTTCAGTGGACAATGACCCACATTTCATCATACACCTGCCCAAGAGCCAAAGGAACATCTGCTTCAATATCAACTCAGAGCCTGGGAAGATCCTAAATTTAATTTCTGATCCTGGCACTGGTAAGGGAGTAAAACTAAGTTTATTTTACAGCACAAATTTCTTCTCTCGGGTTTGGAAGATGTTCAGAGGGAGGAGGGGCATTGCCTACAGGGAGGACTGTGTGCTGGCAGGACTGGGGCCAGCAGGCTGAGGGAAGTAGTTATTTCCCTCCACATCTGGAGTATCATGTCCAGTTTGGGCTAGACTGAATTTAGTGGTGGCCATCAAGGTGATTTTGGGGCTGGAGCAGAGGACAGAGAGGGAAAGGCTGGGACATGTGGGTTTGGTCAAGCTTAAGAAAAGATCCATGGTGGATCTTGTTGCTGTTCTCAACCACGCAATCAGAAGGTGAAAGCTCACACATCTCCAAGGTGCACAGCTAAGGGACAAGAGGCTACAGAAACGAGGTGTAACAGGTGAAAAAGAGTAGGAGTGAACTGCTGGGAAAAACCCTTTCACTGTGAGGATGGCCAAACACTGGGAAAGGAGCCAAGATCATGGAATAGCAGAGCAGTTGAGGTTGGCAAAGACCATAAAGATTATCAAGTCTAAGTTTTAATCCAGCACTCCCAACCCCACCAGGAAACCATGTCCCACTTGTGTCACAACCACAAGTTTTTTGAACATCTTCAGGGATGGTGACTCCAGCATTTCCCTGGGCAACCTGTTCAATGACCACCCTTTCAGTGTAGAAATTTTCCCTAATATCCAATCTAAACCTCCCATGGCACAACCTGAGGCCATTTGCTCTCATCCCATGCATCCCTCACACTACACCCAAAGGGGTTTTACTCCTACTCGCAGCAAGATCTAACAGCAATTCCCACCAGATTATTGTGCTAAGGCATTGAACAGTAGCATCAGGAGGCAATTTAATAAATTATTCTTATCTCTTGGCTGGAAAAATGAAAAAAACAGGGGGTCAGAAGGGTTCCTGTTTCTTTTGATGATGTGGTGCTCCTGTTGAGATCAGAACTCCAAGTCTCCAGGCAGTGCTCCACGACTGAGGCAATGTTTCCTTCACTGCTCTTCACAGGAGTTGTGGTCAATGGGCAGCTCGTTGGGGCCAAGAAAGCAAAGGATAAGAAACTTAACACATACTTTGGCAAAATTGGGTTTTATTTCAAAAATAAAGGCCTGAAAGTAGAGATAACCACAGAAACGATAACACTGAAAGATGGTTCGTACGCCACCACACTGACCTGGGCTGACACGGGGCACATCATTCGGAAACAGTGAGTTGATAATTTTTTTACCTGTTCCCATCTAATTCTGTTTGAGATACCCTGAGTGTTCCTGCCATGCTGTGATTCACATCATTCAGGAGAGCTTCCCCTGCAGATTAACAGCTCTCAGCCATGCTGGACACTGCAGCACTGTTTAGGCTACAGGACCACCTCCAGAATCTCCATTCATTGTAGAAAGATCTTAAATTTTTAGTGGAAATTTGGTTGCCTAAACATGGGGATTAAGCATCTGTTAGGCACTCTGGGTACCACTGCCAGACCTCTGGGTACCACTCCCAAGGCTCAGGGAGTTTTAATGGATCCTCTGACATATCTGCCATCCCTGTGGGATTGTTCTGGATGCTCGAGAGCATCTCAAGGGGCTGAGAGTTTTGTGAGGGCAGGTGAACTGACCCTGCTCTTTGGTTGCTCTCTGCCAGGCTCCTCATATCTGTGAAGAAAGAAAGCAACGTTACCATCACTGTGGGGGAGGAGATGTCCTTTATGGTTTTGCTGCACCGTGTGTGGAAGAAACACCCAGTTAATGTTGATTTCCTGGGAATCTACATTCCTCCTGAAAACCAATTCTCTCCTGCAGCCCATGGTCTGATAGGTAAGGGCTGGGGGCTGCATAGTGGGAATGGTGGGGCACTAGGAAGGGGTTTTGCTAGATCTTTGAGTGAATCTTACAGAACCATAAACTTGTAAAATATCCTGAGTTGGAAGGGACCCACAACAAGTCCAGCTCCTGCACAGGAAACTCCCAATAATCCCACCATGTTCCTGGAAGCATTTTCCAAATGCTCCTTAACTCTGGTTTGGTGTTGTGACCATTTCCCTGGGGAGCCTGTTCCAGTATCCAACCACCCCTGGGTGAAGAAGCTTTTCCTAATATCCAGCCTAAACATCTCCTGGCACATCTTCATGCTGTTAATTTGTTAGTGACTATGTCCTGATGGAAAAGGTGTGGAAATTAGTGAAAAAGAGAATAGAGAAAGTCCTGTAACATCCTGGAAGCCCCAGGACATTGTGGAACATCAGGGACCAGGAGATTATTCCTTATTCCTGTTGGTGAGGGTGTTTTCAAAACTGACCTGACTAGACTTGGTGACACAGAAACAACGCATTCACTGCCTGGCTAAACTGATGCAGGTTGAGAATAAAAAGACCAAAACAAACCCCTCAAACCTTTCTGAGAAGATTTCTGCACAAACATCTGTAATTCAGCTCTTGCCTAAATGACAGCCCTTTCTGGCAGTGGTATAAAACAAAAGCATGGCCTCAGTTCATAGGGAAAATCAACCTCATGAATCCTGGACCCATGCAGGGCTCCTTTTGAGGAGCAGAGGTTGTTTTCCCAATTAGTGACAGAGTGCCCTGTGATCCATGCAGGATTGGTTTGCCTGCTGGAGCTATTTTGATTTTCCAAAAGTGCCTGGCAGCAGCTGACATGGAACTTCAAAGGTCAGGACACACAAACAGCTTTAAACCTCTCCCTGATCAGGTCAGTTTGCGTCTGAACCAGCAGTGTCAATCCATCACCAAACACCTGGGCAAGGTCCAGAGAAACCACAAGCCATCATGGAAGTGAAGGGCAACAAGTTCACTGTTACCAGGTAGGAATCATGTGCTTCATTACTCTCTTTCTAAATCAGTTCTGTCCTTAGTGCCTGATTTTGTCAGGTTCAAAAAGTGCCTGGAACCTCCACAGAAAGGCCCCTGAGATCACAGAAGTGTAAAATTAATTGTGTTTTGTGGTTATTTCTGCGTCCTGCTGGTGGAAGACACATCTCCCTGCTGTGGCAGAGCAGCACCAATATTGAGCAGGATGCTCAGTGTCTCCTGCTCTACTTGCCATGTTGTGACCCTGCTTTGGGTGTCCTCTCCCTGCAGGGGCGTGCAGAAGGACTACAGGACAGACCGTGTGCTGGGCACTGACGTGCTGTGCTGGTTTGTGCATAACAGTGGCAAAGGCTTCATAGATGGCCACTACAGAGATTACCTGGTCCCCCACCTCTACAGCTTCATGAAGAAACCCTGAATGCTCCTCTTCAGTACAAAAAATTCCTATCTGCTCCTTCATGCCCAGACAACTCCTCTGAGCAGCAGTCAGCCTGTCACACCAGGGCGACTGGAGGCGACCCCACCACTGTTTGCTTTGTTTATCAGTGTTTCAGACATGTAAACTCCCTTTTCTGCTAAGAAATGAAATCTGTAATAAAGTGACATTCTGGGTTGGAGGAGGTGTCTTCCTTTTACCAAGTTTGATTTAAAGGGCTGTAAACTCCATGAAAAACTTCTACTATTTTCTAATACCCATTTCATATTAGAGGTGTAACAACATTGTGGCTCCTGCTGTGCTTAACACAAATGATCAGGTTTAATACATATTTAATACTTACACCTTTGTGTTTTCAGACTGTAAGTTCATACAATGTTGGACTGGGCAAAAGAAAGGATGTTCACTAAACAAAGGAAATTTAACAGAAAAGGAACATGGGTCTGGAATGAGAATCATGAGCAGTCTCCAGTATTTAAAGATGGATTAACCAGTGGTGAGGAGAGTTCTTGAAATAAAATAGATGCTGTCATATTGCCAGGAAATTAATTAAATGAGCCTCAGGCAGCCCAATTTTGGTGAAAATTTCATCATCAGAATGGACTTCATGCAGATACAAACCCGGGAAAACAGGAAACATACAGACTATATAGAAATAACCATCAGTATGAAATGTTTTCCTTCCAGGGGGTTTAGCTCCCAAAAGATCACTTAACTTTTCAGGAGCATTCAGCAATAAGCGAGATAGTGGTGAAACAAATTTATCTGTGTGGGTACCAAAAGCTGGATTTAAAACTCTACTTTTTGAACACCTTATTAAAACCATTGGCCATATCCTTTTCAGCAGTCCTAATGTAGGAAAGGAACTCAAGGAGTCTCCTTGCTCTTCTCAACTTTGGTTTCCTTCACTCATGCACTAAAAGCTGATACAGGATCTTTCCTGCAGCTGTGTCAAGAGTGAGAGGATCAATGTGGTTTTGAAAGAGAGTAATTTCAAAGTTACTCTCTGAAGTGTCAGCAACTTCCTACAAATCATTTATTGCTTCTTTGAACTCACCCATCAGTTCTGGCCTCCACAGCATCCTGCAGCAGCCTCTTCCCTAGTTCAGCCAAGAAGTGAGTTACCATTCTCTGGTCTTCTCTACACAACTTATAACTTGTCTGCTATACTCACTCTAATTTGTCAGACATAATTATTTTCAATGATACAGAAAAAGTGTTGGTCTGTAATTTGCCCTCATTACCCTCCTACAAACCCCCACTCCCTCAGTACCCTCAGTACCTGAGAAAGGGCAGAGTGGTTTACACAGCCCAGGTTGCCCAGAATTTACAGACAAGTGTGTTTTCTGCCCACAGTTCTCATAACTCTCAACTCCTTATGCTTGAAAAGACAGATGATGTCCTGTGTGAGGTTGTTCCAGGCTACCTCAGACAGCAGCTGTCTCATTAAACCTCTGCAGGCTTCCAGTTTTGTGCAGGTTTTCCCTGGAAATCACAAATCAACAAGACCTTTCAAGGCAAGGAAAGGGAAAAGTTTCCAGAGACACACAACCTTCAGGTGATGGGTTTTACTTTGCCCAGGACAACCTGCATATTTTTTTTTACCCAAATAACATAGTTCACCAACCCAGAACTCCACTGTGCTCTTTGGATTTAAATCAACAGCTGCCTCACACATTGGAAAGACTGGTAAGAAACACACTGGTCTAAGAAAAGTTTGTTTATTCCTGAAGTGCCTTAGAAATTAAACATTGTACAAAATGTTCCACTTTTAAAAAAATAGAACAACTAATGCTACATCGTTTAGCACGAGTAACCTTACTTATGTAGCAGAGCAACAATGGAAGAAAGGAAAAAGCTTTGGAAAACCAGAAGAGCAACCCCCAACTCTTATCTGCACACGCTTCAGCTGGCATCCCAAGACACTCCACACCAACATCCATGGAGCAGCTCCATATGGAGTCCATAAGAAGATAAGCTGCATTATCAGTATTATCAGGAGCCCTGACAAATCTGCTGGAGGAGCAATGACTTGCATTTTGCTGCCACCAATGTGCTGATCAATAACCAACTGGTGATGGCACTTAATAAACCAGACCATTCTTACAGCATTCAAAAATAATCCCTTGCAGCACTGATACCTTCCTAGTATTCCCTTAATCCCTCATCCCTCCAGCCAGAACTCCATTTTGGCTGTGGATTGAGGAGTGCATTGTTGAAACTCCACTGGCTCCAACACACACTGCCTGCCTGGAGGTAACTCTCTCTTCAGGACCTGTCCACATACTCCAGTTTGCAGCTCTCTGCTACATTTTCCAAAAAGAAATCAAAGCAAACATTATAATTTTGACATAAAATCAGATGAAAAATTTCCACGGATAATATTTTCATAAACATTTTATGTAACAAATCGATATCTATCTTTAAATAAATCAAGTTTGCTGTTGTTAATGTCTATATACATTATAAATACATACATACACAATTAAAACCCTGACATGGTAGAGTCTTGTGTCTGCCTGAAAGATGTCAGAAAGAAGGTTTTGAGAATCAAAATCTTCTCTGATCCATGATTTAGCACTCAGGCGAGTTTGGAAACATCTTCATACTGGATGTCTTCGACTCTGCGCCCTTTTAAAGGTCCCTGGAAAATGACAGAAAAAAATAAGATGAGAACATAAAATTGTTTGTTTCTTGAATTACCAACAGGGAGTTTATAGAAGGAGAGATAAAGGGGATTTATTTATGACACAATGTTTCCTGTTTCATTATTGACAACCTGACTAGAGAATGTGACAGGGCCTCAACACTGTCTCAGAAATCCTTTCCCTTTCAGGATGCTTTTAGCACCAAAGTTCCTCCTGCCATCAGGGCATTTGCAGTCTCTTCCCAAATTCTCCAGGGCTGGGTTTCTGCAGCCCTTCTTTGAATGGGATCTAAGAGGGTCTCCCTCTTGCAAGCTGTGTTTAAGAAGTTTGACTTTGAGCCAATATCCTCTGTGCTTTATCAATGAGTTTAAAAATTGGTTTTGCAGAGGAGAACAAGGAAAGAGCTGCATAGACATGGTTGCATGGACTGATAACTGTTAACCATAACCAAGACAACAAATACGCACATAAAGCCTCCATTCAGTCTGGAAAAAGCAGGAGAAAATTCACATCCTTACAAATTTTACTTTTTTTACCTTCCCACAAAACAGTACTGCAACAGCTATGTTCAAAATAAAACACACAAAATACTTTCCAAGTCTCTTTCAAGTTCAAAACTTGCTAAATTCAGTACCTTTTTGAAGGCAAACAGTGGAGAATTAGTCTGTGATGGGAGAATATGTGTTTCCTACTGATTGGGAATAGGTGTGGGGTGTCCACAGAATTTTGTACACCACAAATCCCACCTGTAAGGCAGGATTAAGGATAACATGGCTCTTTGTGAAAGCTCTCCATGTACAGATGGAAAGCTCTCTGCAAACAAGACCTTGCAGTGTTTGATACTTACAGAGTCGATGGTTATTGTCACTGAGAACCTCTTCTCATTGATGGATTCCAAGATGCCTTCATTTCCCCTGTACCCACCATTTAACACCATCACTTTCTTGCCTGAAATAAAAATAGGAAAAGAATTACACAACAAGGTTCCAAACTGCTGCTAAAAAAGTTTGTCTCCATCTTTCTCATAAACCTCCTTTAAGTGTTTGAAGGTGCCCTAAGGTCTCCAGGGCACCATCCCCTTTCCAGGCTGAACAACCCCAACTCTCAGTCTGTCTTCTCAGGAGAGGCTGTGGTACCCTCAAATGGATGAATTTACAAGAACTGAAACGTAAGTTTTGCAGTGGCAGAAGCTGAAAACAGAAGAAAACAAAGAAAACAGCTCTACCTGGTGCTGGTATTACAGTTTCTAGGTGTGTCTGATCAAGCTTCAGTTTGTCCCCAGAGTCAATCACCTTCACAACTGCTGTGTATTTGTCAATCACTTCCTGTTGTGAAAGGCAGAGGCCAATCAAAAAAACCGAACATTTTTCCCAAAATTTACATTTCAAAGTTAACAAACTTTGGCATTGTGACTCTGTAATTTTACGTTTTCAAAAGCAGCAAAAGGCAAAGGGTCCAGCCTGGAGATTCTGTGTGCAAATGAGATCCTGCATCTTAAATATCTGTGCAGAATTGACTAGTGTCAGATTAAAATCCAACAGCACCGTTCTTGGCTGCATCCCATGGACACAGTGACTGTTCTCCAAGATGGATGTTTAAATAGGAACAAAATCGTGCTTAAGAAAGGACCACTAAAAAAATGACATTAAACTAATCCAGAGGTTCCCTCCCTGCCCAGAATAAGTCCCAATAAAGGTGAGGTGACATTTCAGCCCCCAAGAGTGTTGTCTTAAGGCAGAACAACCTGCACAATGAAACAAATGTTCCTAAGTCATCTAATTCCAGAAAAGCCAAACCAATGGCATGTGTTCCCCATGGCCCATCCTACCTTAACAACTGCCTTCTTCTTGTGGTACTTCTCTCCAAGCTTTTTGGTTACAATTTTTACAATGATTTCCTGGGAGATTTGAAAGGAGAGAAAAAATAAAGGCCCAAAATGTGCAAACAGCTCTACAATCAATAGTACAGCACAGTGCAGGAAGCAACAATAGTAAAGATGTGGCTTTCAGGAAATTGTGTATATTGTCAAATTATTGTCTCAAAGTAGCACCTCTCAAGACTTTCTAGGGTTTCTTTGACAAATACAGTTACACTTGAATTCACGATCTAATGTGACAGCCCTCAACGGGTAAAGAGCAAGAAAGGGAAAATAAATGTGAATTTAGTTTGGAATCTGCTTTTGGATCTTTACACCAATCAATAGTGGCTTTAGAAATGCAGGATTTTCTATATTTATAGTAATAATAGTAATAATAATAATAATAACAACAACAACAATAACAACAACAATAATAATAGTAGTAGTAGTAGTAGTCACTTACAGGCTGTAACCAGTAGTCTCTTCGAGATGTTCTTTTCTTCTCCTCTTCAAGCTACAGAACAACAAATAATCACCATTTACTTCCTCCTTCCACTGAGGCTTTCCCAGGCCTTTGAAAAGCTGAACCAATTCCCCAGCCCCATGTCATGTGGGGAACAAAAAAATCCCAAAACCCTAAACAGGGGTAAGTCATTATGGTCTTGCCTCATAAAAATCAATTTGATGAATCCAGGAACTCATGGTAAAATGATGGTGACTAGTTTGTTTTTTTTTTTGGTAAGTATTTCTAGGTATTTTCTTCCCTTGCAAAATCTGTATTCCTTTACTTCCAACATCTCAGTCATCTGAGGAATAGTCAGAGCTAAGCACCCAGTTTTATGAGGAAATGAAACCAATTTTATGGGGAAATGAAATTATTTTGCCTGGTAAGATGTGAAAGTTTGAATTCCATATGAACTGAAAGTCTGAGGCCACTTCAAAGGTACCCCCTGGTGAAGTGGACATTGTCACAGGCACAGGGGCACACAGGAACAGATCCTGCCTGATTATTACCTCCATGATCTCATCCAGGGCAGATTTCTTCTTTTTCTCTTTGGGCTGACCAGAGCTATGAGCTGCTTCTTTTCTTTTAACTGCTCCCTCCACCATCTTCAGTGCATTCTGTCCAAGGACATTGCTGGAAGAGTAAGGTGGTATTTTCACAGCAGATCTTATATTTTTTTTCCTCTACCAAGATGCATTTGAAGAACTGGCTGTGCAAAAAGGCCAGTAGCTCTTTTTAATTTCAGTTGTCCCAGTCCCCTTCCAGACCCTGCACAGCTCCTCCTCTAGAACTGATCTCCTTGGGGTGCAAACTCCATGTCCACTGAAGGTCACTGCTGGCAGTCCAGCAGAATGGACACAACCCAATGCCCAGTTCACCACTGCAGAAGCAAAGGGCTGATCAAGGACTTGAGTTCAATGAAGAAGACAAAAGCTGGTCTGCAAATAGGGTTTTCAAATTTGAAAAGACAAATTTTAGAGAAGCCACCTGGACAGGAACTCTCAAGACATGGCAGATATCTAGAATTCTTTCCAGACAGAGATATTAAGCCTATCTGGCAATGGGAGGAAATGCCTGGAAATCTGTAGAAAAGAGCTCCACACCCAGCAAACAAATGCCACCTTCACAACCATATCCAAAATAGGCAAATAACCTAAAAATTGTGAAAGAAAAGAGCAATCAGCACAAAAAGTTGCAACTCAGGGATGAGGGAACATCTAGGTAAAGTGAGAACTGCCCACGGGCAGCTTCAGTTCTGCCATTTTTATAACAGACATTTGAATACAATAAAAAATTTTAGGTATTGTTTCAACCCAAAAGATGAAGCAGCTGCTCTGAGATGAACAGTAATGCAATTATTAATATGGCCTTAGGACACATTGCATGTTCTGTCTGGGGTGAGGATGTTGGATTTACCCCCAAAGGGAAGATAACCCATGGGAATGAAGATACAGAAATTTCAATAGAAGCAACTGTGAGAGAAAAACTGTATTTCAGAGGAAGTCTGAATAATCATAGCAGAGTTTGAGAATAAACAGCACATTAATTCACAAATCAAAGAGCAAATACTTAAAATAACATCTCATAAAGGGTAACATACAAATAAAACATAACAACTGCAATGCCTACATTTAAGAGGACGAACACATCTAGCTGTGAAGTTACTACACTGCCATTTCAAAGTTTACAGATAAGTATTTCTCATATGCTGTGAAGGAATTAGACTACTTGATATATGATTTCACATTTGGCCAAATTTTAGCAAGGACCTGAAGTATTCCTCACTGAAACTATTCAAGTGAGAGTCTGAATTAGGTTTCAGATTCATCTTAAGCACAACTTGATGCTTAAGGATAATTTACAAGTTTTCCTCACAGTTTGAAATCCGTATCTCTTATTGCAAAGAACTGCTTTATTGTCTCGTTTTCTGCCTGGCATATATCCCATCAGATACCTTGTCTAAGAGTGGAGAGTGATGAGGGGAAAACTTTCTTTTTACCTGCAATACATTTAATTACAACATTGCCTCACATGAGAAGATGTACTGCTCATCAAACAGTACCACAGACTGCTGTAAGTCAGTGTGGTTTGCATTATTGATCCCTTTTGTCCTGCACTGCTTGTGGTTACACGATGACAATTAAATTCCAGAGCTCTAGGAAGATTTATTTCAGGTAGGTTTAGCTGCTTAAATGGTGACCAGAGAAAGTATTGTCTCCAATTAGACAAGGCAATCAAACCTTTTAGGAACCAAAATGAATATGTCACAAATTTCCATTCCCAGAAGGCAGCTGGGACTAGATGGCATCACTTCAAATGCCTTGGCTGGATCCCTGTCCCACCCTCCAGGGAGGAACCTGT
Source organism: Lanius collurio (assembly GCA_020086605.1). Lineage (NCBI taxonomy): Eukaryota > Metazoa > Chordata > Aves > Passeriformes > Laniidae > Lanius > Lanius collurio. Next base: position 1,819,157 of record JACBWW010000049.1, read on the forward strand.
AACTTTATGGGCATCTGCCATGAAGCAAAGTAAATTCAAGAAAGCTCCTCACAGCTCCCATTTGAGATACACCCACTAATCCATTTTAAACACAAAATGAACCATGAAGTCACCTAGTAGCCCCTTCTGAATAACAAGAGAGGATGAGAGATTAGACTCCAAATAAATCAGAACAAAACATATCTTCCTGCCCATACAAATACCATTGTCATGGAAGTGCTCTGTAACAGTAAGGGTTGGCCTTAAATTCTTTTCTCACCTTGTTTTAGAAGATGCTGCGACTGAAGTACTTGCTCCTTTGTTTAAATTAAATGTAACTAAAAAAATAAAGAGACATTACTCTATTTCTATCTTTAAAAACAACTGCACTAAAAGATGTTTACAATTCTTAAAATCTGCAAACAGAAAAAATAATAAATTTGAAAATATTTACTATTCTATATTTTGGTGTAGCTTTTAAAATAAATTAAACTTTGTAATACAGAATACTCTGCATTTCCATATTCCAGTGCTCTTTATAACTGATCTCAAAGCACTTTATGAAACACCAAGCAAGTTTCAATGGTTTTTTCGTTTGAATCACAAAATCAGCTCCAGTAGGTTCTAAAAGATTACATCCATCAAAATCTGGTTACCTTTTTCTTCCTCATTTTCTCTGTTCAGTTCAGTATAGACTGGCATTTCCTGCCAAAAAACACAAAGCACATTTAAAGAATAAAACAGAAAACTGAGTCAAGATATCATTTTTGGTGATCATTGATTAGCTCAGTCTTACAGACTACTGTGAGATTATTACCAGTAACTGTAATATTCAACTTGGCTTCATTCATAAAAGATTAAAATTGAAAACATCATCTCATCACAGGCTCCTGTGCAAAGTTCTCCAACTAATACTCTGTACAGAGATGCTGCTTAAACTTGCTCAATTCCAACATAAAAGGCAAGCAGCCTTGCTGCAGCAGTTTTCTCTATCTGAACCAGCATGATGAGACTGGTTTCTGGACAGACTGATAACTCAAAAAAAGGAATTTCTGGTATCTTTCCAATTTTTTAGCACCGAAGGCTGAGACCATTTAAATTTCAATTAGTTTTAAATTAAGAAGCAGGTAATTGTTTACAACAGCATTTAACCTATCAATACCCAGGATCAAATGGGAGATTCCAGCCCCAGGCAACAACATGCATGGGGGTCATGGGATGATGCCAAATAAACAGATCCCAAATAACCACACCAGCACCACCAAAATAGAACTTTTCACTATGTGGATTTGATTATGCCAGATCCCCCTGATTACTTATCTCAGCCTCAGTGTACAAGGTACAAGGTTATCTGCAGCCCTAGAAGTTGGGAAATACCACAAATGAAGACACGTGATGCTGGCTACTGGATTGTTTATACTCTCCCTTCCTAAACTCAAGAGTGATTTTTAAACCACTAAAAACTTGAAGAGCAGTAATTACAACTCCCTTAGTACTAATGCAAGCTGGGTACAACCTAACTCCACATTAGGAAGCAAAGGAAATACCAGTGCAAGAATTTCAGCAGCATCAGATTCCTCACTGACTTAACCACGAGGAGTTTTGAGCTGAAGATTCACACACAGTGCAATTTTCCTCACCAGTTCTTTCCCCTCCAAACCTCTTCTAACTTGTTGTTCAATAAATTTAGCAGTTTTTTCTTCATCATCGAGGTCCTGCTTCTTCTTCCTCTCTTGTTCTTGCTGCCTGCGAATGGTCTCTGGGTCCCTGTCGATGTACTGAATGTACCAGCCCTTTGGAGTCTCATCAACCTTGCAAAGACCTGAAAAGTCAAGGCAAGACAAAGTAAGATTAATACTAACAATATCAAGATCATTTTTAGTCCATGTTCACTGTAGCAATGCAGATACTTTCAGAGTAAAGACACACTCCTCACTGGGCTGCTAAAAGTGACTTTAAATTATCTGTACCGTGTGTTTCTGCCCTCAGCTAGCGAGATCTATTTGTATTCAAGTCAGTGCATGTCACAAAGTGCATTAAGTGTTTTACAATACTTTCCTTATTGAAGAAAATTTTTCCTTCCCACTGTTTTAACAAGGAAGAAGACAAAAATCTAACGTAAATAAACGATACACACTCATAGCATCACACTAAAGCAAACACTGCTGTGCTGTGCTGTTGTTACTGAGTCTGCCTAGAGTGACTTTCCAAACACTCTGTGACTGGTGGATGTATCCTGCAGAACAGGGGCATCCAGAGCCAAAGTAAACTTTCTATCTCACCACATTGCCATTTAACCTCTCTTCCTCCCACTGAACACAGAGCTGCAGATCTCTAGCTTTAACCCTTCCACTAGGCTAGGAATGAAAATGACTGCTTGCTTCTTGTCACTTCAAATGTGGACATATTCTGTGGTCTTAAGGGATGTCCTAGTTTTTAACTTTTAAATGACAACTGTTGGAAGTTGATTTAGAATTTAGCAATGCATACAGTAAACACAGACCAGCAGCTAAAACAAGGAAAGGCAATACAACTGATGTACTTATTCCAGACTTCTGACATTTTTCATAAGCAAACTCCTAATGGTTAGCACAGAAATATGTCTGGAAATCTTCTTATGTATATACAGGAAAGGAGAGGAACAAAGAAAAAGAACTAACACAACTACTTACTGATAAATTATCAGGAATTCAATTACCCAGTAATTCTAAGACTTCCCAGTCCTGAGCAGGCACACTCACCTTCCCTCCCGAGCCATTTTGTAAAATCAGTCAGTGTCTCCCATTGTGTGGCATTCATGTGGATGTGTTCTCGGTGGCTGATGTATTCATTGTACACAATATTATTGTGGACTCTCTTTGTTCCTAAAATACAGAATTTTTATTATTACTACTACTGTTAATACTATTATGTGTCTTGCACTGAACCAACAAAATACACAAAAACCAAACAAACAAAGAGCAAAATATTTACCAAATCGCCTCCTGAGCAATTCCAGGAAATCATTTCGGAATTCCCTTAGGGGAAAAAAAAAAGGATTTTTAGTAAAACTTTAACAGCTAGGAAGCAATTCTCTGTTGTCATTAACAATTAAACATCTGCAGTATAAACCTAATTATTCTTTTGAGCTGAGCATGATGATATTCAGACACATTCCCTTTTTCAGCAGGGCAGGATTAAATGCAGGATGAAACACAATATAATACATGCACACACCTTAAATCTCCAAAGGAGTAAGAGCCTCTCAAAGGGATGAAATGGAGCAAAGGACTCTCAACACTTCCCACTAATTGCTGGTGTTTCGTTACCAGGTGTCTTCCCAGGCTGACTGACACAGAGCTCAGGGCAGGACAAAGGGCAGAGGGGGTGGATGGAGCAGATCACTCATCTCCCTGCTAATTCCAGGGCTGGAGCATAAAGCCTCACTTCAGACTCGTGCTGAGGACAGCTCCAGTCATCCCAGCTGTCATGCAGGTCAGCTGGACAAAGGCCTGAGAGAAGCTGGGGGATGTCAGTCCCTCCCCTGACTCGTTCTCTCTCTGTTATAGCTCCTTTAGCTCATGTGTGTGTGGCAGTCAGTCAGCTGGGGCAAAAAGGTGATGTATTTGTAACACAGAACATCTTTAAACAGGATTAAGACACAAGACAAAACTGCCAAATTTGACTAAAATCACAGAAAACTTACTCAGAGAAGTAATCCATGAATTGCTGAGGATTTTCAGAAGCCAGCAGCAACTGCCTCTGGTGGGACTCAGACATGCAGTGACACTTGAAGCCATTCTATAAAGCAAAAATAAATACTTTGCTTGCCTTTGTCTCAATATGCAACACTCACAGCTGATAAGAGTATTAAAAATAATGATTTATGAGTGAAATTTCTTGGAGACTTCACAGAAAACACTGTAACTCAGCCTCAGCCTAGTATGGGGTGGTTGCTCCTGACCAAGCAAGCCAAAAACAAAACTCCTTCATGGCCTAGAACCTCCAGACAATACAAGGAGGGTTATGAGGGACATTTCACCAGGCCTCTTCATTCCCTGTGGAATGACATCAGATATTTGGCCACATCCCTTATTTTTTTTCTTAATATATTGGTCTTTCAGCACAGTATGACTAAATCTAGAGTAAAGTTAATTCCATGGGAGATCTCTCCACTGCTTACAAAAAGATGTAGTTGTAAATCAGTGACATTTTTTTGCTTGTAGTGACTGGGAAGAGAATAGGATTTGAGATTCTTGAATAAAAGGGAGAGGGGCACAGCTGAAGAATGATAAGAATTAAACATCTACAGGATGCTCTCCTTCTCTAAGGTACATGAAAGAGGCTATTCATGGAGAATGGAAAACTAAAATAACATCTTCAAAGATGGATCAGGGCCAACATGCTGTCTCCAAAGTGGATGAGGATTTCTCCCATGGGGGACTGGAAATTCCAGCTGGATCACGCCACTCACAGCAGCTGAGAACCCTCTATGTCCCACCAGTCTGCCCCTAAGGAGACCATGGGTCCATACAAGAGGGACTGCAAACAGCCCCTAAACAACATCAGGGCTCCCCTGAAGAGCATCAGGGCTCCCCATACTCCTGGAAGGGGAGGCCAGGGTAGTTCTTACAAGGATCCCACCCCACAGATGGGATCAGAGCCCCCACAAGGTGACTGGTGATGTTCCCAAAGGGAACCTGAGCCAGCCCTGAACCCCCCACAGGGGGACTGGGGAACCACACAAAGGATATCAGATCCCATATTCCCCGAAGGAACTGCAGCCCCCACAACGGCGATCGCAGACCCCACAGCTGGGGACACTTACAAGGGAGATCAACAGGACAAGGGACAATGGCTTTAAAACGACAGAGGGTAGGGTTAAATTAGATATTGGCAAGAAATTCTTCCCTGTGAGGGTGGGGAGGCCCTGGCACAGGTTGCCCAGAGAAGCTGTGGCTGCCCCTGGATCCCTGGAAGTGTCCAAGGCCAGGCTGGATGGGGCTTGAAGCAACCTGGGATAGTGCAAGGTGTCCCTGCCCATGGCAGGGCCTTGGAAGTGGATGATCTATAAGGTCCTCCCAACCTAAACCATCCTGTGATTCCATGAGATCGGAGCTGTCACAAGAGCTGACCCCAACCAAGGGGAGCTGACCCTCGGGGAATCGCCCCCCTCAGCGGGACTGGGGGTCCTTAGACGGAGATCGGAGCCGCCCGAAACACCGGGGCCTTTCCCCCCCGAGCACCCCCCAGGGTACCTCATCGCGGCACTGCTTCTGGCACATCTGGCAGTACCAGCGCAGCTTCTGCAGTCCCTTGGACTTGATGCGGTTGGCGATCGCCTTGGGGCTGAGGAAATCCGACTTCCCCATGACACCGGTCCCGACCCGCTCCCGCCCCCTCCGGAAATGGCGGCGGCGCCCTGGAAGCGGATCCCGGCGGGCGGCGCAGGCGCGCTGTGGGCGCGCTGACCTTCAGCGGGGCTGTGGTGGAGGCGCCGCCATGTTCGCCCGGGGCGCCGCGGTCGCGCTGGTCCAGCCGCAATGGTACCCGCACGGGCTGGGACGGGCGCTGTGGGGACGGGGGAACACGTTCCGATGGCCGGGGCGGCTCTGCGGGGTGAGGGGGAGATGGCTTCCTTCGGCCGTGCGGCGCCTGGGGGCGGCGGGGTCGCGGCCCCGGGCGGCCCGTGAAGGGCTGTGGGCTTTGAGGGGTGTTGGCAGAGCGGGCACCGGGAGATGAGGGCAGCGGGGAGCCGCAGGAATGGGGGGTTCGTCCGCCGTGAGAGGGAGCGCTCGGCCGGGGTGGGTGAATGGGACACGCAAGGGTTAAAGGACAGGTTTGTACATGGCAGGAGACCCTGCGTTGGACAGGAAATAGTGTGGCTTTCTCTGCTTCATTTTGATAGTTTTTAGAAACTAATTGCATTATATGCAACTTTGTTTAAAATTTTTTATTATTATTATTTCTAATTTGCCCTTCTGATGCCCTCGTTTGCTCCGTGCCATTACCCAAGCCGGTGGATAATGCATTAAATCTCCCTCTGCTCGGCACCGCCTCGAGTCCTGTGGCCCGTTCGGGGCCCCTCAGTTCGGGAAGGACATGGAGGTGGCGGAGCGAGTCCGGAGAAGGGCAGTGGACACCCCCCAGGGAAGGGGAAGGGTCTGGAGCCCCAGTCCTCTGAAGAGTGGCTGAGGGACCTGGGGAAGCTCAGCCTGGACAGAAGGAGGCTCGGGGGTGACCTTATCATTCTACAACTCCCTGACAATAGAGTGCAGTCAGGTGGGAGTTGGCCTCTAATGCCAGGCAGCCTGCGACAGGACACAAGGACATAGGTGTAGGATGGACATTAGGAGCAACTTCTTCACAGAAAGCATGATTAGACATTGAAATGGGCAGCCCAGGGAGGTGGTGGAGTCACCGTGCCTGTGATGCCTTTTCCTGGTCTTAAAATCAAGAGTCAAACACGGTTAGAAGGGAAAAAGGGATTTTACCTTAGTATTTCTTTTAAGGATCCTTATGTGCAACACGTCAAATGCACACCCCCAAAAGATTTGGTATAACATTCTAGGTGTTACTAATTAGCATATCAAAGATTCCCCAATGAGAGGCTTGAATGAGCCCCCCCTCCCCAAGGAACCTTCCCCTGGATCGTTCTATCTCAGTTTACAGAATGTGTTCTGGAGAGGACCTTGGGGTCTGGGGCACACTCACCCCTACCTACAAAGCTTCTAAAATGTTGAGTCTCTCAGCTGAACAAACAAGGCCAAGAATGTAGGCAAAATGCACTAAGAACACAGAAGTTGTAAAAAGGTATAACAGGGGTATAAAAGAAGAAGCAAAAAATCATCATGGCATCACCTAGAGGTGTCTAAACAAAGACTGGATGTGGCACTCAGGGCTGTGGTTTAGTTGATAAGGTGGTGTTTGGTCTTAGGTTGTACTTGATGATCTCGGAGGTCTTTTCCAACCTGATTGATTCTGTGAAACTATATAGATGAAGGAAGGATGAAGGGGTGCATACAAGCCACAAGTCAGAGTGGCTTGTCTCCACCACAGACGTTTTTTAAGAAACAGCAAATCTTGAATTTTCATTGTTCTGAAAGGGACTTGCCCTTGACAGGTGTTAGTTTGTTGGAGGGCTAGTGAATTATCTTAATTTATCTTGCATTCATTTTCAGGGGCCAAGTCAGGAATATGGCAACGCTAAAAGATAGTAAGTAAAGGTTTTGTTTGCTTTTGAGAGAGGGAGAGCGTTTTAGGACAACCATATATTAAAATGTAATTATTCTTAGCCTCTGTTGGGTAAAATGGTTGTGATACATAATAATGCCATATAGGCTTGCAGTCCTAATTACATTAAACAAGTGTCCTTCAGAAACTGAATTGCTTGAAGGGGTTTTGGCATTAATTTAGATGTAATTTTGTGGTTTTACTCAAATATATTTTAAAAATAAATGTATCATATATGCTAAACCAGATTTTTGCTCATCTCTAAGAATTAATTTAGTTTCTCTTATGTTTGTTTCCTTGCACTTTTATTCAGCATTTGGGAGGAACAAGAGTTGACTGAATGGGTCTAGTCTGATAATATTTTCTTAAGCCACTCCTCATAGTTCTTATATAAGGATATTGCCTTGGAATTGTGGTTGTCTATGGGATACCTGTTTTGCTTTCTTTTCCCATTAGTGTTTTTATATATGTCATTTTACCACAGTCTAAAGAGAGGAGGAAATTTATTCTGTCTTCACACTACAGGGAGTTCTTTTGTTTGTTTCCTCTGCTTATCATCTGTGAAGGATTACATTATACCTCAGATGATATATTTGTGAAACAGGTAGATGTGGAAGCAAAGAGAATAGTAAATAGACTCCATGTTGGGATAAAGATTAAATGAATGCTATGTCTGAAGGAAGTATCATCTCTATTGTAAAGATGAATTTGTGTTAGCCACATTTTTACTACTTTCTTACAGTAAACACTGAGGTCTTTTTTGAGGTTTATTTGTGCACTCTTTATTTATTTTTCTTCTTTGAGGAACATGGCAAAATATTTTTGGATGGCTCTTGCTGGTGTTTTGCTGTTTGGGTTTGAGTCATTTTGCCCAGTACAGTCTGTGACCTTCAACTCTTAACCTTGCAGTCACCAGGCGTTTGAAGTCCATCAAGAACATCCAGAAGATCACCAAGTCCATGAAGATGGTTTCTGCAGCCAAATATGCAAGAGCTGAGAGGGAACTGAAGCCTGCGAGGGTCTATGGAATAGGGGCTCTGTGTGAGAGACTGTTCTTGCACTTTGTCTTGTGGGAGCAGAAGAGGAGGTTTTTACAGTGGTGATAAAATGCTGAGGCTTTTTAACCTTCCAGTAGTCTATTTCCAAAAGAATTTGCACAGTGAACTTCACTGAGTGGTATCTGATCAGAGCTGTGTCTGGCTTTGAACTGCTTCTTGCTCACATCTGGTCTGACCATGTGCAAACTTGGAACAATCATGAGGGAGAGAAAATTAATCTGGCTGAAGGCCCTTTGGAATTGGTTTTAGTTGGAATAATTCAGAGTATTTTTTATGACTTTCTTGCTTTTTTTGGCACCCTTGAAAAACTTAATCATCTTTTTTTTTTTCAGCTCTCTATGAGAAAGCAGAAATAAAGGCACCTGAGGACAAGAAGAAACACCTCCTTATTGGTGTGTCCTCTGACCGAGGCCTGTGTGGTGCTATCCATACGTCCATTGCTAAAACCTTGAAGAATGAGATTACCAACCTCTCAAATGCAGGGAAAGAGGTTATGGTGGTTGGAGTGGGTGACAAGATCAGAGGCCTGCTTCAGAGGTATAAAGGATGGGGCCCAGAACTCACACCACAAAAGAGTTTTGTTGGGAGTTTTGTTTGTTTGTCTATGGTAGAAATTTCAAAACAGTTTAGAAGATTGTGTGCCATTGGCAGGAAATTGCATATAAGGGAACTGTGCAAAATTCAAGTTCCTGTAAAAAAAAAATCTGCAGATATCCTAAAAGTGGTTTGGTCATCTCACAATTTGGAAAACTGCTGCACAGCACTATTATATTCTTGAAATAAAAGTCTCAAAGCTGGCAACTTGTGAAGCTATTGTAATTTAACTAAAGGCAAAGTTTTTTTTCAAACCTTAATTGAGTAAAACATTTAGTTCTGAATGCTCCTAAGTTACAGTTAGTTATTCCTAGTGAGTCAGTCTTGCTGCCTCATTATTGTACTGTAGAGCATCCACTTGGTTCTAACACAGGTTTGTTGATGCTGCAGGACACATGGCAACTATTTCCTGCTGACATTCAAAGAGGTGGGACGGAGACCCCCGAGCTTTGGAGATGCTTCAGCCATAGCTTTAGAGCTGTTAAACTCTGGGTATGAATTTGATGAAGGTTCTGTCATCTATAATCGTTTCAGGTAAGGTTGAACCAAAACTTCACTAGAAAAATATTTGGTAGAATGCTTCAAGGAGCATATTGGCTGTATGAAGTTATATGAAAACTGACTGTGATTTGGCATGCTCACTTAACTTCTTGATATTGTTGTGTGTGAGGAACTTCTGTGTTGTTTTTTCTAGTGGCTGTGGTTGGAACTCCCTTTTGACTTGTGTATAGTGAAAGCTGTTAAATTTACAATCAGCACATCATTATATCCATGTGTTATCCGAGATCTTTTCATCAGGGTTATCACAAAACTTTGTGGCATTAGAAAGCCAGAAGTTGTATATTCTAATTAGATTTTAACCATTCAGTTTAGAGTTAGTTGAAGAGCCTATTTTGCTCTTTTTGTACAGGTCTGTCATCTCTTACAAGACTGATGAAAAGCCAATCTTCTCCTTTGAAACTGTGGCTGGCTCTGGTAAGTAGGGAGCTAGAAACCACCAGTTACATGCAGTGCTAAATCACTGGAAAAGTACTCTGAAAACAGGAATATGGTATTAAAACATCTTATTATGGTGCTTGTATCATAAGAGATGGTTTTATCTTGGCCAAGATCAGTCCAAGGCTGCCTTACAAAGGTGCTGCAGGGCAAGGAGGTTAAAAGGAAAGGTGGTACTAATTCTGGTTTGAGATTCTGTCTCAAGGGAATTCTGCATATGTAAACTGTCAGTTCATTATTTCCAGCATGAACAACCTAAGTACTGAGTGACTTTGCACTGCTTGCTGAAAATACCCCAGAATGTTTCTGCAGCATGGGAAGATTAAACATAATATGGCAATAATGTATTTTGTTTTGGTCAGAACTTAATTTTCCTAATGTTAAATTGAATTAAAACACAAAAAATACATAACAAAATTATTACTGGCTGAATGTACACATAATATATTAAGAAAATCCCTCTGTGCTGCCTTAAGAATTGAAACAGCCCAGCCAGGTATTCTCTTCCATGTCACTGTGTTTTCCTGGAAGTAGTAAATCTTGGATATTTCTAAGTCTGCTCTTTCATGTTTTTCAGAAAGCCTAAGTATCTACGATGACATTGATGCTGATGTGCTGAGAAACTACCAGGAGTTCACACTAGCAAACATCCTGTACTACTCCCTGAAAGAATCCACCACCAGTGAGCAGAGTGCCAGGATGACTGCCATGGACAACGCCAGCAAGAATGCTTGTAAGCTACTCCCTGCATTTTCCAGGACTTCAGTTTTTCAGCAGGAAAGTGCTGACCTCCCTTTGTGTAATTCTGTGCTTCAAGAATCAGCTATTTCCATCTTAATTCCATTTTGAGTAGGTTTTTTTTGAGCCAATTCAACTGAGATTCTGTTTCAAACATGAATTATATTTAGTCCCTGGAAAGAGGGATTGCTGTCAAGAAAGAAGCCTAGGACTGGAAGTGAAATAACAGATTATTTAAAAGGCATATGAAATACTAAACTAATCTTGTAGTGGCTAAATATTCTCTATGCTCCTCTTATGTGGCTGCTCTGAGGATTTCCTGAATTTTTATAAATCTGTGCCTACCAGTTCACCAAATATAATTAGTGCAGCACAATTAAAGGTGGGGAACTTGAATAATAGTTAAATACCACGTGTCATGGAGAAAGTAGAGAATACATGAGTATTCCTTGGAAGGATACTGGTGATTGTGTGAAGCTGATGTGATGTGCAGTTGAGCTGCCTGGAAGGGTAGGCATGGCTCTGATGACCAGCCTGAAAGAAAGAGGTGATACCTTCTTTGTTTAAAAATAATTGAGAAAAAGAAAATATCAGAAAAATGTGTCTTCTTTTGCCTCAACTTGAAGGAAATAACCATGTTGTTAATTGACAGTGAAATCTAATTTCAAAGCAAATGAGGCATGCTTGTGTTATGTTACAATAAGCTATGTCATACCTGGTATTTACAGTCTGCCAGCTGTTCTGCAGATGTTTAACTGACAAGCTGAATTCTCAGGTTTCTAGATTGTCTACTGCTAATATTACCTCTGGGGAAAAAATGTCAGGTGCACTAAGCCTCTTGATTTTTGCAGTGGTTTACAAGACAGTTGGATATTCTGCCCATAAAGCTTCTCTTTATCTGCATTTGAACATCATTTTGTGTTTAAACTCCAATCTTACCTTTTTCCAGCCGAGATGATTGACAAGTTGACCTTGACATTCAACCGCACCCGTCAAGCCGTCATCACCAAGGAGCTTATTGAAATCATCTCTGGTGCTGCTGCTCTGTGAGTATTTGAACATGCAGTCAGAGCTGTTGCAGCCATGTGCTGCTTCGTGTGTCAGGAGAATGGGCAAACTTTGGGATTGTAGGCCCTAAAACCAGAGGGAAGGCAGTCTGTGGCATGGCTCCCAAGCTTTTCAGCTTGTGCAGCTCTACTAACCAGAGCAAAGTTTGGCAGTTCTTTCTGAACAGATATAGTTAGAAAGCTGGTAAAGTAGATCTTCACCCTCAACACATGTCCTTGCCTAGCCAGGTGAGGGTTTTTCCTCCTTTTTGGCCTTTGGTGGATTTCCCCCCTCCCTTTTACCTGTACATTTCCTACTTTGCCTGGTCAAATAGCCCAGTAGTGTTGAGTGGGAGAGAGCAAATGAAATGATTTTGGATAAATACGTGTTCAGGAGCTGCGAGTTTAGGGGTGTGTTTGCAAGGAGGGAATTTCCAGATTTCCATATTGTTATGGAATATGCATTTTGCTTGAAGTTCAGTATTTTGCTTGTTTGCCTGAGAGCTGAGGTTTTGTACAGGTGTGTGCTGCAGGTTACAAGTGTGTGGGCTTTAGACCACAATTTGTAACTGCATGTAGCTTACGTGTATTACTGTAACAGTTAAAAGTTTGTGCTCTGTATGGAAATACATGTGTTTATATCCTGTGTATTTACAGAATGACTGGAATATGTATTTTATATTATTTTGGTGCTGTATTGTGCTCTTCACAATACATTTGTGGTCATAAATCCGTGCAGAGTTTTGCCTGAATTTGCATGAGTTGCTTCCTAACCTGCTTGTTCTGTTTTTTCTCATAATACCATAACCAGGGATTAATCGGAAAAAGCGGTTCAGCCAAATCCAAGAGGTAAAGTTATGTCATAGAAACTGGATTGTGTTTTAAAATTAATGAACACAGAAAATCTGAAGTCACGTGAGGAAGTCAGAATTCAGTTGTCTTGGTCAGACAAAAACTTCTTCCCAAAGAGCTGTGAAATTGCCCATTTCTAGTTTGAATGCCTGAACAAAGAGTTCTTAATCTTCAGTAATTTTAAGGAAAATGTCTATGTATGGAGTATAAACCCACATTAGATATAATTTTCTGTGGGGTTTTTTTCTGTATTATTAGATTCATTTGAGGTTACTGTTTGAATTTTTGCATAGAGCCCTAATGCTATGACTTAAAAATGTCTGTATGTAAGATGTACCTAAAGAAGTTTCTGTAGCAAAGTGAACATCTTCAAAATTTAAAATACGAGGAAAAATTCAAAATCTAAAATGTAAGAAAAAAAATAGATTTGATGAATAGTTTGTGGGGTGGTAAGGAGTATTAGTGAAGTATTCAAATTGGAGGAGATGACAGTTTAAATAAATAAATTAATGAAAGGGTTTTAATTTGTTTCAATTTTCCTCACAGGTGAAGAGGAGCTCTTCTGAGCATATGTGGTTTAGCCTGCCTGTGTCTGTGTTGACAAGACTGCTCTGTTATCTTGTGAAGAAGTGGAAAAGCCCCAGAAATCTGTAAATTCTTACAATAAACCACCTCCATGAAACAGATCCTTTTGGTTGTCTGTGGAGCGAATACTCCTGGAGTCTAAATATCTGTGTTGGGTTTGGTGTGCTTTAAAAAAATGTACTCTACATTTTTTATTTATTTGCTGTGTGAACTGTGTAAGGGGATGTTTGTTTTGAAGAGTGGAAGAGATTTTCTGTCTTCACCCTGTCTTTTGAAAGTGAAGTGACCTGCTTTGACAGTAGGCTGAAGGAGGAGACTGGAATAACCTCTTCATCACACAGTTGCAACACTGATCTCTCTTACTTGAATTTTGTATTGCTACTATTTCCAGATGTTCACTTTTAAAATTAACTGATCTCATTAGGTGAGTCACTACAGGGGTTATTTAGAATGCCCGCTTCTTACAGCATGGTCAGTGTATGTATAGAAATGTATATGTCAGAAGGCTGGGGTATCTCAGCTGTGGAGACAACCTGAGAATTTCGTTCAGCCTGGAGAAGGTTCCAAGGAGACCTTCCAGCACGGGAAGGAGCTCCAGGAGAGCTGGAAAGGGACTTTGGACAAGGGCATGGAGCAACAGGACAAGGGGGAGTGGCTTTTAACTGACAAGAGGGCAGGGTTAGATGGGCTGTTGGGAAGGAGGTGTTTACTGTGAGGGTGGTGAGCCCCTGGCACAGGTTGCCTGGAGAAGCTCATACTGGTCCCAGTACGGAGCCCTGGGGAGCAGCCCCTCAGGACCTTGAGCTGTTGATCACACCAGGAGCTTCAGGACTTGGTTCTGGGTCCAGGTTCTGCTCTTCAGCCAAAGATGTGAGTGTGACTGATACAACAGACTGGGCTCTTGACTGACTGATCAACAGACTACTAATAAACTAAAGCACAAATTTGTGAACTAATTAAGTTCTAATACTAGACTTCTGTTATTTACAGTTCTGTCGGCTCTGATTAGTTACATGCAACTACTGAGTTACAGCTTAGCCCTTGTGTATGTTCACAGCCACCACTGAGTAACAGCTCTGCTGCTTCTCCTTGTACCTCCTACACCACTCAGTTACTGTAAATTTTGTTTCTGGATCCTTTTTGCCATCGTCGTTCCATCCTTTCCCTACTTGTTGTTTTTTTTTTTTTCCCAATTAAACAACTCACCCAGAAACACTTTTTCTGCATTGCTGCCAATTTGCTGTTCCCAGGGCTAATGTTTCTACTGCCCAGGTAATCTTGGCCTTAAATATCATTATTTACATACCTGTCTGCTTACAGGTGATTGTGCAAGTCCCCTTGGAAGGGGCTCCAAGTTCCCCCTGGAGCCTCAGGCTGCACAATCCCAGCCTGTCTCCAGGGCAGAGGTATTTCACTCGGGGCATATTTGTGACCTCTGCTGCACTTGTTCTGGCAGCTCCATCTTCTTTGTGAGCCGAGTTCCCCAGAACTGGATGCAGGACTCCAGCTGGGATCAGAGGGCAGAGCACAGGGGAGGAATCACCTCCCTCGATCCACTGTCCAGTTATTTAATTAAGGGTCTTCCCCCCAAAAGTTTAATGACAAGAACTTGACAGTGAACACTTGTTGGCTGCAGGTGTGATCTACCTGAGGGGAAACACAGCGAAGGCAAGCACTGACATCTGCCTCTTCTATCCAGCTGGAAAGAAAAAATGAGAACACCTTCTTGGGCAGCCTGTTCCAGTGCTCTGCCACCCTCCGTGCAAGGAAGTTCTTCCTGATGAGGAGAAACTTTGTGAGTTTTAGCTGATGACCATTGCTCTGTGTCCTGTCACTGGACACCACTTAGAAGAGTCTGGCACCATCCTCTTGACAGCTGTCACTGAAATATATTGAGATATTTACATCTATTTAGAGGTATTGAGATTATTTATAGAGATCATAGACTCAGGGGGTGGTTTGTGTTAGAAGGGACCTTTAAGGCTCACCTTGTTGCACCTGCTTCAAGGGACAAGGGCACTTTTCACTATCCCAGGTTGCTCAGAGCCCCATCCAGCCTGACTTTGAGTGTTGCCAGGATTGGGGCATCCACAGCTTCTCTGGGCAACTTGTGCCCAGTGTTGCACCACCCTCACACTGAAGAATTTCTTCCCCATATCCCATCTAAACCCACTCTCAGTTTGAAGCCATTCCGCCTTGTCCTGTCACCGCATGCACTTGTAAGTAGTCTTGCCACAACCTTCCTGTAAGTTGCCTTCAGGCACGGGGAGTCAGTAGATGCTGAGATACTGCTATTGATATATTTATCTCATCCCGACCCGCGTGTCCCCGCAGCGCTGCGGGATTCGGGCACTCGGGGCGGCGTTTCCGCGCTCCGCGCCCCGCCCCGCTCGATGCGCTCGGCGCTGGAGCGGCGCTGCCTGCCGGGGGCGGGGCGGCGCCAAGATGGCGGCGGCGATGGCGGCGGTGGCGGGCGGTGCGTGAGAGCTCCCGCGGCCCCCCGGCCCCGGCGGGATGTGCGAGACCTACTCCCGCTGGCTGCTGCGGGTGTCGGTGGCGCAGATCTGCCAGGCCCTCGGCTGGGACTCGGTGCAGGTGTCGGCCTGCGACCTCCTCACCGACGTGCTGCAGCGGTACCTGCAGGGGCTGGGCCGGGGCTGCCACCGTTACTGCGAGCTCTGTGAGTGCGGGCTGGGGCTGGGCCGGGGAGGATGCGGCTGGACACGGTTCTGGGAGGCCAGTGTGAGTGGCCGTGCTTGAGCAGAGTACGGACTGAGTGGGCTCTCTGAGCCC
>JACBWW010000049.1:1835019-1977252 GCA_020086605.1 Lanius collurio
ACAGGGCAGGAGAGTACAGGGAGATGGGTTTGGGCAGCCCTGGGGAGGGGGTCTGTGGGGGAAGGCTGTGGGCTGTCAGTGGAGGTGTGAGAAGGACAGCTGGAAGCTGCTTGTCAGGCAGTGCCGGGAGCTGAGGGTGCTTGGCAGGGGAGGGTCGTGGAGGTGTGGTCATTTGGGTAGGGCTGGAGAGTGCGGGGAGGTGGGGTTTGGGCAGTGCTGGGGTCGGTGGGTCAGTGGGTGCGAGGTGTGGGTTTGGGGAAGATCGGCCCATGGGCCAGGGCTGTGGGGAAGGGGAGCCAGGCTGTGGAGCAGTGCACAGGACTGAGAGGATGGGGAGGGAAGCCGTGAGGCAGTGCTGGGGTGAAGGGGGGTCCTGGTGCCAGGGAGAACTGTGGGGCAGTGGGTCTGGGTGTGGACGAGGATTTGGGACTGTGGGGTTGGAGTTGGAGGAAAGGAGGCTCTGTGGCTGTAGGTGTGGGGATATGGGGCTGCTTTCCCCTGTCTTTGGCTGCAGGGTGCTGGGGAGGGGGAGACACAAGTACAGGAGGGGGAGATGGAGCTGTTGGCCCCATTGCTGGGCTGTTCTGAATCTGGGAGGGGGGTGAACTGGGGGGAGAAGGAGCAGCTAGCCCCTTTTCCTAGTGGGTTGTGTGCATGGGACGATGCAGTGCTGTGTTGTGGCTCATCTTTGGATCATCTTTTGTGCCCTGTGGGCAGTGCTGGGGGCCCACTGTAGGTGGAGATGTGCACGTGGGGTTTACTGTTGTGGCACAAGGGGAAATGCTGAGGATGGAGGGTGCAAGGTTTGGATTCCCTCCTGCATGAGGAGGGAGAGGTGTGGCTGGAAGTCCTGTTGCTGGGGCTGGAGTGCTCTGGGTTGGGAATGTGTGTATAGAGGGGGGAAGCAGTGGTACTGTGGGGCTGGGAACATGTGTGGGAAGGCAGGGATGCACTAACATGTTTTTTGGGGGAAGTGGAGCTGTAGTGCACAGGATGTGGGAGTGTGACAGGGCTGCACATAGGGGGTGTGGAGTACGTGTGTGCAGAAGGGGTGGGATAATTTAGTGCATGTGGCATGAGGTATGAGAGTCCTCATGTGGATGCAGTGGAAGAGGTTTGGCTGTACATGTGCGGGACTGGAGTTAGCCAATGCTGCTGTTGAAGCGCTGCAGAAGGAGCTGGACATGATGGTGGGGGGCAGGATGCCCAGGGCCTCACTGGGTTTGGGGTGAGGTAGTGCTGCAGTGGAAGCATGCAAGTGGGAGAAAAGAAAGAGGGCTGGGAATCAGTGCCAAGGACTGCTGGCTGTGTCACACAGGAGTGTGGAATGTGAGTGTTGATGAGATTGGGAAGGGAGTGCCACTGCTGGGTCTAGGTCTACAGTATAGGATGCAGTTGTGTGTCCCTTTGGATTGTGAGTGTCCCTTGCAGAGCCTGCAGAGGAGGTAGTGAGAGGTTGGATGTCCTCCTGGTACCTGCAGAACATGGGGTGTGGGAGGACGGGATGTCCAGTTACTTACTGAGTCAGTAATGCTGCCAGTGGGGATGAGAGGGTGGTAGGGGTTTGCTGGGTCTGGGAGTGTCAGGAAAGGGTGCTGATGGGTCAGAAGGGTGGGGAAGATGACAGTCTGGGGGCAGAGGGAAGCTGTCAGGGTCATTGCTGGGTCTAACCACAGGAAACGCTGTGGAGAATGTGGAGCAAGGCTCAGGCTGTTGGTGTGGTTGGAGAGTCGTGGGTCTGTGTGTGTGGAGGCCTTTGCTGCCCTGCATGTGGGGCTGGGAGGGTGTCATGTGGCAGAGATTTGTGTGCAGAGAGGTCCTGCTGGATCTAGAAGTTTCAGGAAGGAAATGAAGGGAGATCTCCATAACGGAGGGACTTTGGGGAGCAAGGGTACCCTGGAGAGATGGGTGTAGGCCATGTGTGCCTGGAAAAACAGGGCTGCTTATGCCTCCTGTGCCAAGAGGGACATGTTTCCCCTTCCTTTGGCATGCTGGAGAGCTGTGGCATTGTGCTGCCACAGCTGCTGCTCCATGTGTCCTGTACTTGTGGAGGGGAAAGTGCTGGAGAGCCCCTGAGGCAGAGGTCAGAGTAGTTGGGTCTGGCAGGGGTTAGAGCTGGAATGGATAATTGATTGCCTGAAGTGCTGGGTAGGGAGAAGGTGACTCACTGATGGTGGATTTGGGGCTGCTGAGGTTACTGGAGAGATAGTAGGGATGGCAGCACCAGTGGGAATGTTTGCCAGCACTTTTGTCCAAGCTGTGGGAACTGTGCTAATGAGGTGTCACAGCCACAGGTGAGGGGAAAATCAGAGGCAAGCTGCTGTCAGCTGGTGGAGGGTTGGATGCAGCATCAAGATCCAAGGAGCTGTGAGGCCTGAGTGTGTTGGATTCCTTTTCAGGGGTGAATTTGGAGAATGTGTGGAGCTGGGAAGCACAGTGTGGGTGGTTTGATCAGGAGAGGAGCAACCACAGGCTGAAAGTGCTGTTGCTGGAGATTGTGTCCCTTTTCTGAAGAAGGGAAGAGAAGTTTTCACTGCTGCAGGGATCCCTCATGCAGCAAAGTGATGAGCTGAGTGTACCTGGTCCTGCCTCTGCTCCATCATTTCAGGAATAATTGAAACTGAATTTGACACTGGCAGTGTAACCAAACTTAGGAGGGACTTGGTGCTGCAAACTGGATTTCTCAGGTTGAATAGGTTTACTTGTACAAGCTTTCCCCAAATTTGAGAACAAGTTCATCTAGAAAATGGGATTGTGCAATATTAACCTGTATCTCTGAGCAGCACAAGTGCAGCTGCTGAAGCTCTGAAGTTTGTATCCCAAATCCACATAGAAATCATCTTTAAAGCAATTAAAGGAGAGAACAGAGAGGGTTTGAGAGGATGAAGTTATGGGGTGAAAAGGAAGCTTGCCTGGGCTTGGTCAGAGCTGTCCTTTGATAGGGTTGGTGCAAATACTGGGGAAGATGTTTGTGCTGCAGTGTTTGTACGACTGGGAAGAAAAGACACAGAGATGATGCAAATAAAACTTTCTCCTTCTGGTGCTGTGGATTGGAAGTTTGTGGAGCTCGATTATCCCTCTCTTGCTGTGGGTTTCCTTACTGAACGTGGGGAAAAGCATTTTTCCCCTCTAGGAATGGGGAACGAAGTTCCACAAGTATCACAATCTTTTTGGTTGGTGTTTTTTTGTTGGGTTTTTTTTTAGGAGACGGGGAATACGCTGTTTTCATGCCAGAGATGTGGTATTTTTTTGTATTCCCTCTCTTAAAATGGTCCTTGTATTTCTTTCTTTAAAAAGGTTTGTAAAACGACATCTTAATACCGAGCTGACATCTCCCTGTGATTTCAGAATTGTTTCCTTTTGCTCCTAAAATAAGTTACTATATAAACCCAGCTCTGGATGAATGAGTTGAATTCTGCCATGGTTTTGCATAAGTGGAATTAATTAAATTCCAATTGTAGCATCTTTATTGTCAGGGCGTTATCTCGGAGTCAAACCAGTGGGGTTTGAGTTAGCAGGGCTGTCAGCTGAGGGACATAATCTTTGTGTTCCAAACTGAATGGATTTACTCTGACGTAGTTGAGACACCGTGGTATCGCTGTGAAAAGCCTGTCATTGCTGCTCACGTGTTCTCTCACTTGCAGAAGAAAATGATGGCTCTCCCAGCTGGGTTAGATCTTTGTTCCAGCTGTTACATCCCATTAGGAGAGCTACATTCAAGATTTTCATTACTTTTCTGCTGTTGTTTCTTTGCATTTGCAGTAGCTGTAGTTGATGGGAGCTTCTGTGGCTGCAAAGAGAAGGCAAAAGGATTTGCAAAGCGGGTTTGAGATGTTTTTGATGCCGTGAAATGCTTCTGAATGCTGTGTCGGGGGTGGAGGAGAGGCTGAACTTACAGGGAGAAAATCAGGGTTTTCCTCTTAAAGTACACCATATTATGTTGCTCAAATTTGTGTAAAGCTTGTCAGAGGAGCACTATTCAATATGCCATGTGCTGTTTTATCCTAAAGTTTAAATTAAATATTTGAAAACCAGTGTTGGAGCATGTAATTTGTTGTGGTGGATCCCCCAACAGTAATTAGGGTATCGGGCTGCAAAACAAACTGATGTGGCGTGGTTTCTGAGAGCAGAGTTCTGCGTTGTTGTTGGTTTTAAGCAGAGGTGAAAAGGGAAGAGCTCCCTGTTAGATGCCACTTTGTTCTGTGCTCCTGTTTCACGTGGTTTGATCGAGGTGTGGCAGAGCTGGTGCTTTGGGTTGTCTGCTCTGGATTGGATGGGTTGGGCCTTTTTGTACAGGGGAGCTGTCCAGAAGGACAGATCAGACCCTGCTTTGTTTGCCATGAATTTAGCTAATGTAGCTTGGCAGTGGAGTGTTGGGTTATAGACATGCAGAACACATCATGTTTTACCTCTTAGCACATCACTGAGAGAGTTCAGTTTCCATTATATTTATGTGGGTGGTACAGTTCATGGGAGTGATGAGGAGGGGAGATGTGGCTCATGTCTCACAAAGTCTCATTTTTCTGTTACATTGCTCTAAAAACCAGTCAGATAGAAGCTACTTAGCTCCTATCACTGAGGGCACCTGGGTGTATTTCAACAGGACAAATTTAGATTATCTGCTGCTAAAACAAGAAGTGTAATAAACTGGATGATTATCTTTTTGAATCTAGAAGTGGATTTTACTCTTTCCTTCAATTTTGAGTGTTGAGCATATGCTTGGATATATTGTGCTTTTATATTTCTTTTCCTCCTGAGATTTGCTGACAGTTAGGAAATAAAGTTTAAAAGTTGGTCTTTAGTTTTATATTGTCTGACTACTTTTTTGAAGATTATTTTTATGCAAACATAGAATTGTAGAATATCTCAAGTTGGAAGGGACCCGTATGGATCATTGAGTCCAAGTCCCTGCTCCTTTACAGGACTAAATACTAATTATATATATATAAATATTAATGACTATATTGAAATTTGTATTATTAATGTAACTGCATTTTTATTAAAAGGCAGGTTCTGATCTGGTGAGCACAATATTTTAACTGGAAGGAAAAATTGCTAGTATTGCAAAATGTTTTCCAAGGCAGAACTGGCTCCAAAACTGCTCCAGTGTCTGCACAGTCTCTCCTGTAAACTTCATTATAGAAAAGGGAGAATGCAAACAGCAGACTAATATTTTCAATGACCACAGAGGGGAGAATTCACCTGGGATCAGCCAATATTTTATTTCTTTATAATGTCAAATTTGCCTTATATGTTTTCTTTGGTTTTGTTCTTTTTTTAGTTACTTCCTTCTTATCACTATACAATAATAATCTCTATCAAAGGATTAGATTTTGGTGATCAGTTTAAATGAACTGATTCCCTCTGCTGGTCTTTGAATGACTTTGTAACAAGGATCTGTCCTGGGCCGAAAACATTCATTATAAGTGTACATTTTATGTCCTGAAAACCTTAAGTGTTGATGTTTTTTGAGCTAATTAACTTCTTACTGGCTACTAATATGAGGAAAGACAACATTTTATTTTTTGCTTGACATTTCTGAGGTTGCTGGGAGAAGGAGCAGGCTCTGAGCACCAATAGCAAGAAGAGGCTTTTGCCTGACTGGTGACTACATTAATAGGACCCTTTTTTCCCCACTTAAGTGCATTTAAGTAAGGCATCTATACTCCCTGAATAACCTCTTGTGCATGCTTATGACTTTACTGGATGGAGGCAGTGTTGTCTCCTTGAAACAGTTATCCTGGAGTAACTTGTGATGTGCTGGAGCACAAGGAATCTGTGATAGAGCCTGTAATTAAAATACCAAGGAGCTATACCTAATAATTTGCTGGTTAAAATAAAATTTAAAAAAAGTCTCTTTTATAGCAGCCATAAGGGGGAATGCTGAGCTATTTATAATATGTCTACATGTTGCATGACTGGTGACTCATTAGTTTTTCTCAGTATATTTATTACAGAACTGTAGTTGCTTCCATTAAGAAACCTGGCATTAAAAGCTCTTCTGTTCTGTACTTACTCACCTCTTAAATTTTCACTCATTCATACAAACGTTGGGCCAGGGAGGAGGAGGTGATGGGGGCGAGTTTGCCTAAAGGAAATCAGCTATTCTTGAGACTGAATTTAAGGAAAGTAAGACAGTTCCCTAACTCCCACACACCCCCTCACAGTGCCTTTGGATGACATGAGCACTGGCCAGCTTGTTTGCTGGAGAATTCTTGTCACTTTTGCTAGAATATCTAGGCTCTAGGAACTTCTGAAAATTCCTTTTCCCCACAGCCCAGACCCTTATTTGTAGGGGAGTTTAGTGCTCCGTCTTCCTTCTGTTTGATTTGGTTTTCCTTGTGGACAGGTTGGTTCATCTGCAGGTGAGGCTGAGCAGTGGGGCTCACGGCTGGATAACTTTCCACACAAATACTCTGCTCTGCCTGGCTTCTCTTTGCCCATCATTTCAGTCCAGTACTTTTCTGGGATGTAATTCCATGTGCAGATTCCTCCTCACCTGGTGCTCGTTCTCATGTCCAGGGAAGCTGAGAGTATTGTAGCTGCACAGCCATTCCCACAGGTTTCTGGTGAGCTGTTTTGAGACCAAATGGTCTTAATTTAGCTTTACTCATTTTGGAGCACTCTGTTCCCATTCAGGGAGACAGAGCAGCTTAAAAGCTTGTGAGAAAGGTATTCTCCTAGTTCACTGCTGATGGGGTATAAGGAGGAGAGCTGTAACTTGATGGATAAACTATTCCCAACTCCTTCCACCTCTTCTCAGTCCTGAACAATGACAGTATTTAAAGTGTTGTGGTATAAAGAACAGCAAGAGACTGGAAATCAGAGCTCTGAAGTGTGTGTGATTTGGCACCGACTTGCTGTGTGACATTGGATTAATTATTTCACTGGGAGGCTTCAGCATCTGAGTTTTTAAACTGAGGATAGCACAGATATCTGAAGAATAATGAGATAAGTTCAGTATGCACAGATTAAACTTGTTCTTGCCATCATTTGCTTACAGAAAAAAGCCTAAGACTAAATGAAACACCAGGAGAGAGTGTTACATGTTTGTCAGCGTTCCCTTTCATGTGTCTGGCTTCTGCTATTTTACTGATTTTTTTATTAAGCCAGAGAGTGAAGAGAAATGCTAAATTGTTGAAATGGAAGTGTAAAGTCTTTATTTGATGAATAACCTGGAATTACATTTAATGTGTTTTTGTGCTGTGATAATTTCCAGATATGAGATTTGATTTAAATACAGATATGAATACAGACCTGAAACTTTTTCAAACACTTCTGTCACTGAGGACACTCGTCTTGTAAAGAAGGGTTAACTGCTCCATCCTTTCATCCCTCTGACAGTTGCAGGTTTAAACATTGGTTTTAGCTTTCAATCAATCTTATGACTTGGCATTGTCTCTTTGGAGGCAAGTGTCAAAGCTGTGGGAAAATTGAATCTTCTTTGGGGTTTTTTTGGTCACCTTTTGAACCCACTTTCTAACACGCATAATTGTTTAATGATACAGTTGTTAAATATTTCCATACTTCAGTTACACTTAGTAGCTCCTTCTCTACCACGTGTTCTTAAAAAGCACTTGTTGAAGGAATTCCTTTTTAGCATTTATCACTTGCTGATCATGTCAGCATACTTCCCTGTAGGTTAAAGAGATCATGTGCAGATCTAGGAAGAGACTTTTGAAAAGTTTTCCCCAAGTTTTTCTTTTCACTTGTCTGTCAAACTTGTACCTGTTCAATCTTGACACCTTAGAAGATGCTTCAGTGAGTTCACAGGTACCTTGATAGCCTGAAGAGCAACTAAAAGCAACAACTCAAAATATCTTAGTGGTGTCAATTATCTGAATTTAATTTTTTAAGCATAAAACATGCTTTCCCTCCCTCCCCAATAATGATAAGGATTTCAACTATTGTGGAGTGGTGATATCCTCATGTAATTATGTGGATGCAGGTCTGGAGTTTGCAGAGGAAACTGGTATTGCACATGTACCAGGTATTACACAAACTCTGAGGTGGTTCTCACCCTGCAGAGTTCAGGTTCCAGAAACAGCAGGGTAAAACTGGCAGTTACTTGGTCTGATCTCCCTTTTAGCTGTGGAAAGCATTAAAACACAAGCGAGACTTGCCCAGAGTCACACAAGAGGCCAGTGTTGGAGAACTGAGAATCAACCCCATAATCTGAGTATTATCCTTATCTTCACCACAAGACTTAAGAAGGGAAATTCTAGAACAAGATTCTCATTTTCTAAATGTACCTGCAGGCATGAGCTGGCTGGGGGGTGGAATTCATGCAGTGATGTGAGAACCAGCCCGCTCAGCTGCCTCAGCTTCAAGATAAACCAAGAAGAGATTAGGTTAAAGGACAAACAAAAGAGCATCCCCCCGTTATCTGGAGCCAGGGCTCCACAAAAGCCATTGTGCTCCTTCAATAAGCACAGGCTGCTTTTCCATAATTACTTTTTGAAGTAAATCACAGCTTATCATCATGTAGGGATGTAATATCTTCATAATAAGCCAATTCTACAGAGTTGTAATAATTCAGTATATCATTTTAGTGAATTAAAAATCATGTTTGGGGTTTATAGAATTGGTTTTGGGTTATTGTTGTTACTAAAAGTCAAGAAGAAACTTGAAGTGGTGCCTTGGCTGCCAAAGCCAGCTGTCCAGTTCTCCCTCCAGAGGCCTTTCCAGGGATTTTCCTTTGAAGAGTCAGGGAAACGAAGGTACTTGGAGGACTTCAGCAGGTGTAATTTAAAGCTTTGGGCCAAGTTAATTGTGTAGCACAAACTACATCCTCTGTTGAACTGTTTTCTTGGAGATCATATTAAATAAAGGTCCCCAGCTGCCTGACCAGTGAGGTTTCACTGGGCTTTTTGTAAAGAAAGTAAGATTTTTGCTGTCGAATCAATCTTAAGTTGCATGCCAGGAAATCAGCCCCTGAAGTTTAGTGTAAAATATTCTCTCATCATTAGACCACTACTTAATACTCCTCTCTTTTATCCAGGAGGTATAGCTAAGCAGTAGGTAAAGGGCTCATAGTTTCTGAAGCCTGTAAATTTCATCCAGTGGAAAGATACTTTGTGAAGGTTTTTTATTTATCAAGAGCCTTTTTTTTTCTCCTTGTAAACTATCATCAGTTCAAAAAAATGAAATGGTTCCTCTTCTAGGTTGAGAAATAATGTTTGATCTGTTCCATACTGGTAAAGAGCACTTTCTGCATATGGGGTCGTGTGGTGTTAATTGACTGTTGTCAGGTAAAGCTGTCTGTTGCTGCTCCCTCGTTTTTACTTAATTTGCTTCCTGGAGTGCAGTTCTTTAATGGTAGAATTTGAAACAAAGTGATGGCTCAAAACAAAACCCTTCTGAAAGTAAACCTGGTAGAACTGTGGGGCAGTAAATCTATCTCTCTTACAGTGGTGAGCTGGGGGACTGTAGTCTCAAAGCATCTTCAGGTCATGTATTTTAACCTCAATTTTTGCAAAAATATTGTTCTTCTGTTGTTTTGTTTTTTTTGTTGTTCCAGATGGCCGCACAGATCCAATTTTGGATGACGTAGGCGATGCCTTCAAGCTTATGGGGGTTAACCTGCATGAGCTGGAAGATTACATACACAATATTGAACCTGTCACTTTTGCACATCAAATCCCTTCGTTCCCTGTCAGCAAGAACAATGTCCTGCAGTTCCCCCAGCCGGGAAGTAAGGATGCAGAAGAGAGAAAGGAGTACATCCCTGATTACCTGCCACCCATTGTCTCCTCTCAAGAAGGTGAGAAATTAATCCTTTGCTTTCAGTTTTGGTGCTTTTGGGTATTTGTGGGCATCTCCCAGCAGCTCGAGCTGTGCTGCCCCATGGCAGTGGCTCAGGAAGGACCTCGGGGGTGTTACACAAGCAAGGTTGCAAAACAGGTGGCAGTGCTGTGGCAAGTTTGTTTTCCACTCTTTTCATTTTCCTTCCAGATTAACTTGTGCCAAAAATTCACCATGTTAACCCTTGTTTATATAATGCATTCTGAATTTTAAGTTTTCAGAGGACAATAGAAATGAGTGCTTTGCATTACCTTTTATGTATTAGCCTCCCCCTTATGCATCCTGCAAGAGCTTCCGTAATTTGGCAAAGGTAGAAAAAGGAAGAGCTGGTGAGACTGGCACAGCATTTCCTACTCCTGGCAGTTGTTTCTCCTTACTTGTGAAAAATTTCACCAAAAAACCCAAAACCTACCAAACAGAAAAGCCTCATTTTCTACTTAAAATGAATTCAGCTTCAAAATATGGAAGTAAGAGTATTTTAGAGGCGTTGAACTGGCTTTTAATTCTGATTGCTAATGTTGATTAGGGTTTCATCTTTGCTGTTCCAGCTGCTCCTTCCCTTTCTTGTCCCACAGAGGCAAAGGTTGAGGAAGCAGTGAAACCAACTATAAAAGTGCTATGAGCTGGAAGGAACCTGAGAATTTTAACTGTGGCAGTGGAAAAAACAAATTTGTTTTCTCTATTTTTCAGCTGTTTGAGACTTGATTGCTAATAAGATAAACCTTTAAGAAACATGACCCAGTCTGACTTTCTGTTTGAATAGTGAACAGCACACAACTGTACTTTGTGTGGAAATAAATATATATGAGCTTTTGGGTATAAAAACCCCAGACAGAAGAACTTATTTTTCTGAAAGAGTGTAAGGAACAGGTGCAACCTGCACGAGATAGTTAATTTAGAATTTTGTGGGAACAAAATGGCTATCATGCTCTACTTGCATATTCTTTTTCTTAAGAACTAAGGGCTCAAAGTCTGCCTGTTGAAATAGGTGTAAAAATTCTACCCAGTGTTAGGATGAATATAAACAAAATCATCTTAGTGATTAAAGGAATCCATTGCCGTGCTGCTTCAAGTGTGGCATGGGGCAGTATTCCAGTGATTTAGCAAGCTGTAGGAAGTGTGAGTTCAGGCTTGCTTTCATCATGTTCAGCTACAATGATGCTGCATGCTCCACTTAGACCAAGGGAAATTGTCATAAGGAACAGGTATCTGAGGAACAAGTACTGGGTTTTATGTATTCTAAACAAATATGCTTATTCCAGTAACAAGGTGAGGACTGACTTACCCTGGTGAGTATTTCTGAGGCTCTGTAGTCTTCAGTTTTCTGTTTTCTTTAGTTGTGTTTTATAGATCAGTAGCATTTCAGTGTTTCTTGCCTTAATACAACCCAGGAAATGGAACTGCTGTTCAAAACAGAAATGCTTTCTTAACTTGGTAAGGAGATCCTAAATTCTCACCCTTGTGAAGTTTGTTAAAAAGGTTGTTTTAAAAATCTGACGCTGAACTCTCTCAAACCAGGAAGAGGCTAACAAAATGTGACTATCATATATGTGCACAGCATATATAAAAGAAGAATACAGAGGAAGAAGACTTTGAGAAGTGAATAGAGGTTTTAGCTGCCCTGTTCTGGCTACTTTCTTTAGCCTGATTTTTCAGGAAGTAAACAAACACTATTCTGTCAGAAAAATCCAGCATCTTTGAAGTGTAACAAGTTGCCCAGCAGTGTTGCAGTTGTTGTAGGTTTTTTCCCTTGGAAAATCATACTTTAAAATATGCAAGAAAAGTCAAATCCAGCAAGACTCAAAGGAGCTGCAGATAAATATCTGAGCATGGGGAGGGAGAGATGAGAGTTACAGACTCAGCCTGACAATACACACAAAGAGAGGCTAAAAATTGAAATGGGGACAGTTGTGCTTTTTCTTTTTTTTCTATATGTAACTTTTTATACTCTTTCTCTTGCAAGTTAGATCCGGGAGTTAGATTTTAGCAGTCCTTATAAATAATGTATGAATCCTTTTAACACCTGAAGCAAGAAGATATTATTTCCAAAGTTGGATGAGAACCAGGAAAACTTCTGATGCCTAAGGGTAGCGTATCAGAGAACCTATAGACACACACAACTTGTAAAAATGAATAAAATATTTTTTTTTAATGGAAATTTAAAGGAAGCATTAAATAACAGTTGCTGAATGCAGATTTGTTATAGTTGATTTAAAAGATTTACAGTTGAGGACATTTTAATTTTGAATTAAGTGTTTTCTGAAAATGGTGTTTGCACGCTGTGCTTTGTTTGAAAGGGATGAGGTGGATCACAAAATTGCTGTATATGTTTTGTTCTATGTTATTCCAAGTCAAATTTGGAAGAAAAACTTACTTTTGCAAATTAAAGGAGTGCATTGTAAAAATACTGAAGAATTTTAGAAGCCATTTAAATACTTTGCAAAATTTTATAGTGTAGAAAAAAAAATGCAGCTGCTCAGATTGTTCAGTCCATAATATTTGAGTTGCTTTGAGTAGGCAATAATTAGTAATGGAGGAAGGCTTTGGGCACATTAGGGTGTGTGATGTAAATCTTTCAGTGACTTAAAGGAATCGTTAGCAGGACTCATTATGTCCCATTTTATATAGAAACCTAGAGCTCAGCTCAGTTATGAATATTTGTTTACTGTTAGGGGTCAGAAATTGTGGGTGCTGACATATTTTAGCAATAATGTAGCCATGACTTTTAGTAAGAAAAAGCTCTTTTTTCAGTATTGCTAATTTAAAAACCAAACCAAAGCAGAGTTCAGTCTGCGCCACGACCAGTAGGTGTTGCTACCCTCCTTCCCAAAAGTCCTTTAGTTCTGCACATGTAACCAACTTCTTATTTCCACTTACTCCAGAACTGGTGGTGGTTCAGGCTATGCAGAGGCTGTCCAGCAGCTCGAGAGATGTTTTAGTTGTCATTGCCAGAGAATCCATAATAGCAGAAAACCCGTTGAGCCTGAGAGGAGCCATCTCCTTCATTGTACTCAGTAGTAAGAAATTCTGGAAGAGCCCTGATTGATTCCTGAAATTGTAGGGAAAAGGGAAGAAGGCAAATAACTTTTCAATATCTCTAATTTGTGTCAGTCGAAGTTCAGTTCAGTGATACAAGTTTTGTTCCAAGAAAGCAGAGAATGTTTTCTTGCCTTTAATATGGAGTGCAATCTCAAACCAAATTCTCGAGCTGTGATGAGCTGCATATATAATTCCATATATTATAAAACAATCTGACTCAGTATTGCCATGGAAAATGTTGGGTTTTTAGCAGTATTTTTACAAAGGGCACCGAAGGGATAATTTTATGCCAATGTATCATGATGTTCGCTGTCTGCCTATTTTTAATTAGTCTCCTTTTTGTTTTTGAGTTAGTTTAGCACTGTTGTCACTAAAATGTCATGGTAAACTTGTAAGACAGATTAAAAAAGGAGAAAAAATAAATTAGTTACAAAACATGATGGTCATGCTTTATTTCTTGTGCTTTAATGCAAGAGAACATACATTTTGCAATAATAAATCAACTTCATAGAATTTGTTGATTGCATTTGAAGCAAAACAGTTCATGCTGAAACTAGGCCAGCTGAGAAAGCCCAGATAATTCTCCACAGCTAATAATAATCACTATTACATTTTGTGATAATGTTGAGAGCCCTGAGTCCTGATGCTGTGAGAACATGTAGCATTCTCCATGATTAAAACAAAAGTGAGGTGGGATTCCTGCATGTGCCACAGTATCCTTATTTTTAAGCTTCCTGGAAGGAGCTTGCTACCCCTTTTATTCACTTCGTTTAAAAAAAAAAATTTACTTTTTTCTTTTTGTTTTTAATAACCACTTTATGTCAACTGCTCTCTTTTTGTGACTTTTTGAAGTCACAGACTTCATCCGTGCTTCTCTGTCTGGAAAACTGAAGAAAGCACATTGATTTTGTGTGTGTTGTACTGTTCATAGTCTGTGATGTTTGCATTAGACCCTCGTTCCTCTTTTACACTGTAATTGTGCTGGGGCACATCAGCTGGGTATGAGGCAGAGCACGTGAGAGTCTTTTCCCACTAGTTTAGATATTTTGTGGGGAGCAGGGTGGCTTTTAGAGAGTCAAACTTTCTGCTCAGTTCCAGCTGCATTTTTTTTCTGTTCTCTGCTTCGTACCACTTCACTCCCACTCCTAGAGGTTCAGCTCCTTTCCCTTAAAAATGATCGGGAAATGAATATAAGTTTTACCAGGCATTAAATTTTGTTGTCTTTCATTCCTGGTAATGTGTGCTTAAGCACTGGCATTGTATTTCTGATCATTGAGTCAGGACAAGTTCTTGGTGCAGTTTACAAATTTGGATTTATTTGTAGCCTTTCCTGTCAGAGTATTTTATTTCCCTGTCAGACCAAAGCATAAAATTGCTGATCTTCTTACAGTCCTGCCTTTTCCCCTCTTTGCTGCTGATGTGATGTTAGAACCTGTTACCTACCAAAATGTGATGCTTCTAGCCACCTGGAAGCATGAAAACCCAGCTGTCAAATTACTGCTCATCTCAGCACATCTCTGGTGTTTTTCATGCCGTGGTAGTTGTTGATCTTGTTTGAATTGATGAGATTTGGGAGTGCTGGTGAAACCAGGTGCTAATCAAAGGAGCACATTTTTGTGTCTAGGTTCTACCAGTGCTAGAATTGTGATTGTATAAAGCATTAAGCATCAGGGTGACAAAAAGTGTGTCAAGCTCCAGGGAAATAGATCAGAACTTTAAAATTATCACTGCCCCTTCAGTCTGGCAGTGCTTTCTGTGGCCTGAACTGAATGTAGCAAGTTGTGGATCTCATACCAGAGTGATTTCCATCTCTGGTTTCTCCAAGCATTAAACAAAGCCATTCCCTCATTGTAAATCAGCATAGGATGGGCTTTTAAAGGGATTCTGGAGTATCCACTTGCTGTTTTGGTAACACAGGTCTCACTGTTGTCACTTCTAAACCCTTCTGCCTTTCCCCAGGTCTAGTTTAACCCCACAGTCTAACTCTCCCTCATTCTAGCAGCTGCACTGATGATTTTAAAGCAGCAATGATCTTTTCAACAGAGCTTTTCCAGTATAGTTGGTCAGGAAACCACCACTCCTCAACAAACCAGTACTGTGTATTCAAGCAGTTTGAAGAGTGAAAGCCCTGCCAGACTGTGCAGATTTTGCTCCTGGCTGCTCACCGTGCCTGGTTGCTGATACTCACAGCCATCCTTTAGGTGTGTGTGCAGTGTGCTGAGAGTCAGACTCTGATTGCTTTTGTGAGGAGGGATCCTCACGTCTGCAGCAGCCCAGCAAGGAAGGAGCAACAGGAGAAACAGACAAAATGAGAAAAGCAGCCAAGCTTGAGATGCAGCCAGAAGAAAGGCATTGAGAAAGAGCCAATAGGAGAGGGAGGTTTCAAAGGAAAAAAGGAAAATATGAGAGAAGAACAAAAAAAGTGTACAGAAAATGTGCCTGGTTTGATTCTTGCCATTAGACAGAAAAATAACTCTTCTGGAAGGCGTGCTGATAAAGCTGTAATTGGGAGGACAGCTGTATCTTTACCTTTTCTTAAGAAGTTGTATCATAATCGAAACCGTAATTTCCAGTGAAATCCTGCAAGTAAGGATTTAATGAAGTTGGATTTTTTTTTAAATGTGGAGTTAAATAGACTTTCACAGGAGAGCTTCTTTAATTTGCAGTACTTGGAGAAAAAAAAAATCAATGTCATAAGTGCCGTAGTAAAACTTTATCTGTGACAGGAACTAAATCACATAGCTGGGATCCATAGACTGTGGAGACAGAGACAGGCACAATTTTATATTGTCTAGGAGACTTGTACTTAACTTCTCCTAATAATTGATGTCTTTGGAAATTACCCCCAAAACTCTTGCTGTTTTTTTAGAAACTTAAAAATGCTGGAAGTGGGGAATGGAGGAAACAGATTAAAAATGTTGGGTTTTTTTTTAATTGTAGGAGAGGGTTGTGATGAATTTTCATGTTTTTGTTTGTTGGGGTCTTTTAAGTGTTTTATCCTTCAAAATAAATAAACCAGGTGGAACCTGGCTATACATGAAGAAGCAAATCAGAAAATAAATTTTATAAAGATTCTGCCTTCATTGTTTTACAAGTAATAGTAAGAAGTTAGTAAAACTAACTGTAAAAATTCAGCATTGTGAAAATTTATTGTTTTAGCTTCTTAAGCTATCTAGTTTTATTTGCTGCATATAGCAATTGAAATGAAGCTAACGTGACTTCAAGGGGATATCATCCTTTTAAAACCTTCTCACAAAGATTTTTCTGTTTTTCAGACCTGTTTAGATAACTTACAAGTTGTTTGTGATTCTTAAGGATTCAAAAATAAAAACTGCAAAACACAGAATTTGACTGATAAAAGCCAGCCTTTTGCAGTAAATTATTTACATGGAATGGGAATGAAAGTCATGGATCCTTTCACTGCATTGTGATGTGCAAATTGCAATTTTGGTTAGAATAAAACTGGAGGAGAAAATGGGACTTTGTGATAAAAGGATTCTATTGTCTTGTGCATTTTGACCAGAAAGGCTCTCATGATTTTAATTTCCTACTGATCCTTTTTCAGCAAAACTTTTGTCACTTGTCTTGACTTGTCACGTCAGATCATTTTTTTCCCTTTTCTGACAATGTGTGACTTTGTTTAATGCCTGTATTGCTTCCTGCACTGTCTACTGCAGCTCTGCTCGAGGATTTCATTTCAGCTGGATCATCAGACACCTTTGTGCCTTGGAAAGCATAAGTTTCAAATTAGGTTATCGTCTGATAGCCGGGTGTTACTGTTCTCAGGCCTTTCAGACTTTCCCTTATGGCCCTGAGTGTTTTTGGGGGCTTGAGGGAAATGGAAAGTCTGGCTGATTCTTTAAGCAGGATAAAAGAGAAGCACAACTGGCCTGTTTTAAGGGCTGGCCTCATAACTTTATTACAAGGTAACTTTTTCTATTTTCAGTGTTTTCATGCAGGAGCCTTCCCTGTTTTTCTTTAATGTAAATTTTCTTTCTTCCTCTGACTTCTAACACCAAGGATGCTTTAACTTAATGCAAATGTGATAGCTAACAATTCCTAGCACTTAAAAAAACAAATGAAAGTCAGTTTAGCTACTGGGAGCAAAGCCACACATTTGATTGTTACCTCCCTGCACAGGAGTTTGTGCCAAACTTTTGGAGAAATGTCTCATAACCCATGCAAGCCTTCATTTTGTACTAGGATGAAGGAGCAGAACAAGTTGATTGAGACCTCATACTTGTGTCTGGTTTTGAGACATGTGGCTTTAAGCAGTGCCAACATCCTCCTTCTGCTTATTAGCCACTGTGGCATTTACATGGACACAGGGAATGGTTCACACCTGGAATTCAGGAGCTGGCCCTCCAGGTAGTTGTTCTGAGTTACACAACTGCCTGGAGAAGTGTTACTTGCAGAGTAACTTTTCACTTAAACACTTCTGAAGTGTCAGAAATGTTTCTTACCTCCTGTGAAAAATATCCATGCTTGGAGCTATTTGGGAATAGATAATGCTTGGTGTTTATGTGCACTTTTTCAAGCATAGCTGAGCCTAACCTTGATCTTAGCATCAGAAAAATATTGTTGTTTAGGCAAAGATCACGAGTGGATTACGGGACCCTGTATCTCTCTTGCATTAATTAGAGGAATGACTCATTATAAGCTTTTGCATGTTGTACAGTCCAGGTTAAGAGTAAGGAATTCTGCCTTCTAATTTTTAAAATTATGACTAAGAAAGCTCATTTGAATTATTTGTCTTTTGCCACACACAGATAAGCACTTTACCATACAGCTCTTGACTTCAGTGTCTTCTTGGAATTAGGGTTGGAAGGGACATTAGAGATCCTCTTCTTCCAGTCTTCACCTTTGGTACATGCTCCTGAGCAGGGGCAGGGGCAACCCACACATCCAGAGCCCCCCCACTCCCACCAGGACTTCGGGGCGAGTTATCCCAACATCTGTTTTCTCCAGCTCTCAGGTAAAGAATGCTAGTGACTGGGTAAGTCATTAGGAAGGGATAACTCATTTTTGTGTGTAGGCAATTCCAGTTAATTCTGCAAGACTTGGAGAAATGCAGAGTTGGATGGATAACAGGGCGAGTTCAAATGCGAAGGCATTTGGAGACATAACCCCAATTCATGTAGCCAGGTGGTTGGATAATTAAAGTTCATCTTTAGCTGTGTTTTTTTCACAATCTTTCATTTTTGTAATTGCACTCATTAGAAACATTACTGATTTTCTGATGGCTTGACAAGGCTGTACTTTTCTGTATTTCTCTAGTTTGGATTCTGTTTCTTTGAACAGTGTGACTGGGTAAAATGTAACTCTGTGTGCATGTTGTGTATAAGTGTGCATTGTTTGAGTTGGTTAAGCAAAGCCTACCATAGCATACCTGTGTTTTTGAGGAGCAATGTCAAACTTGAGCAGGGCTGGATCTGGCTTGTACTTAGCCCAAGGCTGGAAAACAGTGGGTCTTCAGGTGGTTACAGAGTAAGTCACAAATTTCTCTGACTTGGTTTGAGATTAATGTTTCAATGATAGTTACAAGTGATGATGCCAGGCTGCCAGGGGTGGTATTTTATATGGAGAGATAAATTGAAGTTCAGCTCTGCATGTGTGTGTGTGAAAGAGGTCGAGAACAACTTAAATGGCCTTTATTCTGGCCACTTTACAATCTGCAACATTCTACTTAATTTATTTTCTTTGGTGAACTTGTTTGCCCTCTGCATTCTCAGTGTTGATGTCTGCTACTTTCCCATTCCAAAGGGTTGTCTTAAAGGAAGGCTCTGTGTTTCATGTGTATTCCTACAGTTGGGATGGAGCATACTTTTCTTCAAACGTTATGAGCTCTTTTCCCTGAGGGAAGGAGGATGGTACTGATTCTGGGTGTCTGAGAGGTACATCTTAACAGATTGGCCAAATAATCCATCCTGAACTGGAGAGTGAATAATTTTAATACCCCTTATCTTGCATAGATTTTTATGGATATTCATCTCGGCAAATGAACTTTGCATTTCTAAATATTTAGAGCAGCATGTTCGTTCAGGCACAGCATATTTGAATTTTAATATTCTCCAAGTTTCTCCAGGTTTCTGTGCATGTTGGACTTTGGTTCCAAGCTTATTTAAACAAATATTTACGCTTGTGTGCGGACAACGCTAATTACGTCTGACAGTCACAATTGGGAATAGCATGGAGGAAATAATAGTTCTTGACCAGTCGCTAAAACACAGGAAGTCCCGGTGCCATAGGAAGGGAGAGAAACTCACTTTTCATTTCCTTTGGAGTCCAGTGTGTTCAGATTAACTTTAAAGGGAGCTGAGGTGCAGCTCTGAGGATTTAGGCTTCAATCGTGTGCTCCCTTCGTGTGGAGCCTGTCTCAGCAGGCAGCAAGGCACCAGCCAGGAGAGCTCTCACAGCTCAGCTGCTGGGGATCCTATTGCAAATTAAATATGAAACAAGGATGCGTTTGGTTTTGCATGGGAAACTTTTTAACGCAGTCACTCGAGAGGCTTTCTCTCTGCTCTTGAGTATTTCAAATCACAATATTGCTAGAGGTGATAGATCATATGTAAGCTTTCAGAAATAACTAATTTCTTTTGGTGTGTTAAAGAAAATCAATGTATTTTTACCATACAGTTTTAATTTTCTCTATTACGGCATTTATATTTCAGAAGAGCAAAGTTAACATTGTTACCTTTTTTTGGGGTGTGTATAAAATATTCGACAAATAAATGTTTTCAGTTTGATGAAAACATGCACATATATTCTTTGGGATCTTTTAAGATAAAAATTACAGTTAAAATCACATACCCTTGACCAGGAAACTTGAGTTGGGATATTTGGGGGAGGAGGAGGGGGAGGCAGGGGGGTGGTTTAAGAAACTTTAGAATTACAAGCAAGAATCTATTTAGATTTTGGTAAGATTTGGACATCCATTTATCCTCCCGTAGCATCAGACCTTACCTTTTTTTTCCAAAGCCCTTAAAACCATGATATTAAATCACATTGGTTGTGATGAACTGAAAAAACAAAATGGAATTTTATTGTAATGGTGTTGCTGTATAGTTCAGTTACACTTAAAAACTGAGTGCGTGTGAAGGGTTTATCACAATATTGCATGTATTCAGTATTTTTTTAGGACTCTTGGGAAAAGCAAACTTCATGTGAATTAAAAAGTGATAAGTATCTTAATACTGATGTTGCAAACAACAGACTTCCATTAGATGGGCTGATTTTCACAGAGTACAGTTTATGTGTGGTATCTGTTTAAAATTGCCAGTGATTCAGGCTGAAACACTGAATTTCCTCAAAACCTCAGTGTAAACCTCAGTTTTACAAGGAGCACATCTATTTAAGGAGTTTTTCCTTCACTCAGATATTCCTTCTGACATGAGCTCACTGAGCTGAGCTCCTTGCAGGTATGTTGGGACCATCTCTGCTGAGATGAGCTCCCATCACATCTCCTCGATCCCCTGGTGGAATGTCACACAGATGGGATGCCAGGGTACAGCTGGGGTCCTAAAATGTAGCTCTGCTGCCTGGCCAAAGGCAGAATGCTGCCACTGGTGTGGGAAGTGAAGGATGTCAGATGAAATTGGAGGTTGAATTTTGCAGTATCAGTGATCCATATGCCCTGTGTGTGGGAAGTGTCCTGTGCCCTGCTGTGGTGGGCTAGGATTTTCCTAGGTCACAGGCTAAGCCTAGCAGGGCTGCTGGAGGACTCCTAACAGGAGACATCCAAGGCAATCCAGTGAAGCAGGAGACAGTGTTGATTAGTAGATGGCATTTTATAAGAGGCTTGGTCTGCTGTTGAGCCTGGCATATTTCAAATGAGATGAAAAATTAAGTCCTTGCCACTTGTGGTGATTAAAGCCTCGGTGGCTCACTTTTCAAGAGCAGCATGTGAACCCTGCTGGCGTGGTTCCAGATGGGTTATAGAGTTCTGCCAACTTAAATGCCCTGAGCAGTTTCAAATTCATGGAGGAGGGAACACCCGATGCTGTTCTGTGCTGCCGAGTAGCCGCCACATCCTCCCACCACAATCCCTGTGTTTCAGCAGCAACTGAAGGGATGCTGTGCTTAGGCCAGTGCCATTCACTGAAAGCATCCCACAAGCCTCTATTTTTTTCAGGGTAAATCCAGCAGTGCATGTGTGTTTTCTAGCTTGGTGTTAGACCTGTATGTGTGAATGATGATAAATAAATGCAAGATTGTTACCCTCTACCAGGAGGGTAGAGCCCATCCTGGTGTCAAATCTATATTTGCAGAGGGGAAAACTGTGCTTGATCCAAAGTTGCTGCCAAGACAGTGAAGAAACTGAGACAAATAGAAATGTTAAATTTTTTTAATCTCAATAGTTTTCTTCCTTTCTCATGTACGTGAGGGCATGTTATGTGTGTTATGTAGACAGTAATGCCCATGTGGTATTTTCAGCAGTCAGTGTATAGAAAAGGCGAGGACTTTTAGAGTGATTAAATGCAAGGAGCCAAGCAGAGGGTAACTGGTTACAATCTCCTGTGAAAGAAAGGTGTGGGATGTGGGAAGGTAAAGCTGGCAGTGCCACCAGGAGAATGTATGTTGGGGTTAAATAACTTCCAGTAGGATTTGTATAAAATGGAATCATTCTTATCAGCCCCTGGTAGCATGGCCAGTGCTTATGCTGCTCTCAGATTCCAGTGTTCCACATGTGCTTGTGCTGTGCAGTAGCTTTGGCCTTATCTAAATGGAAAACCCTTTCCAGCTTGAGAACAACTTAGCAACTTTTTAATATCAAAAAGAGCACATTATACACAACACATGTACAAGACTCAAAGGAACATGTATGCTGCCTAAAGTTTTTGGAGCTGGCGCTAATCTCCTGAGAGTTCGTTGCTCCAAGCTTTTATCGGAAGCAAAGGGAGGCAGAGCTGAAGACTTCTGTGTACTGCCACTCCATCTGAAAGAACCAGCTCCTTTTTCCTTAGTTCAAGGCAAAGAAGTGTGTGTACATCATTCCTATCAATGCAGTCACAGGACTCTGACTTCCTTTTTAAGTGAAAATAAATGAAAATATTCTCACTCTCTATTGTTAAGTGGCAGAGGAGCTTTCTGCTACAGTCTCATTGTCTTAGATCTGTTTCTCGATGCAGCACATCTTTGCATTAAGCTGTTATTACCTTTTAATGTCATTTAGAAGAGATGAAGTATACTGGTAGTATCTCGAGGGGAAGACTCTAGATGCTGGTTTTCTGAAGAAAAGCTTAGATGTGGATTAAAAACCTGCTTGCTTTTGCTTGTCTCAAACTGACTGCAGCTCAAACTCCTCTGAGTTACTGCAGCCTCTCCATGTTGAGTTTTGCAGTTTCCTTGCTGCTGTAATTGGTCTAAGTTTGGCTTTCCCTGATAATCTTTTCTGAAAGGACAAGAGAGATGAGAGAACAAGCGAACTCCAGAGGGAGAGATCCCAGCAATAAGTCATGTCCACTTAGTATCAAATTAACAGGGGGAGAACATGCCAGTGATCAGGTAACACCTAAACACTATTCTCCAGAATTAGATGACTTTGTTTCCTTCCCTGCATTTGGTGTCCCAGCACCCCGCAGAGGTCGGGGTTGCTTTTTGAACAGCTGCATTAGTGCCATTCTCTCTGTGAAGGGTAGGTCATTCCTTTCTGTGGCGTTAGGAGGGAGCTGTAACCTTGTCATTTTAATGAGCCAAAGCTTTGTTAAACCTGGAACCTTTCCTGGTCAGAGGTACATGATAATGAACATATCTAAGGCAGTTTGATTTCTGTAAGAAACACTATGCAAGGAGAAGTCTTGCTTCCTCATGCAAAGAGGCAGATTCCTAATTACCACAGAGTTGACAAAGAATGACATTTGGCAAAAATTCAGAGCACTATTCAGCCTCATTGCCTCCTGCTGCAGTGAGGCACCTGAGCTGTCCTGTCATCACACCTTCTGATGTAATGTAAGGAAAGTTAGAGATATAAGTGGAGATTTCAGTATTTTTTTCCCCTCACACCTCTTTTTGAGTGTATATTATTGCTATACTTATCAAGGATTTCTATTTCTTGAATGTTAGCTCTCTATTCAGTTACTTACCCACCTTCACTCTGCTGTATCAAAGTTGCAACTTTTAGTCTGCAAAACCCAAGTGATTGCTCTCTAGTTTTTATTTTGCCCTTTATGTTCATGTCTCATGTACAGCAGAGTATGTATTCTTTAAATGACAACAGCATAATCTGGTTATATATGGTAAATGAAATAATACAGATGAAAAATCTAGATTTACCCTAATCTGAGTCCATATAACATCTTATATGGCTATGAGTTATGTGGCTATAAAATGCATTGCACAAGTGGAATATTTTAAATTATTGTATATATGCAATCAATAAATTATTAGCCATTTTTTAAAATTCAGTGTCACAAAAAAAAATACTGTTTAATGCATTTTAATTTAAACTAATCAAATGTGTTCATTTCTAAGTTTACTTGAAATTGCTTACTAGCATCCAAAAAGAAAACAAAAGAACATATATCCAGAGCAAGGGATTGCTTGCTTTCAGAATGGAAACTTCAGGAGGGAAGCCGAGAGGAGCCAGATGAGCACATGCAAGGAAAATTAAACGTTTCAGGATGATCAGTGGAGATCAGGTAACTACACTTGTGGTGTATCTTCTTGGAGGTGATATTAGTAGTTCCTCTGCAGTAATCTCTACTGAAGAACAAGAGCTTAGTGTGTGATACACCTGGCACAGTTTGGAGCACGATGTCCAGGGGTTTGCTCCTGGCAGTCCTTGGGAGACAAAAAAAGGACACCACAGTGGAGTCCCAGAGGGGCTGTATCAGATGCTAGAGTTTGGGGAAAGGGAAAATAACTGAAGGACTGTTCCACTCCGTGGAGTTAAACCAGAGCCACCAGGGCAGTGTCAGTGCCCTTCCTGTGGCAGCTCTGAGCACAGGACCATGGTCTGTCCCCAGCTGCACCCTGGTCAATTTGGGGTGCCAAGGACATGGTGATGCTGGGTGACAGGAGATAACACCTTGGAGAGAGCCAAGCTCTTCCCAGAAACTTAGGGTAGTGCATGTAAGGATGTCTGCTTGGAATTCATTATTCAGGGGCTACATCCACATTTATTGCTCAGTTTTCCTTTCTGGATCACTAAGTAAGAGCAGGAATCTCTGCTGAGAAGCAGAATGCATCAGTCCAGGTGAAGTGCAGTGTTAAAGGACTATACCAGGCTGCTGGCTGAGCCAGCATTTGGGATACAGGGACACCACTCACTTTAAATGGGTTTGCAGATGTTGTTTCTCCCTGCAGAACAAGGCATTTGGTCAGTGTTAGGAGTCTTTTAGTGAGCCAGTTTTACAGAAGATCTTTGTTCCACTATTTTTTCTCTTCATCGATCTTTTAGATATCCTGGAAAATTAGATATTTTGCTCTTCCCTCTTAAAACTCAATCAGATGAGATTAGGTGTTTTCCAAAAACACAGCTGTGGTTTTTCACCCTAGCTATCATATCTCATTTACTGCTTAATGCAAATTCAATAATCGTATTGGTTCAGACTTACACACTGAGTTTTAACATCAGTGTTTAAACAGTAATATTTTACAAATCACTGCAGAAAGGCGTAGGTTGCACTCTATTTTCAGAGGAATTTCCAACTTGAAAGCGTGGTGAGCTTTATATGAGCTAGAAGATCCCAAGGTGTAAAAGCCCAAAAGGTCTCTATCTCTCCTCTCCCTTCAGATACCACACGTGCAAAAATTTTCCAGCATCGTTCCAAGCCTCAAGTTGAGAGAAGTTATGACTTAAGGCTATTGGACATGTAATTTTCAGACAGCTGCAAGTTCTGCTATTTTCCAACACTTCTTCATGTGCAACAAAAGGTCTGGTTATTATGCACAATACCATATTCAATTAACTTTGATTTAAAACATTTTTTATATTTTAGGTGCATTTTACTAATAAAAAAAGGAATATGGAAGGAAATACTTTGTGAACTCGAATAGCTTAAGTATTGTGGTAACTTTCTCACAGAAATTCAGCTTCTAAGTGGAATCCAGGCTTAAGATGTATTTCTAATAGATACAGTTGTGTTTGGGTTTTTTCCCCTGAGAAATACAAATGTTTGAGGCATGATTTAGAATGGAAATAGCATCAGAGCCTTCACTGTAGCGTTACTGTGTAATTTTCTAGAGTTAAACCATTTGGGGAGATGAAATAGATACAGTGGAGCTATCAGATAGGATCTCACAGCCTTTCTGTTTTAATGTGCTTTACTCCTAATGCAAAGAGAGTATTTATATATGTGCCTGTGATGTTACTGAAGGAGACTAAAGAGACCAAATACTGTTGGTGCTCAGTGAGTTTTGGTTTCTCTATTAACTCATGGTTTTGCAAACCTCGTGTGTTCTTTCCCCTATCTCATGTGTTACTTTCTAAAACTGGCATGTTTAGGGTTTATTTTTTTCTCCCTTAAAGTTCAGTCTTTCCAACATTCTGGAATTTTTAATTTTGCTAAGCCACTTCAAATTTATGTGCCATTTTCCCATATGGAGGTGGAACCTGCTTTTGACAGTTTCTATGCTCTGTTGTGGATCTTTTAGTACTGAGACTGACCTGAATGCTGTGGTCAATGTGCTCTGCCTTTTCTTTGCCAGAGCCTCTTACTAGTAGTTACCACTCCTAAGTATTCCAGGATTCTATTCCTAATTAACAAGTTTCTTGCAATACACTAAATATCTTTTTCCTGTATGCCAAGATCAGCTTACATTGTTCTAAGCATAATAGTTTATTTATACATCTGTTTCTCAGAGCTGTCATTTTCTGTGAACATTTGTGCCACATTTGCAGTGTGACACTTCCTGACAAATTCCATTCAGTGGGATCACCCTTGTTTTTGGAATATGCCACAACAAAACCATGCCTAAATGATATTTTTTCAGTTCCTTCCAGCTCTCCCCGTTTGTTCATTACCACTTGCCTGCCTTCTTTCAGCATGTTTAATTTTTTTTGTCCAAGACTTTTCAATAAGATTTTATGATACTGTCGGATGTTGAACTTTAAAGCTTCTATTATGGTTTCCAGTTATCTATTATTTTTGTACTTCTTTCAGAAGAATCTGAAAATTGATCAAATTATCTTCTTTTTCTTGTGTAATCTTGTAGTGGTTTTTTTTTCTTAATACATCCTAACTGTTGTGGGTAGAAGTGGTAGTTGTTAGGGTCATTCTTTTGAAGTGTGTCTATATTCTGGACTTACTGATAGTAATTAGATACATGTAATAACAAGTAGCTTTAGTAATTAGTGAAGTCCTGACAGAGACAGCACAGTAGTTTGAGACATTAATTGTCTCAAACAGAAACACAAAATTATCCAGATGCTCTTTGTTTCAGTATTAAAGGAAGGTTTCATGCTATATACATATTTCTTGTTTTGGGATACACACACTGACTGGCAGTTCATAATTCTAAAATTTGGTAGTGATGGTTAAAATCTGAGGCTACTGAGAGTGAATAAAAGGTGTAACAGAAGTAAAATATGTTGGGTTTATATCACTGGAAAAGCTTTTCTTCTCTGCAAGTTTTATTGCAGAAATGTGAATGTATTATTAAGTGAGCAGAAGCAATTTTCTTCCAAAAAGGGAAACTGTTGAAGAAGTTCAAAAAAAGTCAGCATAAAGTGCAGAGAAAGAAGGAGGCTTAAAGTGTTTGCAGTTTGTGTTTCCATCCCTGTTTGCTGTTGGGGAAGCTTGCCCTGGATTTGTATGTGGGACCAGCTGTGTGTTGCTGTAACCCATGGCTGCCCTTACATGGAAATATTTTTCTCTAGAGTTCTTGCTAAAGAATAAAAAGAAAATAATTTTCAGTCTACTTTCATTAGAATTTCATTTTATTTCCCTAATTTGTGTTTGTCTGAAAAGTCAAAAGGGTTTTCCTTGCAGAGCTGGACAGAGCAGGAGTCTTTGGCTGTTAATTTGTCTGGCTGGTTTTATACCCAAACTCAATGGCTGCTGTGGCTCAGGTCTAAACAGTTTGAATGTTTATGTTTCCTTAATATTAAAAAAGTTTTGACAGGGATGTTGACGCTTGCCTCAGTGCTGACTGCATTTTTAAAAAATCAAATAACAGATTTACAATTACAGCCTATTATTTTCCCCTATTAAATGTGCTTATCTTGGCTTACTGGCCCCTTATCCTTTCAGTAAGATTCATCAGTTTCCTTAGTAAAGCTTCATGTGAGATAATAAAGGATACAAGGATCAAAACTATTAAGGAAGGATGGCTGAAATTGCTGAAAGGTCATTTTTATTGGAACTAAAAAGATACAGCAGCAGATGGTTTTGTTGTTGTTCTTGTTTTGTTTTTGCTTTTTTTTTAATGAACAGCTGGCTTAATTTTTATAAAGAACTTCTGTGCAGATGGGTGAAAGGGGAGACAAATGTGTTAATTTTGCCAGTGGAGCAAACTATGTAATCACCTCGATCAGCTCCTGGGTGAGCTTTCTGAGGCTGGGATAGCAAGAATGCAAAAAGCTGAATGTGGCCTTCAAAGGCTGATTTGGTCCCTGGTGCTCAGGATCTTCCTGAGTATCTTTTCTTGCTGCTCTTGCTGTATCTGCATTGCTGAGAGTAGTTTGGTCTGATGAACAGACTGCTGTTAACAGCCTTTGTTACTGCTGTGAATAAATCTAAAAGGACAAATAAGGTACCAAAAAGGCAAAATGTTCCCTGTAAGTGCCTCTTAACAAAGTTCTCACAGTCACAATTAGTTTTCCCTCTTCCAGTTACTTTTTTATATTTGTGATGATTCTTCTCTGTTTTCTCAACTTTCAAATTTTTATCTGATCTTGTAGAAATCTTTCATAGAAGAATTATGCTGTTTGGATTTGTTTGACAGCCATCACTATTTGGCAAGAGTCTTCTGCCTATATATGCAAGTTATTTATACTCTGAAACGAGTGTTTTTTGAGTTAAATTATTTCCTGAGTTTTTCTAACAATTTAATTTGAAAATAATAAGCTCTTCTAGTTCCTTTTTATTAGGTGCCCTGTTTTACATTGAGTTTTTTGTTGGAGGGAGGAGAGATGAAATTTCAGTGCATTTCAATAATTTTTAAATCACCCAAGTTAGAGTATCTCTTTGGGCTAAAATTACATGCATAGAGAAAACTTGGTTTCCTTTGCTGACCAAAGTTTACATGTGCTGAGTCCATTAGCTTTTACAGGAGCAATCTGTGTGTAAAAAGTTCTCCTTTTAGTGCTTTTTAGTGATACACTGTTTTGGAAGATGTTTCTTAAATTCCTTTACTGAATGTACAGAAGTGTTTCTGGAAGATCAAATCTAGTATTCTGTCACTGATTTCCATGTCGTAGAAGACGTAACAAAAAAATTAGTTTGAGGCAATGCATGGTAAAAACATAAATTTACTCCTGGAAAAAACCCTGCTTTTCATATTTAAGCCTGATTCACCATCACAATAAATATTAATCACAAAAGCTACAGTGAACATCCCAGCTATTGGCAACTGGCTGTTTATTGGGATAGCTTAGACACAGAAATTAAGGAATTCTCTCTCATTTTTATTGAGCAGAGAGCTAAATATCCTGACTGAACGCTAAAAAAGCACTTTTAGGGCAGAAGCCAGGATTTTTGTGATTTGGGGTAAACTGGTTTGAAAAATGCCTTTTGTGTGCTGTGAAGTCTGTGCTGTAGGTGCAGTGGAACGTGTGGGGCACTCAGGGGAAGGTGGATTTGTACTCCCCAATTTTAGCTTGCTTTAACACCTGTACATCCTCTCTGCCTTTTCATAGGAATTTGTGGACAGATTACTTCTGAGTAAAATATGGCTTCATTTTTTTACCTGATTAAAAAACCCCAAAAACAGTTGTGTTTGTTGGGGGGAAAAGAAAAATATTGTTTCTGAAAGGGGCTCCCTCGTTGTAGAAATGACTTGAATTTGCAGAGAGCTTCAAGTTTGTTTGGTCAGCACTGATCATTTGGGGGATTCCCAGCACTCCTGCCTCATTCTTCTTCCCTTTTCTCCCCTCTGCTGCCTCCAGAATTATTTTTCTCCTTGTTGTAATGACTGGCAGCAGATATTGAGGAAGGGAGAGAGCCTGGTGTCTCCAGAGTTC
The DNA here is from genome assembly GCA_020086605.1 of Lanius collurio. NCBI lineage: Eukaryota > Metazoa > Chordata > Aves > Passeriformes > Laniidae > Lanius > Lanius collurio. Next base: position 1,863,986 of record JACBWW010000049.1, read on the forward strand.
AGGGAATGTCCTTCCATGGCATCTGAATTAAGAATTCCTGAAAATCTAGATTTTCAGATTAGTGAACAGTTAGATCTGTAGTAAATTTATTATTTGTTTGCTGTTTGATTATTTATTTGCTGTTTTGATTATACTAACCTGCTTAAACTCTCTGTGGGGACAAAAGGTGGACAGATCTTCCCACTTTTAGCTACCATGTTGCTTAAAAAATTCCTAATTTAACCCCTAGAGGAAGAAAATGCCTTTTGCCTTTATTGCCTGCTGCATCTGTGTATTTTGCACCCTGAACTGTCTTCATTATTGAGATTATTCAGAAGATTTTGCAATCATCTCTGAAGTTTTGTTGACAAGGAGTTCTCCAGTTTATACTGGAGAACTTCTGTGTGTTGGATTTTCTTAGAAATACGTACTGAGTTTAAAAGTTTCCCTTTGGGGAGTGAAAAGGAATAGCTTAATGCAGTTAATCACTCCTGGCACTACCTGTCTAAAACAACTGGAAGGCAACGGGTTGAGATTTTAGATTGTACAGCTGTCCTGCAAAATTAACATTCCTTTTAGAAAGCCAAAACCAAGCCACCTACAAGCAGGATATTTCTTTAAGGCTACAGTTTTAAACAGCCAGAAAATGGACCTTTAGGATCCAGCAGCAGCAGTAAATCTGCCATCATTTGCATTGTATTTTGAGTAAGCAAGTTGTTAAATGTTTTTGTCTAGCTTGAACTTAGGGTTACATATCCTTGATATGGCTTTATTAATATGTGCTATTTTTATTGTTGTTACTGCACTGATGTGGCTTGAAGTAATTTTATCACCTCCATTTAACCTTTGGTGTGTATTACTGTAAGTATATCTATTGATATATGTGTGTGTGTGTATATAAATATAAAATTATATATTCTTATATATACTTAAATATATGAAGTGAGTGGAGGCTCACCTGCTACATCTGTGCAATCGTCTCTCTGGAGGCAGGTAGAGAGATTTATAAAAATTAGGCTCATAACACAGATTTGAAATTGAAGTGGTGTGTGAGGAGAGGTACCAGACTCCTGAAAAAGACTCACTTTTGATCTCAGCCTTTTCTGTACTACTGTGTTTGAGCAGCTAATTTTTCAACACAGTCAAACAAAATATTCCAGCTTTGCTGACATAAAACAGAAGCCAAACAGAGGCAGAGCTGGATGGAGGAAGCCCAGAGTTTGTCATGGTGTGTATTAAATAAAAAGGCTGTTTGGGTTGCTAAGAACTCACATATTTCTTTAAAATTAGCAGCACCTTTAGGTACTCTCAACCCTGAATGTTTACACCGAGTTTTGGCAGCCTGATTTCGAGCTGCTATGCTCAATAAAGGTTGTGGAAATCGGTGTCCATATCAATGGCTGAGCGAGCATCCTGCTCCCATTCTCCAGCATCACCATCTGGATGAGGATCTGATAGTTTGCCACTTCCCAGGGGGCTTGGGAGGTGATGGAAAAGTTGCTGTAATCTGCAGGATGTGCAAAAAAACCTCACCTCAGGAGTGCCAGCCTGCGTTTGGTTTTTGTACTGAACGCTCCCCGTCACTTTAAACCATGTAAATTTAGGAGTCCTCAAAAATAGGGGATCTTTTTGAATTTATAATTTTAAAATGAAAGTAGGAAGATTCCCCTCCAGTTTTATAAAAGGTGTCACTGAGGTAGGAAGGTGTGAGTTTTAACTGAGTCTATTTGCCCCTTGCTCCTCTGAGTACGTGGAGAGCGCAGAGTCTGCTGTGCAGAGGAGCTGAGTTTCAGGGAGCTGCTGGTATGAAACGGGCTAATACAGTTCATAGCCATTTTGGCATTGTCTGCTTCCTGCAGCCATAAAATTATCTAAATTCTATGGCTGCAATCTAATCTGATATATCTAGGTGCTTGTGGCTGTAGGTTTTTTTCAGGTGATAAACAATTTGCCAGTTAATCATTAGAGCTATAGAATAACTTGTGAATTTGGGGAAAAGGCAAGGCTCAGACTTTCAAAAGTGTGGTTCATTTGGATTAGTGGAAATTCTAAAATTTGGTTAAAGAAAAAGAAAACATATTAAAGTAGAAACAAATAGCTCTTTACTCTTTTCGTTCTCACAAGTTAGGAAAGCTGAAGGGTGACTTAAGAAAAAAACAATTGTGTTTTCTTTAGAATGGTGAGGCAGCAGTCAGGAATTTCTATGCTATACTTTTCAGTTGTGCTAAGATCCTTTACCTCCTGTTTTCTTTCCCCTTTCCCTTTTTCACTTGGTCACCTGAAACTGGAGTTTTGAAACATATCATCCAGTCTTTCCTTGGTGCTTAGGGACGGCATCTAGTTCACTGGTTTGTTTTCAGGACCCAGACAGCAATATTTTGGGATACAGTTACTGTCTGAAAAAATTCACACTAAAATGTATTGAGTAATGAAACAGATTTTTTTATTTGCTTTGGATTATTTTGGAGCATATTTGCTTTCAAAGGTGTTTCTGGTATCACCCAGTCCTATCTGTCACAATGCAAAAGCAAACTAAGTTGGATTTTAAGAAGAGCAGTGCTTTAGTGTGGGATCCTAAACAGATTAGTCTTTGGGAATATCCTCATGAGATGGATCTGGTGAGACCGAAGCGATTCAGACCTCGGATGTTGCTTTTTTGGATGTCTTTGAACTACAGCAATGTTTGAAGTTATTAGTTGCCATCTCACTGCAAAAGGCACGCTGAATGCAGTGCTGCACTGCAGATGGGACATACTCATCCTGCAGGACGTTGGCTTAGTTGGGTTTTGTGAGGTGCTTATTTTTAGGCAGAAACGATCCCAAAGTAGTGCTGCCCGGTTGTGTGCGGTGTTTGGTGCTGGAGAACTAATCCAGCAGTATTTGGGAGCCTCGGCAGAGGGCACTGTTGGAGCATTAAAGGCACTTGAAAGGCTCATCTCCAGCTTTTCTTGATTTTTTTTTTCCTGTTTGGAAAGTGTTTAATGTTCTCCATGTAATTAAATTCAGTTCCCTGTATAATTAGCAATGGAGCCTTATTCTTTGTGCCACTGCTGTGGATAGTATTATTTTTGTCTCTATTTGCCTTCAGTCAATGCAAAATACTGTTGCCTATCAAAAGGTAGAAAGTTTTATTGCTGTCTCCCAAAGCTAAGCAATATTTAAAGGTAGAAATAGAAAACTATGGAGTTACTTTCATTTAGTTGCTCAGAGTAAATAGGAAGCCTTTAAAATTCCTGCTCGTGGCTCAGGAAGGAGCAGAGTTAATGCATCACAACAATTTTACAATTGTATTTAAGTGTGTATTATAGTATATTTGAATTGTTGCTACTTGCAGTTTGTCAAAAATATATATGAAACACTTAATAATTAATTCTGTGTGAAACCTATTGATTTTATTTGGCAGATTTTGTTTTCTTCTTTAGTTTGTTTTCCTCTGGATCTTTGCAACAACTTGTCCTGTATTGGTGCTGTTTAGCATATTGAAATATTAATTAGAGTGATCCGGCATAGTTATTTTTCATTAATTGCAAATGTGAAGTAATTACTGTGACCTAGAAATAGTTTCCTTGTCCAAATTCCTGTAAACATCCTATTTTTTTTTTTATAATTTATGAGGACCAGCTACAAAACATTGTGTCAGAAAGAAATAATTTTTTGAGGTATTATAGTACTTAACACTGACGTTACATTAGACTGCTCTTACCGCTTGTAAAGAGGAGATATTTGGAAGATGGAGGTCTGATGTACTTGGCTCTTGAATTGGCAAATACACAGAGCATTAATTGCAAAACCACGTTGTAGGTTTCTTTCAGAAAGTGCCTCTTTGTCCATAACTGGTTGAGTTACACGAACAACCTGGAGAAGTTTGCGTTAAAGATCGAGGGATATGCTCTGCTGCCGACTGGCAGGATACTCTTGCATTAATTTCAAAATCAACCACAGAAGACATCTTCTCCAAAAATCTCTGTTGCCTTAGAAATAGCGGGGAATATTTTTTTTTCCCTACTTGAAAATGTTAATTAAGTTATCGGCAGCTGAAGGCAGGCAGATTGCGAGGGAAGGAGCACCAAAGAGTTTGAAACGAAAGCGTTCGATGTGCGTCTGTTCGGCTCTTTGCTTCCAGGGGAAATCCCGAGGTTGGAGCCTGATGCTGATTCTGCTGCAGGCTCTGTGCCCTGCTGGTGTTGTAGGATCTGTAGGGATGGCAGGGCAGGGTCTGTCCCTACCTGCAGCGGGGTTCGTGTCTCAAGTCTGCAGTCACCTCTGGGATCGCAGCTGGGAACAGCAACTTGAAGTAACAAAGGCAAAAGTTGGTTGGGTTCCTTCTTAGTACAGCACAAGGCAACTGGTTTTGACTTTCAAAAGAGAGGTGATTTCCTCAAACAACAAGAGCATTGTCAGTAATATTGCAATGCAGTGGGTTATAACCATCCCTGTCATGTATTTTCTAGGGGGACTAATACAGTGCCCAGGAAGACTCTAATTAAATGTACATATTTGTTTTTTACAGCCTTCTTTCATATCATTTCCTATTTGTGTCTCCTTACATGAGCTTGGTAGGGTAATATTCAGGCAAATTTCTGTTTTGTCTGTAACATTAATACTGATGTTCTGCTCCTGTATCATCCCTGTAGCTGTTATCTGCTCTGTGTTTTCCCCACGAGAGGCTATCGCAGGTTTTTAGTCCAGACTGTTTGTATTCGACAAGGTCAAGATAAGTTTTATCTCTATAGATAAGTCAAGTGCATTAGGATCGATACAATTACAGTAAAATACATTGGCAATATTTATTGCCAAGATCCTAATGAATTTTTAAAGCTTGGAAGACTCTGTCAGTGGAGTGAGGATGCCCTAAATGGTTATTTATAACAGGGCCTATGTAATTATACCATTAAATACTTTTTGAAAATAAAAAATTGTGCAACTTCATGGTTTTTGACAAGGTAAAGCTTTATGCTCCTCCTCCCCATGAGAATCCTAACAGAATCTTAGGATATAATCAAAAAAAGTACTAACTTTCCATTCCCTTGGGTGTCTATATAAGGATTTATGGGATTTGTCCCCTACTTACTTGTTATGATGGTAAAATTGCTCTATTTTTAGCACACTAATGGGGGGAATTTTTGAATTTTACCTTCAGTTTTTTATTGACAAGATAATTGTCTTTGTTTTGGCTTTGACGGAGGGGCTTTGGCCAATATAATTTGTGATATAAATTTCCCTAGGTACATATTTATGCAGTTAAATCAATAAGTATTTCATAATCTCTCTAAATACTTATGTAACTTAATAATTCCAGCCATTATGATGCATCTGCTTAAATATGTATTTTATGTAGGGGCATTTAAAAATGCAAATTATAGGGATTATTTTCCTTCTGGCATTGTATTTTTCTGTTGCATCAGATAGAGAGTAAGAAAATTAACCCGCAAAAAATCCTGCTGAAGTAATAATGAAGATCTGCTTTCTATCTGGTAAAGATAATTCGTTGATAAGACTCCATGGCTTGCTTAAACTCATTTTGCTTTCTCTGCTTTCTGTAGTTGATCTTTTAAGCCACATGACACAACCATGGTAAGGGCTAAGTTAAGGAGAAAGTTTCCACCTTTATCACAGCCACTTTTGGGTCTTTTATTAATCTGTCATCTTTCATAGGCCTGTTTTCTACTCCTCCTGTCTCCAGAGCACCAGAGACTGCTTATTTTTATTGTTAATACTTTGAGATTCAAAATCAGGATTGATAAAACCATGTTGGGAAGCTGCTGTGTAGCTTCTCTTCGTCTTTACCGCGGAGGTTTGATACCTGACACTTTTAATTTAATTTAATTAGGGAGGCAGAACCCCATCTTGGTGTTCATTAAGGGGATTATTCATCAAAGTTATTGCTTCCTTGATGGAGAATAACAATATCACTCGCAATGGCTGCTGTTGCTCTCATAACTGTATTACTTTCTACTATTTTTCTCTCCAGGGCTTTGTACTTAGTCTCTTTATTTGAAAATTTTAAATTGAGGGAAGCATAAACTTCTGGTATAGCAAATTCACCAGGGTCACATTTATTTTGGTCTAGTAGCTTTATGTCGTGTAAATGCTTCGCAGAATTTTTTTTTTCTGCTTTTTATTGGTTCTCTGCACTGTTTTTAAATATTTGTGTTTCTTTCAAGCTTAGCTGCACTCCAGCTCAGGGCCTGAGGTTTCTGGCTGCCTGTTTGCTGATGTAGCTGAACTCTGCCATGCTGAAATCCTGCAGAGATCGCTGTAGGAAGGAATCCTCTACAGAGCAGGGAGTCACCACGGGCTTTGCTGGAACAGAGTGGAAATCTAATGTAAAATTAATAAGGGGGGGGTTGGAGGAGAGCAGACTGTTTGCAAAAGTTATCTTTTGTAACGCAGCCCTAATCAAATATTCAGAAAATGACAGCTTTAAAAATAGAACAATTGTCCCTTTAAAACATGACTAGTTTGGTTAATTTACCCCCAACTATCCGGTGTCTGTGACTCTGAAAAACCCTTATCTACTAAGGGGGGAAAAAAGAGCATTGCAGAAAAGGTGACAAGTTTTCACCTCTTTCCTCAGAGAACATTTTAATTCCACTTTAATCAGCCTGCCAATAAAAGAGTACTTGGCTTTCAAGGGGAAACAAATCAAAATATGCATTTATCAGTCACGAGGCAGAATTCAATCGCTCGCAACTGATGAACTCCAAAAGGAATGAAACTAGTACTATCACGCTGCCTTGGTGGTTTGCTTTGTACTATCAAAGAACTGGTACTATCTTTTCCTGCCACATCCGCTGTTTGTCTGTCATCCCTAATTATGGCCTTTCAAAAGCAATGCTTCATAATTGCTGTTAATGATTAAAATAAAAAAAAAAAATTTTGCATCTAGATAACTAAACTAGTGTTCTGCAGTGTGCAGATTTGTGTGTTGTGCAGCTGCCAAAATAACTAAAATAAAAAAAAAAATTAGCCAGAGATGAGGCAGGGGGAAAGAGAAAGAGGTTGCCAAGTGGTATTGTCAGTGTTATCGTACAGGGCTCCTACAAGGGCACGTCACAGGCTTGTCTTATTAAAATAAAACTTTATTTTCCACTAGGAGAGGAGACTGAGGTTCACATTGCTCTGCTCAGGTGGGCTCTCATTTCAGACTCCTCTCTGCCGCTCTGCTCCGGTTAAGAAAGAAGAGTCTGAAGTGGAAAGAGGGGGTTTTTTTGTATCAAAGCAAAATTGGATGCTGTTTCACGTATGGGTGTTTCTAGGTTGTGGGAATTCGTTGCTCCGGGTTTTCAGCTCGTTTAGCATGAGGTGAACACATTGCTCACTTTATTGATATTAAACAGAGTTGTCCTGATGGTTACAGTAGTTAGACTACAGCATTATACACAAAGCTGAATCTTTCTGGTGAGAGAAACTGCATTCTTTGGGCTTATCTTGCTCCCTGCGCTGGAATTTACATGCGTAACTACCCGTGCATCAAGATGAGTTTTTCTCCTTTGTGTGGTTTGCATCTCAATGAGGGTGGAGAGGTGCAGTCTGTTTAGCTTTCCTTCTCCCTGCCCTGAAAAATGGTTAAAACTCACCTCCTACTTTATTTATGCTTTGTTCCATCTGACTTCTCTTCTGCAACTAAGAATTTATGAGGCCAGAAAGCAAGAGCCAAACTGCTCTTGTGTTTCATTTTCTCCATTCTCGTCCTTGTTTGATTTTGCATCAATTTTTTGTGCCCTGGCTGCGGAGCCCTTTAGGGCCAGGCTCGGGCAGCCCCCGAGATGCTCAGCTCCCCTAACACAGCCCATGCCTTGTTCAATCCCAGCCTCGACTCCGGTGTCCTGGGATTGCAGCCTGAGACTGGTAGTGCAAAATACCAGCCTTGGTGCGAGTTTGATGTGCAAAAACACCAGGATCTGACCTCTAGTCTCTCCTTTTCCCCTTCCTGTGGTTCCACAGTATCTCACTTGTGTTGCCCGGGTCTGGGGAGCTTTCTGCTCTCCTCTGTCCCACTGAGCTCCATCCTCTCTTCAGATCTCACCTCCTGACCTCCCTTTTTTTCCCTGGGAGTGGATTAGACAAAGGAGGTACGTTGTCATGTGGATGAGATATACAAATAAATTGCATTGTGGGTTTTTTTCTCTTTTACGGTTGTTTTTAATCCTGTATTTTGAAAGCGTGCTGGTAGCAGTTTTGGATAAAAGAAATATAAAGTAGAATTGTTCAAGTGCCTGTTTGGGTCACGAATTTGTGGAAATAATGTGTTGATATTGCTTTAATAGCTGGAACAACTTGTGATACTCTAAAATTAAAAAGTGATGAGAAACAGGGTAGAAATGTGATGGGGTGAGAAACTTTCTTCTTGGTTCAGCAGTGATTACATCTGTCATAGTATGGTAGGAGTAAAGGGGTTTCTGTGCTCATCTATTCATTTCAAGACTGCTTGTATTTAATTGACATGAAATTAAGTGTGCTCGATTTAAAATGTATGTTGCACAGCTTTGGAAAATGAAGTTTGAGAAAACCAAGTAGAACTGTAAATAATAACAAGTTTATAAAAGTAATGGCTACAGATAAATGATTTAGGATTATAACTTGATGTTGCTTAAATAAACAGTTGATCTTACAAACAGGTAGTACAGAAACCCAAAGTTTTCAAAACAATGAGAGCAAAGGAGAATTGTGAAGCTTTGCATGGAGCTTCTTACATTTCACATACTCTTTTGCTTTCATGGTTTTGTCAGACAGACCTTCACATTCTTCACACTCTCATGCATGTTGCATGAATTCTTGCCCCTGTTGTCCGATTTCCCAATAATGGACTGCACTTGGGAACTGTTTATACATTCACTCTGGGAAAACATGGGAACTTTATTTGTCAGTTAGGTTATTTTGCTCTAGGAATAATCTGCTGAAGGTGGTACTGTGTTACGACCTGAACCACTTGAAATATTGCACACACAGGCTACTAAATTAAAATGTTCATACTGCTGTGTGTGATTATAGATAGTTCTGGGCTTTCCGGAGAGCTGATCAGAAAAAGTGATAAGTCATTAGGCAGCACTAAAGAAGGTGTGTTGTATGAAGGTTGGAGGAGGATGTAGTAAAGGATGAGTCAGAAGCCAGCAAGTTCTTCAGAATTTGGTAATTAACATAAGTGAAACAGGAGCTGAAATGACAAAAATCTCTAACAGGTTTCAAGAATGCAGAAATCCGGATGTTGTAATGTTGGGTCTGTATCCTCATAGAGGATTTGCTGTGTTATCCTCTGTGTGATGGGTGAATTCCAAGTGTATCACAGAACAGTGAAATGTCCTTTGGAAGGCAAAGTAGAGTATCCTACCCCCCATAAAACCGATGTTTTCCCTTCCCTCTCTCTGTAAGGCTTGCTGAATCATAAGGACATAGAAATTTTCTTTTTATTAGAGCTTTGGCTGATCTTATTAAATATCTGAAATTGTGTTCAAGTTTTAACAAACTTTAGAGGTTTTTTGCAATGCATTTCATGAATTTAGTAGTATGCTTTTGGGATGTGGGGAATTAAAGATGTGTTTTTATATTGTTGTTTTGGGGAATTAAATGCCTAATTTTTCTTAGCCTTCTCTGTACCTCTACCTATATAGCTCTTCTTTTGTCCTTTTTTTAGGTAAGCATGTAAGATAACCAGATTATCTGTGTCACAACTTTGGCCAGGGAGTTCTGCCCTTGCAGGTGTAATTATCTGCCCTGTTTTATTGCCCTGTTTTATACTGTTATGTAACAGCCAACTGTTTTTCTTTCCTGACCCTCCTATAAAGAGAAACCACAGTAATTGAAGTGGTCTCTGATTCTGCAGCCCTTTCGCTGGGTGTGTTGTATATGTTACTTTAGTATTTTTGTGTGATTTTTATGACACTTCTCATGGCCAAATCTTGTTCTCTGTAAGATCAGTAGGAAATGTCCCCCTTATTTCTTTGGGAGCAGATTTTGCTACTATGCATTTATAACTTCAAAGACAGCAATAAATCTCTGGTCCCCATCACTGGAGTGAAACCCACTTGGGGTGAAAGGTCAGAAAGAGATGGCAGTGCTAAAAAAATGTTTCTGAATGTCAGAATCAATTAAAATATTACTTTATTTAAATTACTGATTTCATGGCATCATTCTAATTCATGGAGCCTCTTAAAGCCATGAATTCTATTTGAAAATATTAGCACTAGAAAGCATTGAGTGCCTGAAAGCTGTGGGTTTAGGGGGTTTTATTACTGTTTTTTTAGAAGATGAGTCTGTCTAGTTTATGAAAGCAAAGAATTAAGACATGAAGGACAGATTCAAGACCCTTTCCTTGCTGCTTTTTTATCTGCTGCAATTACTGTACATTCTTAACCCTGTAAGTAAAGTCAAGTTGGAAACTCAGCTATCCCCTAAAAAGAAAAAAAAAAAACCAGCAACTTTGCTGCCTTGGGTTTCAGCGAGAGACGCCCCCGGCATCACCTGCAGTGTGGTGGTAACCTGGGGGTCAGGCGAACTTGAACTGCAGCATTAGGGCAGTTGTGAAGCCAATCAAGGTTTTCCTGTGAGCTGGTGCTCCCTGTGCTGCTGCCTGGGGCTCCCATGCTGCTGCTGCTGCTGAGTTTTCCAAGCAGCTCCTTCCTGGTGCATTTGGCATGGAGGAGAAGAGGGGTACTCGTCACCCACTGGATTTGCCTTTTCCAGGCAAAAGGAGCTTTTACCTTCCTGTTTCACACCATTGACAACTTTTCCTGAGCTGTTGTGATGGAAGTAATGTTACAGAGAGAGATGTTAAAGCATGCCAGATTTATCTTAAAATAGGAGTTGCTAGTGTCTAATGTGTAGCCTGTTTTTATCACAGACCAAAAAACTTGATGCAACATTTCACATTTTATTTGATCCAGCAGACACATTTTTGGCGCTCACTTAGTGTTCAAATCAGTTTTCTCTAAGTAACTGCCAGCTCTTAACCTCATTTTTCAGACTGTGGTGCTCCATACTGCTTTAAAATACAATCTAGTCTTTGTAGGAATGGTTCTTTTACAGGATCCGTTTACTAAACACATCCTTCTTTCAAAAAGGTACTTGAAAAACTTGGGTGGTAGCTGACCTGGAGGACAGGCAAATTGTCTTTTTAAGAATATTCTCCCAGTATTGCTATTTGGGTTTACTAAAAGCTTAAACTAGACTAGAAGACCAATAAAAAAATCAGGATTTTGTGAAATGGGAGCTTTGGTTTTTGAGCATTACATATGCAAGGAGCTATTACACTTTGGATTTTACAGTTGTGATAATGCACAGGGTGATTCAATCAGACTGAATCTGCAATAGGTATCATAGAGTTGGTTTTTTAAGCCAGAGGAATACTTATGACATTTATTTCAACTTTCAGTTATTTTTGGAGAAATTTTTCCTTCCCAACAGGTGGAGCAGGAACAAAACACAGATTTTCTGCTTCTTGCAGCCTTTTTGCTTAGTAGGGTAGGGAAGGACCAAGAAGGAAAGGGACAGGAAATGGTTCAGGTGTTGGGAGCAGGGGATGGAGATACCTGGTGTTGTTCAGACCATAGGGAGGGTTTGGATCTGAGCAGCAAATGCTGAATGGCAGCACCAATCTGGTTACCTCTTCTGCCTCCCTTGTGTGAGGGCGTTTCATGCAACAGTTTGTTTAAATGAAAACAAGAGCAGCATTTTTGTAAAGCATTTTTGGATGATGCTGTGTAGCAGGACATCAGACTAGAAATCTCTATGTGTAGTAGGTAAAGGAAGTGCTGGGGGTGTAGGCCCCTAATCTGCCAGAGATCTCAGGGAAATGCCAGTTGTGTTTGGGTTTGTGTTTGTGTGTTTATTCCCTGCTTTGTCAGATGCCTCTGCGGCTGTAGGAGTGGGGCTGCTGTAGGAGCTTCAGAGAGCTATGAAAAACATTCCTTCTAAAAATACTGGGAAGCTCCCTCCACCTCCATTGTTTATTGGAAACTTTTCCCCCGTTTTAAGATATTTGATTATGGTGTAATGCAGCTAATTTAAGCATCTGTTTATCACAGCCTGGCTAGACTGAATGTGAAATTTCAATTGAATTACCTCCCAAGAGAGCTTTGAGCTCTGAGGGTAAAACAAATCATTTTCTCTCCATTCCCCTGGGATTGTCAATAAAAAGAATTCATCTAAATAGTTTACATGCGTTTTGAAATGTTGCATCTACTAGACTTGGGTTTGTTGTTAGTGGAAAATTGCCAGTGTGAGTGGAATATTGGCTTTAACTCGACTATGGCAGTGTTGTAGTGTGGTGGTACATGATCTGGAAAGGCTACAGCTATGAAATCATTTGCATTTAATTCATATTTGATCAATAAATGTGTGTGCTTTATTTTAGAGCAGAAGAGAGCATATAAACCTGAGCTCATTACAACCTCTGGCAGAAGATGTCACCAGCCCAGTAGCCTAAAATCATAGAATATCCTGAGTTGGAAGGGATCATGGAGTCTGTGGATCACTGAGTCCAGCTCCTGGCCTGCACAGGACAGCCCCAGGAATCCCACCCTGTGCCTGGGAGCATTGTCCAAATGCTTCTTGAGCTCTGTCAGGCTTGGTGCTCCAACCCCTTCCCTGAGGAACCCATTCCAGTGGCCAACCACCCTTTGGGGGAACAATATATTTTGTAATATCCAACCTGAATCTTTCCCATGCCATCTTCATGCCATTGTCTCAGGTCCTAAAAGCTTCTCCAGCCTTCCCACTTGATCAGTTACGATAAAGTGAATTATTGCTGTGGGCTGCTGGTGGGACATGGGAAGCCCCTCATCATCATTGCAGCTTTATCTGCTCCTAAATATTTGTGTGTGCACACGTTGTTAGACATATTTTTACTTCCACGAGAAACAGTAGGTTTTCTCTTTTTATTTGTCATCATGTCAACAAAGATCTGGGAGAGAGCAGAGTGCAGGTTTTTCTTGCTCTGCAAAAAGAGCACTCACTTTACATCTTCTCTGTCATTTTGGTAGTGTGAAGAGAGGAGATTTTCCTTTTAGTTTGCCTTACTTGGATTGTAAGTGAAATCTTTTCTATCCACCTGAAGAAGACCTGCAGGTCTGATCTGTAGGTCCGTGCTTTTGCCCTGGCCTGAGATGCTGTGCTGAGGGGCAGGCACTGCCTTCACTCCAGCTGGGGTGTGTGGACATGTCCATGAGCTGCAGGCAGCAGTCCATGTGCTGGTGATGCCCCAGAACATCCCCACTGCTCTCCCTGGAGGACAAACAAGTTCCCCTCGGCTGACTTTGCTGACTTGGGAAGAAGGCCTAAACTCTCAACATACATAAATGCATACATGCATTTCCAGATGCAAAGGAGGACACAAAGTCTTCCTTATAGGAATATCTGCACTGACCTTTGTGACCTGAGTCTCACCAGTGGAGCTTACTTGGAGCTGTAGTGTCCAGGTTGAGGGTAATTAGATACAAGGAAGAAATTTTTTACTGTGACAGTGGCAAGACCCTGGCACAGGCTGTCCAGAGAAGCTGTGGCTGCCCCTGGATCCCTGGAAGTGTCCAAGGCCAAGTTGGATGGGGCTCTGGACATCCTGGTCTAGTGGAAGGTGTTCCTGCCTGTGGAACTGGATGATTTTTAAGGTCCCTTCCAATCCCAGCTATTTTGCGATTCTCCAAGTTTCATTCAAGCAGGAAAACTGCAATCCAAGAGTAAAATTGAAAGGTGACATGGCAGTGGGAGTGTTTGTACCCCAAACCAGCTTGCAGGTAACCTGCAGAGTGAGCAGATTGAAGGAAGGTGGATGGCAGAATTTGTTTTCCTGGCACTCTTCTGTTACCATCAATTCAGATGAGTTAGAAGAAGGTCCAGCTGGCAGTAGAAAGATGCTTTACACCTTTGCACTAGGTTGTCTTTTATGATGCAGATAGTTTAAAATTTGCTCTTATACAGATATTTAGGCAGTGAAAAAAACTTCTTTAAAGATCTTGCAGTAGTGATAGCAGTCAGGAGCTTTGAGGTGGCTGTGCAGACTGTATGCCTGTTGATTCCTTTGGAGTGGAAACATGCTCAGACCTGCAGGAACCAGCCCAGGTGAGCAGCTAAACCATGTAATTGCCCTGTCACTCTTTCAGATTCTTGTCCTAGTTCTGTTTTTACTGATGATAAGAAACATCTCTTTACATTAACTGAGATAATTTTAGATGACACAGCAGTTGGAATTACAGCCAAATATCACAGTCCAAAAACTGCACAAACAGGTGAAAGCTTTAAGAAATTTTGGAGTTCACTTATTCAGGAATTTGGTGTTTCTGTGGTCACTCTGATGGTTGGTCATGTTTAATGGCAAGGCTCAAGGAGCTTAAATGCCACATACATAGCTGATACATTTTCTGACAGCTATGATCAGCAGTAGTTCCTGTAGTCATCAAAGGGAGGGTGTGAAGAGTGAGGCACAATATTGCTTGTTTACTTGTCAATATTTTCTTTAGTATGGGGGGCTGACTTTAAAGATCTTGTTTGCAGAGACAGTAAAAGTTACTCACAGATGGCAACAGCATGGGAACGATTAAAGTTTTAACTTACAGCAACACTCATTGTAAACAGCAAAAGCATAATTGTGGTAAATATAATTCTGGATTTTTATTCCAAAACAGTAGTAGACCAGGAGTCTGTGGGTAAGTTGAAGCTTTGGCCTGTGTTGTGAGATGCTAATAGTCCATATTTCCTTTCTGGCTCTAAATATGGAACTGTTTTGACAGTTTAAGTATACTGTAAAGCGATTAATCCTGACAGGGTTGATAGTAACTTAAGAAAAACATTTTTAAACCCCAAAACTGCAGTTTATCTTAATGAGTAGCTCACACTGTCAACGGCAAAGCCCTGTTACTGTGTATCATGATGAGAAAGGACAGGTCTTGTAATTTGAAAATACATGACTGGAAGTAGAAATAGTCCCTTCCACCGAGCCTCCTTCCCGAGGTGCTTCACCTGGGCCTCTCTCACCTTGCTTCTAAACAGTGTTAAGAACAAATATATTTTTGAGATTCTTGAACTAAAGTGATCAACTCTTAGGGAAGGTATTCAAAGATACCAGCTATTTAAGATAAAATAGATGCAAGAGTTTGTGTAATGTTAAAAGGGAGTGCCTACAGGAGAACAATCTTGGAGCGTTTCCAGTTACAAATAAGTCCTGTGCCACAAAAAGTCAGAAGTCTCCCTTGAATGAAGATCATTACCCTCAGGGTGCATGTTGGTCACTCTTTAAAATTCTTATAAAAACAAAGAAATTAATTATCCAGTATAAAAATGGGACATACGTCTCCTGGCAAACATTCAATTAACTTTTTAGTGCTTGCTACTTAATGTTGTGTTTGACCACTCGAGCATTGAGAACGACTTTCCTTTCAGGAGGAGCTGGGGTGGAACGTGGCATTGGGCTGGAGCTCTGCTCCGCTGGCCAGTCGGGGCTGGTCATCAACATTTTTCCCATGATCGTTGAGTGTGGAGCTAGTTATATTTTACTTATGCATGTGAGATGTAATTTGCTTTGGGACAGGGTTGTTTTGGTTTTTTCTTTGCAGGCTGGATGATGTTTTATTGAGAATATAATTTAGCTAGTTTTACAATCATAGACTGGTTTGCAGTGGTTGAGCATGAACTACCAATTAAAAGCAACTGTATAATACTTGTAATTCCCATGACTAATGGGCTGAAAATATGGAGCTCTTTGACCTGGATCAAGTCCAAGCCAAAGATGAATTATGCCACATAGATCACATTTTCTACTGTTAAAATATCCAGCAGTGCAAGTGTAAACCCCAAGCTTTAAGAAATGTTGACTTCCAAAGGAAGAGCTGACATTATGATGGATATATTTTAAGAATAACGCATGAGAAGAACTTGAATAACTGTGTTTTTGTAGAACTTTTACCTATTTCTGTGTGTATTGATGTAATTTATAATCTCCTTTCATCATTAATCTCCTGCTTTACTAGCAAGTGATTATGTGCTAAAACAATTGGAAGGAAAAGATTCTCTGGGATTTTTATAGTGTGTGTTATGTCTTTTAGATTGACAGTAAAAATCACACTGCTACAAGATAAATATACATATTAATTTTTTTCAAGTGCATCCTGTATGTAAAGATTCTGAAATTGATCTCTGATTGTTATACTTGAACTTATTTTTTTTTCTCAAAAGGATCACTAACATTGTGAAATTTGGAGTTAAGTAAATAGCTGAGTTTTGTTGTTCTTCTAGTAAAACAAATGAAATATCTATGGGTTAAACTTGGTTGAGCTGCTAAATGCTGTATAAATATGCAGGGACCAAAGCTGATGTGAAGGAAAATGCTCTGCTCGTCAAACGGGGGACTGATTGTGTGGCAGGGCAGTAGGAGTTCTCCTGGAAACAGGGGAAATTATCAGTGTACCAGGACAGAATGCAAAGGTCGATCTGCTGAATACAAATAAAGTATTGAGCACCAGGTTCTGCCTCATGGAGCTGGCGCTTTTGGAACCACTGTGATAAATGCACTGATAAATTCGAGGGAATGAGTGCTATTGCAAAAGCCTGATGAAGGCTAGAAAGTGTCCAGCTAGTAGGAATTGCACTGCTTGGTCAGGCACAATGAAATTAAATAGAATTTGCTTTAGTGAAATTGCATCAGGGATGATTAAAGGTGCTGCTGGGAGAAGGTAGTGATCACCTTCCACTGAAGCCACTTCAGTGACTCTGCTGTTTACTCCTACGTGTTTTGGCTTTTTCTCATTTTTTGCTTCTTTCCTCTGACTTCAAGGCTCCTCTCCCCCTCCTGGTGCTTTCCACCTTTGTGTTGTGCCCCTGCTCTGAGCCTGAAAGCAACACCAGGCTGCTGCAGAGAGCAGGGAGCTCATCAGCACCATTCCTTGGGTCCACGAGTTTGCCCAAAAACACCGAGTCCTGCACCTCCCCCTTGCCCATACACAGCATTCTTCATTCTCCTGCTCTTTGACAATTGTGTTTTGGGTCAAGATTTAGCCTTTTAGCTCCAGAAAGCTGATCCACATAATGCAGCACCGTGTTCCCTCCTCAGCTGGGTGAAACAGAGCTGTGCAGGTGGGAGCTGCTCCCTGCTCTGCCACAGCTCCACTGTTCACATCTGCAGTTGGGATTCCACTCTGTATCTCATTTTCCAGCTAAGTCTCCAAGCAGTCTCTGATCCCAAGGTGCTAAAACCGCCCTGGTGTGGTGGCACAGGCGTCTCACCTCAAGGACTGAACTGCTCCTTGCATGTTTCCTTGATGTAAATGTCTGCAGAAGAGTCTGAGTCAAACTCCCCTTGGGTTTGCTTGGATGTGTTTTGCATTTTGCATTAGTGTTTAGAGGCCTTTGGCCTCCTGGGTGTTTAAAAATGAATTGTAAGAGAATGAACAACTTTCCAGTTGTTTTGCTTTCCTAAAAAACAACAGCAGAGCAGTACCCAGAGGCCTTGCTGTGCCCTGCTGTCTTTACTGGGCAGCTGAGATACCAAACGTGAAGTTTGAGTGACTTGAACCAGTCTTTTATGGTAAAATAAAACACATGCACACAGAAATACACACATATGTATATAAGCACATGTAACATCCTTCTGTTACCAAGAGGAGACAATCTCATGACTGTTTTATTTGCATTTGACATTTAAATGATCCTCTGGCAGTGGGACCAGAATTCTGTACTCCAAATAAAAAGAGACATCATCAAATTCAAATAAGAACACCTCAGCACCATAAGTGAAGCCTCTTTCCTCAGTGTATATATTTTCTTAAAATATTTGTCATTTTACCTCTTCTGCTGCTGGTTAATGCTGTGCTAAGGAGTGTGAGGTATATTTTTCATGATTGCAGTTGTTGGAGCAGTGCATGTGCAGAGCTGTGTTCGGTCATTTATTCCCTCTTCATTTTTGTAGCAATTGTAGCATGAACTAATTATTTTCTCAGCTTGAGATGTGTTGGAGTTGCATGTGATAACTGTTTATTTTGCAGAAGAAGCTTTTTTTGAAGGAGTGACCTGAGCAAGGACATGGGGTCCTTTGCTCTGCTCCCTTCAAAAGCACAGGGAACTTTGCCAGGGGGAGAAAAGGTTGGACAGTAAACTGATGCACCTCCTTCATCCATGTGTGAAGATCCAGGTGTAAAGTTAATGCTGCTGCTGATGAAATTACCTTTCTCTCCATGTTGGCATGTCCCTTGAATTGCCCAGACAACAGCAGTGGTAGCCAAATGGAGCCATGTGTCTCAGAGGAGGTGTGGGAAGAGAGAAGCAAAGGTGGTTCAGCAAAGAAATCAGCACTCCATTGGGTTTAAACCATTTCTTTGCTTATCCTGGGAACTGAAACCACCAAAATGCCACTTTCTCTCTGCCATTTATTCCTTTCCAAAGCATTTGCTGTTGACCTGTATGAAGGGACCTTAAATACACCACAGAGCTTGAAACTTGCACCAAAAAATGAAGTAGTAGTAGTAATAATAATAATAATAATAATAATAATAATAATAAAATAATGTTCTGGTTTCTTGCAGACTGAAATTGACTCAGTAAATTTGAAGCCACGTTTAGCTTCTGAGATGATAATGCATCAGATTACACTGTATGGGTATTTCTCATGGCATGTCAGTAAAATAGAAACTTATATTTTGTACTGGCATTTCACAAGGTGTTTCTTCAGAGGGTGAAGCTTTCAGTGAGGATTTAAGAACTGTTGCTGTAAATGTGACCATTCTGTGTATTTTTAATTACAGGCAGCTTACTTCTATTATAGACAAAATGTTAACAGTTTAATATTTTAGTGTAGAGTTATAGGTGATAAGAGTTTTAGAACATACATATATATTTTGTAAGGCAGAAAAAAATTAAATAGCACTTGAAAGAGTTCATTATCTACATATTTCCATAACTTCATTAATTCCCTAACTTAATGCTACAGCAGCCTTTGCTGGGTGCTCTGTGCACACAAAGGGGCAGTTTTTGCCCTGAAAGCCTTAGTCTTGGGGCATCAGATGTTAGATTTGATAATGCAGGAAGCAGTAAACAGTGACCAATTCTGAGCAGTTTTAACTGTAACAGCTGGTTAAAAAATTTTACAGTCTTTCTTGAACATAAAATGAAGTTCTCAATTGCATTATTACTTTCCTTGAAACAGCTTTTGCTTTCTGTAGAAAACTGCCTTTTTGTGGTAGACCAGAAAACTTTTTTTTTTCCCTTCTAGGGAAGAGTTTTTACATAAAACTATTTTCTGACCAGCTTTAAAATGCAGAGATAGCGAAGACCACTTAGAGTTTTTTCTCATCACTCCTGAGGAAACTAAATGCTAAACTATCACCATTATGTGAGGTTTATTGAAAGCTAGAAAAGGTCCTTGCTGTTTTATCCTTTCTCCATACCCCAGAAGAGGAAGAAAATGAAATAAAATCTATATGCCAGGGTATGTTTGCCTCCAGAGTTGTTACTGGGAGCTTTAGCTGCTTCAGTGCTTTCCTGCCTTCTCTCTGAAGCTGTACTTGCTGGTACCACTTGCAGCAGCAACCTAAAACCTTTAAAAACGTGCGGGACGAGGAGGGGAAGCAGGAGGAAGTGATATTGGCTTTTTCCAGGAAATTGTGAGTTTTGCCAAACACTTATACAGCACAAGCTTTTCACAGGAGAAACCAATTTCCATTTGGAAATGCTGCTGGGATGTTTCTGGGTCGACTCCTGTGCCTTCTCTTCCTCACCTGGATTCTCTGCATGGGCATCATTCCTTTTCTCTCACCTGGCCTTAAAGAGCACAATAATTGGTATTTTCTTAGGGGTTTTAATGGGAAAAAAAAAAAAAAAAACCCTATTTTTCATTTGGACAGTCAACTGGTCAGACCTTTCAGCCCAAACTAGCAAAATCCAAGTCATAATAAATAAATCAACTTTGTTGGTGTTGTATGATATTGGCAGTTGCTGTAGCAATGGACTGCCCCAGATTTCCCTCCAGTGGCTCTGGTGTGTGTCTGTTCTCCATATCAGCCAGTTTGGAGCTGTATCCTGCCTGGGAATGGAGATGGGAAAAATACCTTAGCTACACATACAACCATAAAATTGGGTTTTCATGGTACTTGGAATGGTAAGAGGTATATGTCTGTGTGTTTGGGCTTTTTTTTCTGTAGCAGTACAAAGTGTCAGTCAATTCCCAGAAGTTTGGAGTTGGGGTTAACTTAATTGAAGTATTTTTTTGTTACATTATCCCTGTGCTTGTCTGGCTTGTGCCAAAGCAGTGTAGCTCCGTCCCTGTGGTGGAGGAACCCTGTTTTGCAATGTATTTTTAAGACAGTAAAAACTTTATTTGAATGGCAGAAGGAGAATGCTTGAAATCTACTTCCTTATTATTTATTAACCTCAGTCTCCTCTCTGTGAGCATTTTGATGGCATGGGGTGGTTTCTTCTTTCTGGCTCTAAACA
This sequence comes from Lanius collurio, assembly GCA_020086605.1. Taxonomy (NCBI): domain Eukaryota; kingdom Metazoa; phylum Chordata; class Aves; order Passeriformes; family Laniidae; genus Lanius; species Lanius collurio. Next base: position 1,884,377 of record JACBWW010000049.1, read on the forward strand.
GTGGCTTTTCCCAGGTTTTAGCCAGTTTTTCACTAATTCTAAACTGTATATTTACAGATTGCTGGTACTGCCTATTTCCCACCTCACCAAGTGATGGCTTTTCATGCAGCCTTCCAGATCTTCCCCTCCAGTGTAATGGGAGTGTGGTTTTGGAGTGCTCAGCACACCAAAATTTTCCCCATCTGTGTTTATTTCAGTGTGTGAGGACAGACATAGCCTGTGCCTCCATTGCAATTTCATGTTGCCCATTTAACATAAGTTATGTCTAAAGAGCTGATCAGTTGGTCCCTTCCTTAGAAAGGAGGAAATCCAGTGGGAAAATTGATTATTAACGATTTTATTATTGGTGCAGTAGAAACACAGAGACAGAAGAGGCAGGAAATCAGGCTTGGGGTTTTGGTAGCTCTTTTAATTTGGCTCCATAGTTCATAAAATATCTACAAATTAAATTGTGTGCTTTGGTTGTGGCATGAATATGGATTATGGTACACTGGCCTCTGGAAGTCAGGTTTTGGCTGTGGAAGAGCCATGCACAGAACACAAAACATTGGGGATGGATTAATGGGGATGTGCTGCCAGTACAGGAAAGTTCACATTGCAGTTGTATTCAAGAACTAACCCAGAACAAAGTAATTTCTGCTACAAAGTATATTTTCAGGCCTTTTTATGGTTACTTGGCTATAATCTCATTAACTTTTTAAATTTAATATGGAGGCAGACTTAAACTCTGACTTTTATGCGTAAGTATTAAAAAAAATCAAATCAAAATTGAGGGATTTGGTACAGGACGCACTTTAAAAACGTATGTGAATATTTACACTGGCTAACACAGGCACTGAAGTTGTTTGGCAAGAAGTTACAAATAGGAATGAAAATTCCCTGTAAATCCATTGAACAGACAGACAGACACCTCAAGGAAGATGATTCAAAATGCTGGATATCTAAACTGGATGCCTAAAGAAAATTATATAAATACCTTGGATTCTCCCTTCTTTTTCTCTCCACCCTGTTCTTCCAACAGACATTTATACTAATCCATTAGTAAAAAAAAAAAAAAAAAGGCTTTTTTCTTCTTAGTTTTGCAGATGGTTTTGGCCTTAAACACAGCACAATCTACAAAAATGCAATTATTTAAGTTTTTGTTTTTAATGTGGCTCATCATTGCTAATTGAAGAACCCAGGATTAAAAAAAAGCACGTAATGTGAATTAAATGGTGGTGGTGGCCAGTGAGTGTTTGTGTTACAGCAATAGTATCACAGGTTCATTTCCTTTGTATATCTTACTTCGGTTTTGAAAACTAGGATGGGGTTTTTCCAGCTTTTTCTGTATACTTTTTCAGGGCCTTTTGTTTCCAGAGATGTAAATTGAAAGAGATGCCATTTCCACGCAAAGAGATGAAATGTTTATTTTAAGAACACACAAGGACTCTGTTACAATATAACTTGTTGAATCCTTGATGCCAGACTGGCTTTCCTTGGAAGATAAATGGGAATTTGAAAAGGACCCTGTCAAAGGAGCTGGGCTTTACAGTTACTCCTTTTAGCCAGAGCTTTGCTGCACACTCCTCAGTTTTATATTTTAAGCATGAAGAATCGATATATAAGAAAACAAAAAGTTAGCAGCCTTGGTGCATGTGTTGGGATATTTTCGTGGTTTATGTACCATTTCCAAGCCTTCCCCTCTGCCCCCTCTCCAAAACAAGGGAGCAAAACCCTCCATACAAGCAGAGCGAAGCAAAATGAGCAAAATTCAGATGCATTTTCATTACACTTGAAGGTTTTTTTTCCTGTGATGATGTTGTAGCTAATTTCCAGCTGGGGCAGCCTGTGGGGAGTTGTGCTGAGCTCCCTGTGGGCTCATGGATGGGGATGGGATGCTGGGACTCGTGGGGCTGGGCTGCAGGTCCCCAGCACAGCAGAAATTGGCTCAGCTGTGTTCTCAGCTTGTGTAGAAGGGGGAACTGGTTGTTTAAAACAGGCTGCCATGGCTTTGCCATGCCTTCATTCCCTGCCAAAGTTGTCTAGAAGCAGGGAGTGAGAGTATCCTCCTGCCACCTTTCTGAGAGCATTTTTAAACCTGCACGTCAGCGTAAATCGGAAGAGCAATAAAACAAGGGGAAGGAGCAGTGCAAGGTTCAGCTGAGCTACAGCAGCGACTTCTGAGAGTGCTTAACCTTGCATATTTTATTTTCTTTTGGTCTAACTGGCGTATCTGGAGCTGCAGACAGTGTGCTCTTAATAAAATTAAAAGTGGGAATTAAATATGGTAGTACAGGGTGATAGGGCAGAGCTGAGAGTTTCTCACGCAACTTTGCTTCCCTCTGATCTTTTATTCAGCGTTTAGAGATGGAAGATCTGCCGTCCTTTCCCTGGCGTATTTTTTAATACTGGTATGCTTCTTGCATTCTACTTCCCTGTTTGGATTTCCATACTTCTAAAATATTGTGTGTATGGGCAAGGGTTCATAAATATATATGTTCCCTGACGGTTTCAGTTCCTGCATGTGTTAATGAATATATATCCCTCGATGGAGTTTCAGTTCTGCGGCAGACGCGATGGATTTCTCCCTCTTTATCAGTGGCACCATTAGTAGAGATAGAAATGGAAACTTTTTCAACTAAAACCAGCTGGGATATCATTGATCCTGTCTAACCCAGGAAAGTGGGGTGTAAGTAGTAATTTGAGCTGTAATGCAGTTGAAATGGTGTTTCTCTTGCTGTTTGTTTTTAGGGTATTTCATGAACTATTCATTCATTCATTCTCTGTTTTGCCATAAAAATATAAATATCTCAAAGCTGATGATAAAAAGGGGTTTAGGGCTGCTGAAACAATAGATAGAAATATCTGAAATACAATTTTGTTCTTTTAAAAATATTTTTCAAAAATTACAGGTGTGTAAAAATATGACAGTCTTAAGGAATTTTCAAATCCATGACATCTTTTCCCTTTAACGTGTTATACTTAGCATTGCTGTTTAAAAGCATGGAACAAGACTTCATAGGTTTGTGTTTAAAAAAAAACTAAAAACAAACATAGCCAAAAAACCCCAACCTTCCCAAGACACTGGATTTACATTTAAAAAAGAAAACAGGTTACAAAGACCCTGCCGTTTGCTGTGCAGAAATGAGCATTTGATGATAGGTTTCAAAGGAAGCAGATTAAGTGATTCACAAGTGCTGTGTGTTTGGCACGTGTGGGGATTCGAGCAGTAAGTCAGAAAGGCACAGATTAAATAATGTCAGGGAGCTGACTTTGTTGTATCTCTTTTGATGATGAAGATCTAATTTTGAATTATTTTGACAAATTAGAAATGCAGTTTACGGCAGCAAATATTTTTTTCCCTTAAATTTAGGGTTCCAGGTAGACAAATTGACTTGCCTTGACTGTCTCCTTTTCAATACTTACTCTCCATAACTAAGTTCTGGAGACTGATTGACTTTGCTTTCAAAAATGCATTTTAAAGACAAAACCTAAACTGTATGAAATGTTTACATGTCATCAGTCACTGTAATTACCACAGTGGTTACATTCTGTTTGGGAGAGGGGAGGGAGCTGGTCATGCAACATCAAGAGGCAGCTGATATTTAGGGGACAATTCCTATCATGGTGTGATCACCGTGGGAATAGTACTCTGAGGCAAGGAAATTCTTTTTCCAGTCAGATGCATTTTATTAGAAGATTCAATCCTTGATCCTGCCTTGCAGTCCTTCTTTCTCACTTGGCTGCTTTGATGTCACTGGCTTTCGCCACAGGTTAGCACAGATATGGCCCGAATTTTCCCACTTTCTACCCTCTGTGGTTCTTTCCATTCTCTCCTTCATCCCAACTAATTCTTCACTGCATACACTTATCATTTTTGTACTGTTTGTAGGAAGGTGATATTAAAACAGTACTATAGCAGCCCCTAGTAAATGTGGAATTTGTGTGTATTGATTACATGGGATTAGTGATTGCAGATATGCAGACACATAAAAATACTTGTACACCTCTGACCCCTTGACCTCGCTGCTGATCAGTCTCCCATTGGATTTGTAGTATTTAAAAGTTCTGTAACAAATTCAGAAAGTTGCATTTTAATTACTCAGGAAAATTTCTTACCTTTCTCACTTAATTTTTGAAATACCTTCTGCAGTTCTTCCTCTCTGAAACAACACAGTCATGTCCTGGAGCAGTGTTTAGGCTCTGTATGTTCTGACAGGACATTACTTGGAAGGGGTATGAACACCAAATTTGAGTTTGCCTAGTTCATGATGTATCAAACAATTCTGATATACAAAAATATCTGGGTTTCTTTAAATGAAAATAAAAAAATAAATTGTAGCAATCCAAAAAGTGTTTCTGTTTGTTAAAAGTTTGACAGTGGCTGTGAACAGCTAGGAGAGATTTGAAATGGTCTGCATCTTTGTTTAAGCTGAAGTATAATCTTTATTTCTAAACACACACACAGTATCACAGTTGTCCTCTGTCTTTTAGTTTCACCCCAAAAAAATGCATCCATCTCACATGATGCCAGGAGAACTGTTACACAGGGGTTTTTATGTGCACATTTGGGGACATAAATCATGCACACAATATCTTGGTTTATGCTGAGGGAATCCCGAAGCATCTGAAAAGTCACACCTGAGGAGGCTACATAAAAAAACAGTAGAGCCACCTCTATGAAAAGTAACAGGTAGATGATTCACAGCCCTCTGCCTAAACTTTGTCCTCCTGCACGATGGCACAAAGAATTTTCTCTTCTACCCCCCAGTGCTGTGAAAATGGCAGTAACAAATGTAACTTGTGAGCCGAGTAAGAAAACTTGTTTATTTATGCCTTATTTGCAGTTCCTTCACTCCTGCATTGGTGCATCAAACACTAGGGCAGTTATATTAAAAAGGATGAAAAGCAGGTTGGAAATGCCATTAGGACTCCACAAGAGGGTCTCTGAGCACTCCCCAGCTGCAAAAAAATTAAACATTTCAGCCCATCCCTGGGCCTGGGGAGGCAGCTCCACTCCTTGGGGAGAGAGAGACGCTTGGGCCGTGAGCGGCTCTTCCACCTACTCGAAGTGAAGTAGTGAGAGGTGGTTTTGGCCAGAGGAAATGCAGAACCATGAGGCCAGATAATTGGCATTTGAAAGTATTGCCAGGATCGTGTAAAATGGTGCTTTATTTTCTAATTGTTCAGAAGTTTTTAGGGGGTTTTTTTGGCATTTTTTGGTTGGTTGGTTGGGTTTTTGGTGTTTTTTTGGGGGTTTTTTTGGTTGTTGGGTTTTTTTTTTTGTTTGTTTTTTGGTTTTTTTTGGTGGGAACAATTAGAATAAATGGGCTAGTGTTACAAAAAGCATAATAATATATTGTTTTTATGGGGAAACAGAGCTCCAGAGGAAATGGTGGTTTGATTTTGTGCATATTTTCTGCAGTAAACATTATTGGCATTCTTTTTTTTTTCCTGTCTTTTTTTAATATTTCATTTTTCCTGCTTTTTTTAATGCAGCATAACCTCCTCTAAATTTAGTGGGAAGTGTAAATGTATGTAATGCTTTTTCTGTGGTTAGAAAATACATGTAGCATTAAGTTATTAGAGCTTGACTTTAAACTATGTCTTGGGCTAATGATTTTACAGTATAATTGCTTTAGTTAATTTGAAGGCAGGTATACATACAGCTTATTCCATTTTGGCACTATAAAGTTTGCCATTGGTATTATACCTCATTTTTTATATGATTTACATAATTTGTGAAACAGATTTAATACTTTGTGTGTGAGCTAATTAGTTTCTGGTTTAGAGCCTTATTGTATGTTCATTGGGTTCTGAACACCTTTTACAGTAGCACAGAAGGTCATTGTTGGATCTAAATTCTTTGTAGAGCAATCAATCCCCTTTTAATAAAATAAGTTGCATAATTTTTAATGTAATTAAATTGGGTTCTGTGGAATTGTTTTCAGCTGTAAATTTGCTGAATTGGAAGAAATATGTGGTGATGTGTTAATTACTGAGTTGTGCTCTTTCCTTTGTTATGGTATAGTTTGAGATTACTGGACTTTACATAGTGTAATTTTATATTTTTTATATTTACCTCTAAGGAGCTCATAAGGGGTATCCAGATTTTCCTGGTAGAAGGGGGAAAAAAAAAGAACATGAACGTTTCTTGCAGGATTTTAAAAACTTCCAAATTTTCAGAAGATTCCATGTTAATATATCCCTAATATTTATTACCAATTGCCAGATGACAGCAATACAAGCACTGAGCTCTTCAGCAGATGATGATGATGGCCAGGTTGGGTGGGTGAGCTAAATGTCCCTTTTCCAGGGAAATGGAGCCCCTCCGTGCACATAAGCATCTTCCAGTCACGTCACACGCCAGCCCCAGAAGTTCTTTTCCTCTGGAATGTGATTTTTACATGAGGGCACATGCTGGCTGTTTTCCTCTCCAAGGAATTGTTTTCTTGGCTGCCGCCATCCCATGTTTAACAGGACCGAGCAGCTTTAACGGCTCGGGGCTTATTAGGAGTCTAAACAGTCTCCTGTATCCTTTGTGTCAAAATGAGTGAAGGCTTTGGAGATCATTTTGGGATTCACTGAGCAGGAAAAGGAGTTGCTCAAAAGAGTCAGACCCTGCAGAAAAAGCTGACTTCCCAAGTTAAAAAGGGACAATAGCAATTCCCTTCTGAAAGTTTTCTGCATCCATTCCCTGTGCTAACTCAGACTTTTAACTTAATCAAATAATTTCTCTACACCAATTATTTCTAATTGGGGTTTTACTTGCCTGTTTCTACCTCTCTTTTTCCCTGTGTAGCTCTCACATGCACACTTGTGTTTTTTAACTTGATAAAGTATTTGCACTTAGTACAGAGATAAATTAAAGTTAATGAGACAGAACCAGAACACAGCGCAGGTATTTACCTTCCCTCTGTTTGTGTGCTGTTAGGAACTGGTTCTGGGGTTTTTGTAGTCTGTGTATAACCCTGATGTGCTAAACACATTTTGTGGGAGAAGCAAATCTCACCAGCTGCCTCCGTGCTCTTCGTCGAGGCGCAGCTGATTTCATTTAACAGCGCACACAAAGTCTCTTACGCAGAACCGCCAGCAAGGGGTTCTGATTATTTATAAGAACCTCTAACCAAGGCTGTTGTTCTTCTGATGTATTTACATGTATACATAGCTGTAAAAAAATAAAGAACAGGAAAAACTGACTTTTTATTGTTGTATTTGCAGCCATTCTCGCTCAGCGTAGAGCTGTTAGACCTTTGCAATACAGTTATAGCAGTGGAAGCCTTTAAGGCATTTATTTCCGAGTGGGAATACTGTTTCTCCTACTTTAAACAATTAGATGGAGTGTAATCTCACCTTCTTCCTGTGGAATGCCACACTTTTATTGCTATCATTTATCAGTGGCGAGATGCAAATAAGATGTAAGCTTAGGAGCCTGGCTCGAATAAAACCAGATTGTATTGATTCTTGTGTGGTACAGAATGAAATGGAAAATCATCTGACAGCCAATCAGTGCTCATCAAAGCAATTTTTAAAGAATAAAAGCTGAATACGTAGGATATAAATTCCTTATCTTGTTTTCTTGATGTACATGTGCAGTTTGCAAGTCAGAAACCTGATAAAAATTGCAGCTAATTGCGTGAGATAGTGCTGGTTATTTTCATTACAGGTTTAAAATGTGAGGTGTGGCTTGGGCTAAAAGCAGCTTCAGTGCACACAGAAACTTTGGAAGTCATAGAATCATAGTCCTGAGTTGGAAGGAACCCACAAGAAACATAGAGTTCAACTCCTGGCCCTGCACAGGACAGCCCCAACAATCACACCATGTGTCTGACAGTTTATTGATGGACACCTAAAGATGGAGGGGGAAAAAATCAAACAAAACCCCAAAACTTTCACATCACTGACAGCAAATGAAAGAGGCTGAAAAACTGAGGTTTTGTCCATGTAGCAAGTTAATGATTTTCTTTTCAAAAAAAAAGAAAGTTTCCCCATCCCCCTGCACTGCTCAGGAGACAAGACGGCTGCTGATTTCTTAAAGCCTTAAAGTTAGCTGACCTCCTCGCTGAACCCGACATTAATGTAAACATTTTCTTGAGATGGTTCGTAGCAGGGCCAGCAAATCTGGAGAATATTAGTGGCACTGTGTTTGCGGGAAGCAGGAATCCCTTGGTAATTCTCAGGAGCTCTTTTCCAGGCCAAGGCAGCCTGAGACACAGTTGTGTTTTCAGTTTTGCAGGGTTCGTTGGTAATGCCCTGTGTATCTTTCTAAAATGTAATTAGTAAAACACATAATTAGTTTTTGCTTTGAAGTTGAGTTTTCCTTCCTTGCTTTCACTCTGTTAAAACTCTTTATCTCCCCCCACCAAAGGTAAATAATTTGATAGCCCAGCATTGGCATCGATTTAGTTGTTGGCGTTTTGGCGTTGGCTTATGAATCTAAATAGAAGAGAGAAATTAGAGCAGGGCTTCCTCCAGATTGCCTCTTTGCAGGAATATTAAGTTCCTTTTAATGCTCCACGCTTAAGTGAAACACATGGCTGCTGTCTCAACCCCAGTGTTTTGAAGAAAAGTTTAGTTCTCGTTTGGGTGCTTGCATTCCTTCCGTACAGTAGGAATTGGTTACAACGCCTGTGTCATCATGTGGAGTATTTTGCAGGTAGCAATATTGCAGCTGAATTTCTACATTTTCCTTACCTGTGTGCCTTTTTTTAAAAGATGTATTGTGTTTATCATAAGCTTGATCAGCTGCTGAAATAAGATATAATACTTAGCACTTCTTGCTTCTCAGCGTCAAAGCACTTTTCACGCATTAACTCTGCGGTGTCCCAGTCTGCCCAGTACCCACTGCTGTACAGCAGCATGCCCAGAGTGGGGGCACTGCTGGGTAGCAGCCTGATGGACACCAGTGCTTATTACCCCCTAGCACATGTTGTATTTCACTAACTATAAAAATCTTAATTTTACCTGTGGGAAAAAACATGTTTGCCCATAAGAAACCTGTGTCTGATATGGGCAGTCCTTGCTGTCACCACATGTCGTGTGTTAATCTGCTAATTGGGCTCAGTCTGTTTTCCCAATAGGTGAAAAGCTTGAGAGAATAGAGAGACTGATGAAAGGAAACTCTGTGTGTAGTTGATTTTTTTTTTTTTTTTTTTTTTTTTTTTTTTTTTTTTTTGGTTAAAAAAAATTACATCAAAGTTGCTTTTTTGTTTTGGAAGGAAACTTTGCCGTTCTGCTATTGAAGTATTAAAGTGTCTGAAATCCAGCTTTCACTTTCAGCACGGGGTACAGAGATGCAAAATTCCCCTTAGATCTCTCATTTAAATTATTGAGAAAACTTGTGGAAAGGAAAAGGGAAGAGGGAGAAAGTCAAGGACTGATGATTTCGGCTTTTTTTTTTTTTAATTTACAGAAGTATATAAAAATCCCCATGAATCACACAAGACTTGTGCTTTCACAGAGGTAGAGCAGAACCTCAGCAGAATGTCACCAATATTGGCTGGTTTTCCAAGCTGAGCTGCATCAATTAATTGTTCTTTCATGCTTCTACCCTCACTTTCTGTAGTCATGGATTGTGCCCTGCATTTTCTGGAGCAAGGTTTCTCTTCATTTACCTCTTTTGGAGGTTGTGGGGTACATTGAGCACACTGGACACTGGTTGGAGCATGTGCAACTTCCTGAAATATAAATAATAGTAAAGTCTTTATATTATTACATAATAATTTGATTGGCATTTCTCTGAGTTTGTTTTTTCCAGGTTTTGATCACAGATATGTTTAATTGGTGTTAAAATTGGCTGTTGTGTGTGTTGGTTGTCGTGGCTTGTTTAATACCTCCCGTTTACAGTTGTCCTAGTTTTACCATCTTGAAAGATGGTTTCTATTTTGTTCCCTTAATGTTTGCCACAGTTTGTTTTAAAACCCACAAATTTAGCTGAAGTGTTTGTTTTTTTACTTAAGAATGTTAACTTTGGAAATAAAAGATTTCCTGTTTATCAGCAAAAGTGTTTCTTCCCACTTGCTGGCATGATTTCGAAGATGGATTTTTTATTTCCTTCTCTTACACCACATTTCTTTCTTGTGCTAAACATAATAAACCCTGAGCTATGATAAAGCTTATTTAACCCAAGTATACCTGCCTCACCTCAAATAAATACAAAATAAATTGGGCAAAAGAAAGAGATAATATTTTTGAATCAGGACACAAACATCACTCCATAAGATATTCATTGTACTGCAGTAAATAGGGAAAATATATTGAATTTATGCACACATGATTGACTTTTCATACGGTGAACCCAGGTTAAACATCTTGAATATGGAATATGAATAGAGCTAACATTTTCATATGAAGCAATAATGAAAATTAACAGAGCTCCCTTTCGACTGATAGCAAAGAACATTTGATACTCCAAGGCATAAAATGTGTTTAGTACTTGGGTTTTGTTAAGCTTGACAGAAGCCAGGAAACGGGACGGTACAACTGCAGCATAAAGGCTGCTTCTGTACCCGATGACAAGCTTGAGGATGGAATTGGGGGAGAACAATACCACCACCCACCCACCCCTCATTCCTTACAGTAAGAGGAGAAGGCATTCATGGCTGGCAGTCGCCAATGGGATCGCCTCTGACAGCATCCATCCTTGGCACTGCGTTTTGTTCCCTGGCGCCAGGCTGCAGGCACAGGAGGGGAAAGCAAAACTCCTGCTCGTGCATTTTACAGGAACAATGCATTTGCTTTTGTATTTTTTTTATCTTGTTTTGTTCAGTAATAGCCATGGATAAAATGGGGTTTATTCCAGGTAACGGGAAGGATATCCTGCTGCTTTCCTGGTTTAGGGGAGTGCAGGGCTTGCAGACCAGCTGCAGCTGAAGTGGAGGTTGAGGCATTACTTGCTGTGGCTCCCTAACCCTGGTGGTCCATCCTTCTTCCTCATGTCAGCATCTTCTAGTCGAGCTGCTCTGACACAGAATAACAAGCCTGTCCTTTGAGGACTTTTTTCCTGCAGAGATTTCAATCCCTGATGAGCATTACTTGTTGAGTCTGTATGTATTACTGTTTCATAGGCAGAAAAATCAGAAGTCAAAATATGCAGGTCAGGCAAAAACTGCCTGAAACTTTCTTTATATTCTCTTTCCTCCCACCCCTTTCACCTCTAACAGAAGCTCAAGTTGCTTCTCTCTTGCAGCTCTATAAATGCACTTGTTTCCTTAGTTGTAACCCTATAAATACTCGTTTAACATGGGCCATGTTTGAAGACTTGAGCTCTTATTTGGTTTTAGTGCTTTAAATTAAAAGTTTAAAGGTACCTAAAAATCATCTTAAAGAAAAACGTGGCCTAACAATTAAGATTTGACATCTGAGCCTCTCCAGCTCCTGTGTACACACAAGGAAACTTCCCTGAAGAGTCACACTTTCCTGAAAGGAGAAATTCCTCTGGTCAGTGAATGCAACACCCATAGAGCTCTGGAGGAAAGCTTGGCTTCCACTCAATTAAAATAGGTACTTAATTGGTCCTGTGCTAGCCCAGAGTGGGAGCTTTTTGCTTTTTTGGGGGAGATTGAGACAAAAATAAGCAAACAAGGACACCTGTCAGCTTCGGGTGTTTTCCGACTGTGTTTGCTGAAAGGACATTGTGATGCTTATGCTTTAACTGTCCTTAATGATGATTTACACTAGCAGCTTAAATACATAAAACTTCCCAGTGAAACTGTAACTAAATCTCTACTTAAATTCCTTAGTATCTTGGAATTTTGTGTTTTAAATACAAATGTTATATTTAAAACATTAAAAAACTCTCCTCAGCGTCCAGGAGAGCTTAGAGCCACTGAAGAGGCAGCTGCTTCTGCACTAGCCTAGAAATGACCTGTTTTGCTGTTCTTCATCAGCTTCAGCCAGTGTAAGTTGGAGGTCTTGGAACATTTAGCTTTGCAGTAACTGTTTTCTATTTGGTGGAAACTGTTAAATGAATTTTAAACAGGTTTCTCTGCACATCTTGCAAGTTTATTATTGTGAATAGAATTTTACTTCAAGAGCTCCTTGAATCTGTGTCAAGCCTTCGGCTGATCCAGCAAACAAGCTTCTTGTATCATTTAATCTCAGTTTGTTCACCTGTGAAATGGGTGTTTTCAACATCTTAGTGTGATGTAATACTTTAAAAATGCACTTAGTACACCAGTATATCCTGCAAATAAATAAGATATTATGCAGAGAGAACTTGCTGTTGGGTAGTAGGACAATGGTATGTGCTAAATTTTCAGAACACAAATAGTGTAGAAGGGACAGTAAGTTGTGTTCTTAAGTATTGTATGAGAATCAACCTTTTTAATCCACCAAGAAGGATAAGGACATTTAAAAAGTCCTTTGAGGTCCTACACAGAATGTTGGAGCTGTGCTTTCCTTGCTGTGCCAACTCCTCACCTGAGGAGGAAGACAAAGAACAGTTTGCAGTTAGTGGGCTGGGATTCAGGAGATGAGGGTCACACTTGCTTTGTGACCTTAGGTAGGTCAGTTCCTCCATAAATCAGTATTATTACAGTAATATTTCCTGTCCTTCAGCTTAGGTATGTCTTCCATATTTGATTTGTAAACTGTTCTGACTGAGGGCTTTTCAGGTTAAGTCTGGACAGCATCTACCACAAGGGAGTTCTGATGTTAGTTGGGGTTTCCAAGATGCCTCTTTAATAAAAGCAGTCATAAATTCAGTGCTACTACTATGTTACATCATTCTTTTAAATCCTGACATATATGAGGTTGCACTTGTTAAGCTCAAAGGTGTTCAGGTGAGGTTGGACATAGAATCCTCACATGTCATTGCATGATGGAGTTACCATCACAATTTATTTTTTCAAATGCATCACATCATTAATATTTGATTTATCCTAATTCTGCAAACAGAAAGTGATGGTACATGAGGTTCTGCACTCAGAGCAGGTTCTGCTGGAGCTTGATTTGGCAAATCTGGATCTACAAAACTATGGTATCTTAGTCTTGCTTGATATTTGCATCCTATTATCTGCGTTAGTCCTTGGTGTAGCTTTGTGGGTACTTGTGTATGTATGAGATTTTTGTCTCCTTGAATTTTACTTTCTTGTAATATTATATTTTACATGTCCATTTACATTATACTTTACAGTCCAGAGGAGAATTTTAGAAGAATGAGTGTATGTCATATGAAGGAACCATGACTGGTTTTTCTGTTCTGGCAGGACATACAGAACCACCAGATCAGCAGTTTGGCCCGTCCACTGTCAAAGCTCCTCCAGTCTTTAAAGAGTTAGTAGACATCCCTGTCACTGTCTTGGGATGATTTTGTTTTAAATTTGTTGAATATTTAGAAGAAATACATAGAGAGAGTATTAATCTTAGCTGCACACCAGCAAATTGCCTGTTCTGCACATGGCCAGAGCTGTGCCTTGCATCAAAGCTTGCATGGGTGGAGAAGGGCTTTACTACTGTAGCAAAATCCATGAGTAGGAATTTGGGGTCCTGAAAATGCTGCCCCAGATCATTTCTGCAGAGTTCAGTTGTGTTCACTTGTGCTTGATAAGGAGCAAGGCAAAGATCCAAAAGCCTTGACTTTTTTAAGTAGGAAACCTTGTTAGTTTGTGGAAGTGGGGCCAATTAGTGTATGTATATACCTGGTACAGCACAGCTTCAGCCAGGGCTGGGCTGGAGGGGGCTCTGAGCAGCCTGGTCTAATGGAAGGTGTCCCTGCCCATGGCAGGGGTTGGAATGAGATGATCTTTGATGTCCCTTCCAACCCAAATCATTCTAGGATTCTTGGACAATGGTGCCGCTCTATTTTACATTGCCTTGACAGTCTTGTAAATTCTCACATTATTTTGTACTTTATTGAATAACATGAGTGGATTCAGTAATACCATACCTAGCTTTCACCAAAAATCTCCAAAGCACCGTTAAGAGAGGGTGTTCAAGTATTTCCACCTCTGCTTTATCACCAGTGGTGCAGCAAAACTGCAGTTACTTCCACTTTAATTCTGCTTTCCTCTGATTTGAGCAGGAGTGAGCAGTGTGGCCTAAACTTTTTTTTTTCCTAAAGGCTATGACAGGCCAGGCCTGATAAATTTTAGCATGATAGAGAGGAAATGCTATAACCTGCTGACACTGGGGGATATAATTAAAATGTGTAGGCACCCTGAATTACAGCTGTTGCGAGTGTTCCAGCTATCTTAATAATTGAAGACCTTTTAATAATTTTATATGTTCTTTGCTAGCTTGGCCTTGAGCTTAGGCAGGACTTCAGTTTCAAGATAATTTTCTTGTCCTCAAAAGTTAAATTGCTTTCTTTAATATAAAGCATACAATAAGGAGTGCAATTGAAGAGCTGCATGCCTACTGAACCTGCTCTTTCAGCCACTTGTTCGAAGCAGATCCAGAGGAACAAACACTCTTTTATTATTAGATGATAAATCCCTGATGCCGTATCACTGTTTTGGCTTTCAACCTTATTGAACTTTCAAGAGAAATGCCTCTGTTTATAACATGAACTGCCCAGTAGCATCCAAGTATCTGTCACTGCACTGTGGACTTGAATTTTTATTTGGTGAACCATACTGTGCTGTGTTGTTCATAGTGTGTCTGGTGCTGTATGCCTTAAGTCTGGCTCATACTGTGATGAAAAGCTGCAGAATGAGGTGTGGGGGTTACTATTTTTGTTACAGAATTTTGATTGCACGTTAGAGCTTTTAATAATTTTTAATTAAGGGAGTTGGCAAATTAGGGGTTTTTTCCTGAGTAAGAAATAAAAAATAAAATTTCTGCTGAAAGTTGTTAGGATACTTACTCTTAATTTACTGAAGTTTGCAGGGCTTTTTTCTAAAATATCACGAAAGGTACATAAAGGGGGCTTACAAGAAGGAGGGGGACTTTTCACAGGGGGATGGAATGACAGGACATGGGAGAATGCCCTTAGGCTGAAGGAGGGTAGATTTAGATTGGATATGAGGAAGAAATTCTTTACTTGTGAGGATGGTCAGGCCCTGGCACAGGTTGCCCAGAGAGGTTGTGGACTTGTTATCCCTGTAAGTGTTCAAGGCCAGGCTGGATGGGGCTTTGGGCAGTCTGGTCTAGTGGAAGGTGTCCCTGCCCATGGACCTGGATGATCTTTAAGGTCACTTTAAAGATCCTGTGAAGTGCTGCTGAAAATACGAGTTTAAAAATATCTGTGCTGAAGGCAAAAATTCCATGTACTTTAGGAAATATTATTTATTACCACATAGAAACATCTCAATAAAAAGTGGCATCTTTAGCATCTGATTTTGAATGGAAAAGCAATTTGCATTTCTGTGTATTTGGCAGATTATGTTTCTCTGTTTGACTTTGAATTCACCATTCTCAAGTAGCTTCTCCAGCCTCTAAAGTGGTGAAACTGAGGCAAGGCTCTGAATTTATTTTGCAGATGACTTAGTTTAGAGGTACCTGTGGTGAAGCAAAGATAAAAGTTGAAATTCACTGTCTCCTGGATCAGTGTCTCAGGAAGGGCTCCTGCGTTTTTTGCTTCCAAAATTTCCTTCGGGATACCCAGCTTGTTGCTTCAGCAAGAATCTGCTTTTGACACCACGGTGGGGTATTATGCCAAGAAGCATTTTTGGAATATTCATATTTTAGCCCACTGTACTGCATTTGTTTAATATTTGGTAAAGTCTCAGCTGCAACAATCAACTAGCAAAGATGTTCTTCTCGTGGCAGCTTTCTAGCAAGTTCTAGCACATGGTCAAGATCTGATGTTTTATAATGCCAAGATGTGTGGTTAAAAGGCTTTATAAACCATCAGGCTTTAAGTGGTGCTTTCTGCTGAAGAGTATCAAATTGATAGTCAACCATAATTTGGTTTTTAAGTTTGTCTGTTGAATGAGTCCCAATTTGTATAGATAGTATATTGTGTGTTCAAGTGAGTGCTCTGCTTTTGTACATTCCCTTCCATTAAGAAGATGAGCCCTCGGATAACTCAGAGTTTCAGATAATGTGGAATCAAATACATTAGCAAGTCGTACAGTAACAAATCAGCACAATGACTGTTTTATATTTGAAGTGGAGATCGTGTTTGGAGTGCCTGTAAATGCCTTGTTGGAAAAATCAATTCTGAGCATCTCCTTTCTCCACATTTTGATTCATTTTACTTCAAATGTATTTTGACACTGGAAGTTTCAGTCTGTCCACATGCAGGGTTTAACTCTCCTGGCTTTTTTTGAGCTTACTCCAGAGTTATACCACAGTGGCTGAAAACAACATGTGATTTTGATTTACATTATCTAGTGCTTAATTACTTTAAAGAATCATAAAGTTGTTAAGGTTGGAAAAGACTTTTAAGATCATCACATCCAACCATCATTTGACTGATGAAGCAGCCTAAGAAAAGCATGCACAGGAGGCAGCTGACTAAGAATTTAAGCAGCAAATCACACTTTTTTCTTTCTCAAGTCATCTCACTAGACTCCATATTTTTGGGAGACTTGCACCATGTAGGGTAGTGCTGGTAGGATTGACAGAGCTTTTATTTGGAGCAGGCAAATGAATAAATAAGCCTTCTTGGTACACTGAGAGAGCTCAAGGCACTTGGGAAAAAATACCAGTAATCCTGATTTGATAGAGAGTGGGAGTCAGGCATGGAGCTGTGTCTTGTCAAGCAGTGCCAAGCTGGTCACTGGCAGAGCAGGGCCTTCAAATCTGCTTGAAATAGGAAAGCTGATGAGACAGAGAGATATGGGAGGGTTCCTCCAACCCACCGAGTCAGGGAGAGGGTTTATAGAGAGATGTAACATGTTCCTTAGTTTGATTTATTTTTCTTTTCTAAGGAGAGAGTCTGCAGCACTCAACATTAGATAGTCTTTGCCCTGGGTGCACAAAGCTTTTGCATTTTCTGAAGGGATATATTGGTTGTATTGTGAAAATGTGACTGTGACCTATTTAGACGGGTTGGAGTGGGGTACAAATCTCTGCACTAGGAAGAAGTATCATTTTCCAGCTGGGCAGAAAATCGCATTTATTCTGTAATAGAACACAAGAGCTCATTGAACACCGGAGTGGAGTGGCTGAGCCGTCGGCTCTCCACCGGGGGAATGAAGTCTCCGCTTAAATATTCCATCAGATAGCAGAAATCCTGGGAGTCCGAAGAACAGAATTACTGGCTTCAGTAGATGACCAAAAAGTTCTTCTTTCTCTCAGGAGAGGCTGTTCAGCTGCAGCAGAGGATTGTTTTTAAAGGAGCTGCAGGATACTTTCTGCATGTGTTTTCCTTGTGATGTGTCAAGGGCTGAAAATAAAGAGGAATTTCTTACACATAAGCATAACCTTGGACTGACAAGGAGGTGGCATGTGGAGATCCATGCACATTTAAATGAGTCTCTCTAGAAATAGGAACTTTTGAATCAAAGGCTTCACTTTCTCAGAAAATCAACCATTTGACCTAAAAGCTCAGAAGTTGTAAGGGACTAACCCAAAATTATCAGGGGTGGAACAGTCCAATATTTGTGTTGTTAATGTTGCAGCCAGGATCAGACAGTTTGTAAGAGAAGCTAGGATCTCCTCTTACACAAATTATTGCGGTCAGGAAAAAAGCAGTAGTACATGAGCCTCTGTCCTGGGAAATAGCTTGTGCATCCAAAACTATGTCTGTTTTTTCCATTCCTCCTTACTACTCTAAGAGGAAATTGCTTCCCCTTATAAACCTAAAATTTGCTGCCTTTCTTCAAGAAATATTTAATTGCTATAGCTTTTTAAAATTTATTTTAAAAGCTTCACAAATTTGCACTGTAATAAAAATACTAACATGTAAGACCATGAGTTTGGGCAATGTCTCATCATTAGGTTTGTGCAGGTGCTCTGAAGTGCTTCCCAGTTATTAAATTTCCCAATGCGAGATGGGCAGATCTTTTCTCTGCCTCATGCTGGCATCACAGCAGCGAACTTGTTCAATTCCCCTCAGTTATGGAAATACCTGGTATAGAACCTAAACTCTGTATTACAAGTTTTGACACAACTCCTTTGCAACCAATGGGGAACATATATTATTTTCTGTCCTTCAAAGCTGCCTTTCTGTAGAGATAACATTGGCAAGGATAGCTCCGAAGATAGGTGCTCGCTCAGCAGAGGAACATTGCTGTATTACTCACAAAGATAAGGAGGTATTAAGAACTTCCTTGGAGTTCTTACCAAAAATCAATTCTATCTTTCATAGTTCTCCAGAGATAATTCATCCCTCTCCCCATCCTAATCCTCACTGAGCGGGGATGGAGGCAAGGAAGAGGATGTCATGCAAAAACCGAAGGTTAAAATCTCTCTGACCTTTTGTGATTTATTTTGAAATTAAAAATTATACCTTTTCTGGATGGGCATCAGCCGTAAAGTGATGATCATTCCCGAATCAGTCATAAGTGCATTACAAGGCACTGAACTATTCTTTCTGCCAGGAGAAACCAACAGTTTCACTGCCAGGAGGAGCTTACCTGTCCCAAGGAGAGAGATGCAGAATCATAATGCAGATGAACAAGGTGTCTCCCCTAATCCAAGGAGTGAGAGATGTGGGCTCTTTCTTCTTCTGACTATATATTTAAAATATCTGATTAGCCAGATTACACCTTCTCTAAAGCAAAAAGGGAGCTGGTAAGTTCAGTATTAGATTTCCAAACTCATCCTAGACTTTGAATTTTCATCCCTGCCGTGAGTATTTTGTGTCATGATGGCCATGCATCAATAATTTGTTACTGCTGAGCCCTACTTGTTTTTATCTCTGTAGATGAGATATCTGGTGTAGTGGGAGATGTCCCTGCCCATAGCAGGGGGTTTGGAACAAGATAATCTTTAAAGTCCTTTCTAACCCAAATCATTCTATGATTCAATGATTTTGGTTGTCTGTGCAAGTTCTTTCCCATCTGTGGATAGAGTCTATAAAAATGTGTGGCCATGCCCTGAGCAGGTTGTCCTGAAATATCTGGTCTTGGTAATAAAAAATTCCCCAAACAGTGGCTTGGCAAAAATCTTACTTCTGAGTAAGAATGAATTTAGACTTTTATTCTGAATTGGATATCTTGTATTCCTAAATACCTGCTATTCTTGAACTGTCAGAGAGCTTGTTAATCATGTTGCTTATGATAAGTGATATTTTTGGCCACTGTGTCATTCAGCATGTCTGGTATATGTCAAGGGTAATATTCTCTCATGGTGCTGTAGCATATTGAAAATTGAAATAATATCTTTACAGTTTCTCAGATATCCTGACTAAAATTTAACTTGTCTTTTCTCCTCCTACTTCCCTATGTTTTTGACAATCACTGACTTTTTTTTTTCCTTTTTAATTTGCAGAAGGCACAGATGCAAATCCTGACAACACACCCTTCTCACTTAGAGGATTAAGACAATGTCCTTGTTCTTGCTTTTTATGGTTAGATTTCTTTCTCCCTGCAAGGCACCTAGTCTTTTTAAACAGCTTCCTGTGCAGATAAGTAAAATCTTAGATTTAAGTAGGAAATCTTAGTAAATTGTAAATTTTTGTAGGAAACTTTTGGTAGCCAGAGTACAAGATATTTATCCTGTGGTAGCAGATGTAATTTAGAGACCATAAAGAATTTGTGGCAAAAGGAAGCAAGTTGTTACCATGTTAAAATTTCTAATGATTCATTTTTCTTGTTACTTTGTCCCAGGGTTCTGGAGGTCGTTTTGGTTGAACTTAATGAGTTCTTGAGTGTACGCCGAGCACACCAATCTTTTGGGTTTATTTCTCTAGCCCTGAAATGGTGGAGGAGGGGGAGAAGCTCCAAAATACAAGAGTTTGATGTCTGCCAGAGTCTTATTTAGGGCTTGAAACAAATTCAGATCTGTTTCTGGATTTGAAATTCCTTATTAAAGACTCTTCACGTCCCTGCAGAAGAAGTGGTGGCAGGTCTTTTTTGAATGTTTCAGTGGTGTTTCATGTTTGAGAGAGATTTCTAGGCATTGTCTGAAGTTCTGCTGTCTTTCTTGCCCCTGGGAGCAGTGACAGTTCGAGGTGGGAGGGAGAGAGGAAAGGGTTTGCCATTTCCCACTTTATTGGGGAATAATATGGTGCAAAAATAATAATTGTATCATAGAATATTATCAGGTGGAAGGGACCCATAATGATCATCAAAGTCCAGCTCCTGAAGAGAGGAAAAGGAAAAGTTTTTAAGGTGAATTGAGGAGTGATCTCTGCTGAGTCAGAGATGCCATTCAAGAGAAATAAATTTCTCCTACCCCAGCTGGGAAAAGAATCCCCTGCCAATACTGCAGTTACAGATCTGAATAAGTTATCTTCTACTTTTTAGTAATTGCTGGATTATGTCACATCTGAGCAGCTTTTTATCTAGGAGTATCCTCAGGCATTTTTTATTTTTATGGATGTGCACAAGAAATGAAGCCCCCGTAACTGCAGTGACAGGGGTGAGAGTGAAGAGACTGCCTAAACAAGACCCTGAGGACCAAAACTTGCAGCATGTGATGGGAAAAACCAAACCAGCAATCAGTTGCTGCCCATTTACATTCTGGCTTGTCCCACAGCCACTTCGAGCATGTGTCCACAATGTACCTACTTATCCCTTCTTCCTTATTGTGGCCTGGAAATGTTTATTTAGTGTAACTCCTCTTTACCTCCTCTTCCTCTTCTTACTGCTTCTCGTAGTTCCATGTTTCATGGGCTTTCTGGGAGTTTTGTCCTTTGCCTTTTGCTTTAGTCTGCCCTTTGGCCAGCAGTCTTCTTCATGAAAATATCCTGAGTGATGCAAAAAGTAAATGTGTTTTTCCCTCTTCTAGTTTTTATCTTCCTGCTAAATTCTAGACAAAGAGAAAGCACAGGAAAGCTCAGAGTGAGGGACAAGAAAAAGCAGAAAAAAATCTGTAATACAGAAAAGCTATTATTTTCTGGGTTTTGGAAGGGGCAGTTAATGAATTATAAAATCACAGAATTCTGGAATGGTTTGGGTTGGAAGGGATCTTAAAGATTGTCTAGTTCCAAACCCCTGCCAGGGGCAGGGACACCTGCAATGAAGAGGTGGAAAAGAGAAAATACAAGGATGAAAGAAAACAGAAAATCAGAACAAAAAGAAAAAAAAAAAAAACAAAGAAATGTGAAAGAAAAACTACAGTGCTTTTCTGTTCCAAATTTATCCAGGCAGCAGCATGAGTGAAGTCCCTGCTTTACAAACCTAATTCAGGTCCCTGTCCCATGAATTTACAGTTTGAATTGGGACGTGGAAGAAATAAATGGGGGAAACCTCCCCCATTTCAATTTATTTCTCTGTAACGCATCCCAGAGCATATTCCATTTTGGGGAGAGGAGGGAACAACAGATTGTTGTTGCTAATAGGATTTGGGTCAAACTGCTGCTCACTGTTTGGCACGTAACTAAATTAATAGGGGGGTGTTCTCAAAAATGACATGGCACAGCAGGACGATAATCCCCTCCCCACCCAATTCCGAGTCCCCTTCATCAGCAAAGATGTTTGGCTGAGCGTGTTCTGCACCAATTTATCCATTAAAACTCGAGCTTCCCCACAACTGGCTTTAATCCTGCCTTGGAAGGAGCTCCATTGCCACGGCTGAGCGCGCTTCGTTCTGCCTGAATCCTGAGAGTACCAACAGTTTGTGCTCGCTCCCGAAGATAAATCTCCCCTCCACTCTCCAAAACTCACAAAGACAGAGGTGGTAAAGGCCTGAGTTTACAGAACAGGGGGTTAGAAAGAGTGGCAACAAGCAGCAGAGCAAATAAATAGTTACAGATGAACTGCATCAGCTGCAAATGTTTTTGCAATGTTTTGTGAGTAAGGGAAGTTTTGTATCTCGACTTGAAGAAGTTGTCTTCAGTCTGTGTGTTCTTTGGGGTCTTTGTGGATTATCAAAGTGTCCCTGGGAGTTGCAGTTCCCTCTCAGTAGGGAGTCACCTGGTAGTGAACCAGCCTGAGGTCCATGAAACGGGAAGGTTACATGGGAATCTGACAACTCTGAAATGAAGGGGTTTTATATTTTTTTTATGTCTGAGTGGAAAGTTAATGTTACGTAAAACTGCCTACTGAAGCCAATTCCTTCACTAAATTTGTTTTTATTGGATTTTTTTCATTCCTCCCGTGTGTCCAAGAAAAATATTACTTAGCTAAAAGGCATTAATTCAGTTTAAATCAGAGTATCAAGCCCTCTGACTCTAGTACTGATGTGTGCACAAGTTTCTTGTTTAAATTAAGCCTACTGGTTAGTGACTTGTTTGTTTCTCCATTATCCCTGTTTTCCCTGTATTCAGGATGCTTATCTCATAAACTGCTAGAAAAATAATGGTCAGGTACCATTTTAAAAATAATTCAGATGGAAAAGCAATATCCTGCAGAATTTCTGTAATCAAGTATGTACCCATTCCAGCTCGTGCAGAAACTTGATCAAAATAGATCCTTAACTCTTGGTTAAGCCTAATTAGGATACACAGTTCAATATAAAGCCACTTCTCATTTTCCTTTGCAATCAGCACATCATTTTTGTTTTGTTAAAGGACACAAGTTGCATCCCTTTAGATAAACAGCTTGGGCAAGCTCTGCAAAACAATTAGTGCATCTTTCACATGGTCTAAACTTGATTGAATAATTACTCAAATAATGGTCAGTAATGGAATACATAGGGTTATCTCCTGGCTAATCCTCAGGTAATGGAGTTGGTGTATCTCTGATTTTTCTCTTAGCTGTTCCCAGTGAACAGGAGACTGAGACAAAAGTGATTATGGGAAGTGGAGGGAGTCACTGGAGGCCAGCAAGGAAAAGGAGGCCTTATCTTAAGCAATTAATCAAGAAAACTCCTATTGTGGGACAATTATTCAAAGCTAATTCTAAAATAGCTTTAGAGCCTGAGGTCCTGAAGGTTTTTTAGTGGCTTTTTTTCTGTTTTGTTTTTGTTTTGTTTTAAGAATTTTGCCAAGGTCATTGGGAGCACAGGGGCAGCCCTTGCATCCAAATGAAGGCTGCTGCATAAAGAGGGAGTTGAGTCTGAAGTGGAGCACCACACAATTTGGGCCTTGAAGTCCTTGTCAGAGCTGTGAGGTTTTGTTTTAAAAAATGGGTTGGAGTGTTTCTAAACACAGACAGTATTCTAAAACTTGCTTAATGCTTCCACAAAAGTCAAAGAATCAGAGATTGGAAGGGACCCTAAAGCTCATCTTGTGCCACTCCCCTGCCATGGCAGGGACACCTTCCACTAGACCAAGTTCTTCAAGCCCCATCCACCCTGGCCTTGGACACTTCCAGGGATGGGGCAGTAACTTCTCTGGGCAACCTGTGCCAGGGCCACCCCCCCTCACAGTAAGCACTTTCTACCCAATGTCCAATCTAAACCTGCTCTCTGTCATTTTGAAGCCATTCCCCCTTGTTCTATCACTTCATACTTTTGCAGAAGTGTATCCTCTCTTACTGTGTGTCCTTTGCAAGTGACACCAGAAGTGTATCACAATCATTTCTCCTCTGTGCCCAGCCCTACTTCTGCAAATGCAGGACTCTGATATCTGTGAATCTCCCTTTTATTTTTTGCTCTGATTTTTTTCACTGCTTTTTGCTTAGCTTAATTGTCCTTGCAGCAACCTCAGAGGTTCAGCATTGTTTTGTGGCTGTGGCCTTGTAAGAGCCCAGGAGGCCTTTCCAGTTGTCTCCCCAAAAAAGCTCTTGTACAGTGAGAGCATCTAACAGACTCCTGTACTCTGTTTTCAGCCTCTGAGCTCCCTTGGAAGTGAGATTTATTTGAAGATGTTGTTGTGATCCATGAGGTCCTACGGAAAGAAGCAATACATTTTAGCAGCTATCCCTGAAAAATTGTAAGGTCACTGGAAAGAAAGCAGAGGTTTTAAATTGGATGTGGTTTAAATTTTCCTACGGCCTCCTGAATTGGGCTCCTTGCTGGAGTGGGAAGCTGCCCACAGAATTATTGCTCAGCTCAGTCACCCCATGCTCTGGGAGCACTTTTTCCCAGTGGTGCTGACAGCAGCATTTTGAGCCCTCCGTGGTGTCGGGCCGCCCGATCCGGTTTCAAATGGCTGTGTGGTGTCCCCGGCCGAGTGCTGCTGGAGAGGTGATCACACTGCCCTCCTTGCCTTCCTCGCTGCCTGTGGGCACCTTTTGCAGGGCAGGGTTACAGGCAGAGCCTGGACACACGTGTGCTCCCGTATGGAATACAGCAGAGAGGCTGGAAGACAAAGAGAGCCACTAATTGGATTTGTAGCTGTAAGAAAAAAACCTCTTAAAGTAAACATTTTTCTCTCTTTAAGTCTTTCCATGGCTTCTTTCGTGAAGACCGCTTGAAAGTATCTGTTTCGGGGGTGAACCCTTCCCAGCAAATTTAATTTTGAGGCTTGTCAAGCTTTATTAAAACCTTATCATCAGTGATTTCCTTCTCTGCTAGATCAAGAAGATTGTATTTGTTATGGGATTCGTATTGTGGCTAAGAATTCATCCCAGCAAAGAAGAGGGGGGGTTCATAGATGTACCAGGACACACCAGTGCCAGTTCAGAGCACTGAAGTCCCGGGATGTTTGTGGTCATCACGTTTTCCTGAAGGCTTTGGATGCTGTTTAGACAGACTTGGAAGCTGTAACTGCAGTTGTGTTTCTGAGTTAGCAACTGTGAGAATAAACTCATTGTTCTGCATAGCAAAAGCATTCTTAATTGCCACTGGTATCATTCAAGAATTGACTGGATTCCCAATATCTGTAATATTCTCAGCCCATTCCCAACAGTTGGAATATTTGATAAACAGTTCTGGTATGGTGTGTGCACATTTATTAAGGCAGAGGGTGAACACATGCCTTTTTTGTTTCTACTCTTTAGTAATTGCATTTACATTAGTGAGAGTTTCCATTCAATGGCAGAGCCTTTTTTTTTTTAATCTAATTTCAGTGACTTCTCTTAATCTGTGCCACTGTAGATCAATACCACAGATCAGGATTTCACCTAACAGGGTAGACAAGAGTTTTCCCAATTTATTCTAGAGCACAGAGCCTGGTTAGCTTTTTTTATACCTCTCAATCTATTGAAAATAAACTTCTCCCTATCCTTTTGTTATACCTCTTAATCTATCGAAAATAATCTTCTCCCTATCCCAGTCTTTCTCATTTTAGAAATTTTTTTTTCAGTTGTTGAGAAAATACTGTATTTCCCTTTCTTACCCAATTAAGACAAAAAGATGGATGGAAGAGTCTCCAAATACGTGCTCTGTTTGTTTTCCTTATAGTGCCAGAAGTAACCAAAGCACTTTGGAAAACACAGATAGGGTTCTTGCCCTGAGCATCTTATCATTGGGATTCAAACATGCCCTTGCAATTGCAAGCGATGCACAAGAGGAGGAGAGGAAAGGCAATTAATGGCCAAATGAGTTGTTGAACTAAAAAGTTATTTGAAGGTGATTTAAACACTCAGAGCCTTCTTTTACGACAGCAAAATTTCATCTTTGTCCTTCATAGTCAGAGTCATGATGGTCTTTAAGCTGTGTTGAGCCAAGACTTCCTTCTGGGAATGCATTTTTGCAGAAGCTCCCTCATGTGAACAAGAATGTAAGAGATTAAGACCCAAAATAGCCCAGGTCTACTTTTGAGGGAGTAAAGAGAATCAGAGGCAGACACAGGTAATTATAGCTGATCACAGACCTTGCCTGCCAGAGGAATTCTCTCTCCATGTGGATTTTTTGCCACACCTGGCAGTGTCTGTGTTTATCCTGTGAACTTGGAGGTGAGCTCATCATTTAATAGGAGACCACTGTCTTCACGTTGCCATTTCTTCCATGCTGAGCCTCTTCCCTGTGCTGATCAGACTTGCCATGGTATCCCCTCCCATCTCCTCACCTTTGCCACAAAACCTGTAACCAGTTGGGTCACTCTGGGCTGAAGGACACCTTAGCTATTTATAGCAGCAATATAAATACAAATATGCTTATTGCTACAATCCAAAATAGCCCATCCTGCCATCGTGTCTGTCTCTTACTTGCTGTGTCTGGGATTCCTGATTATGAGAAATGTGACTCTTAAATTCTAACACCTAGGCCTTAAAGCATATTTCTGCTCTCACAGATGCATTGCACAAAAAGCCTGAAGCTTTTTGGGGTTCTGTTTTGAACTTCTGGGGAGAAAGAGTGGGGTCTGAAGTAATATAGTGGAAGAAATATGTGATGTTATGCCTTCCTATTTCTGGAGTTCTTTAGCTCAATTGCAAAATAAGACATTAAATAAACACAGTATTTTCTCACTGCTGAATCCAAATACCCAAATGCACATGTAAGTTGCAAATCTTGGAGGACTAAAATTCTGCAATGCCAGGTAAAAATTATTAGTATGGAAGAAGTACAGGTACCCCAGTGCAATAAATACCTAGTCTGTTCCTTCGCCAGGAGGTACAAATAGTTGCTTCCTAAAATATTTGTAAAAGCCTTGGGGTTTTCAAGCTAGGATTTTATTGAAGGTAGAACAGTGTGTTTTCTTATACAAGACCATAGTATAGAAAAGGAGAAACACTGTAAAAATTCTTCCAGATGTTTATATAGCTTCAGTGTTTTTGTTTTTAGTAAGATTTGTGATACTTGAAAAGCTAGTTTGGAAAGCTCAGCCAGGAAGATTAGATACAGAGGTGCAAAGTGAAAAGACTGATGGTCTGCTTTCCTTTTCTCAAGAAAAATACATGTAAACCCCTCATACTACTACATTTGAGAATTCTTAGATACAGATAATATGATGTGGATTTTGAGTCTTTAGATGATAAATTTGATCTTTGCAAGAGAAGCGAAGCCGAATCTCAGTTGTAACAGAAATTCTTATCCAGGAATACTCCTGGGAAGATTATTAAAATACTACAGGTACTGACATCGGCTACAAAGATCTACTTGTGCATATTTCTTTAAAGGGGGGGAAAAAACACCTTAATACACAGTATTACCATAGCTAGGCCCTATTATACTATTGTAATCATAGCTGAAGCAAGAACGGTGATTAACGATGGCAATTTATTGTATCTGACGAGGGGAGAAAATAGGAGATGTTGTCGTTATCATAAATCATATCATAAATAACCAAAGAGAAGCACTCAGAAAGCTTGTGTGGTGTCAGCAGCAAGCCCTTTCAGGCACGTTAGCCCAGGATGTAGCCATAGAAACCCCAAAGTCATATTGTTATCTTAGTCTTGCTGCAGTTATGTGATACAACAGTATTAACATATAGATTAGGCCATTTATAATACTAGGTGTCATTTCAGGTTGGCTTGCTTATATAGCATTTTAGTTTTTTATTGTGCCGAATGTTAGGGAAACGCTGCATTTTTACAGGTCAGTATAGAGCCATTTGTAATGTATCGGCTTCACACCTCTGTCAGTCTTGCTAATATACTCTGTTATTGATTGGTTGTACTCTATGAATTGTCATTGCCTAATTACCTTGTCTTTGCTAATAATTTTATTTTTTAGAAGTCAAAATGTTCCTTTAAAGAGAAAACCTCTGTGCCTGCACACATACTTTGGGACAAGTTCTCGATTCTCTTAAGGATCATACACCCCAGAGAGAGTAAAAAGTGAAATAAAAAGCATGGAGATGAAGCCAAATTTTTTTGTAGAAGTTTTCTCTCCCTGGCTCTATGTTTTGATCTAACTGCAGTGGTTTTCACATTACACTTTGCAGATTTCAGGGGAGAGACTCCATCACAAGTAATTCAGAGCAGCACCAAAGTGACTGAGCCATGGCTGCCCTGCTGACAGGGGCTTTTCTCATTCCATCACTTCCTAAAGATGCTTCTGGGGTTGTTTCTACTCCCCAGACCCATTAGCCAAGCACTGCCATGTGTTCATGTGTGTGAGCTACAAAAACTGTTGAGCCACTGCCTAAAAGTCAAAGCAAAAATATAGTCTCCCTTGTATTTAGCTAGAAACATATTTTTGCTTGCTGTAGCAGCACAAGTTCTGGACTAATATTTTGTCAGGTCAGAGAGAGATTGTGAGTGTAGCAGATAACAATCTGCCAACTTTGTTTTTCTGTCTTCAGCGGGAACTGGCTGTGCCATTTTAAGAATCCTGTGTAATTCGGCTTCGTAAAAATTCGTATTTTTAAAAAATATTAGAATGAGGACAGCCATTAGTAACTATGTAGAAGTGTTACTCTCATTCCATCTGGTATCCTAAAGCAGCACTGGAAGCCAAAACCTCCCATTGTATCCTAAGCCAAGATCTGATGCCCAGTGATGCTCCTCACAACTGTCCTCATCTTTCCCACTCCCTTAGGCTTGTGTGATCCTGAGGTGGGATCTTTACTTTGCCAACTGGACATAAAAATACTTTCTGTTGTGTTTTTTTTTTTTTTCCTTCCACCCTCAGATATATTTCCATTTGTTTTATCCCATTAAGTCACTTCAGCATGGAGAGGGGGGCAAGATGATGATGTAAGAAAGGAACTGCAGGACTTTCTTCTGGCTTGCTGTGGCCCAAACTAGAAGATAATCTTTCTTGTTTTAGCCTTAATTAGTTCCTCATTCTCCTGCACAAATGCTTGAAACAGGACAAAAGAAAGGATGGGACAGTTTCCTTTTAAGTGTAGAACTGCAGGTTTAGGAGTTATGGTTTGCTCCTGGCAAACTGTCAGTACTCTCTTCTCCTACTGGTGCTCAGTAGTTCATCTCCAATGGCTTCATACCAAGAAATGCCAAATCAGGAGCTGAAGCAGTTGTTCAACAGAGTGGAGAGGTAACTGAATCAATCTGGAAATTTTTGAGTCCGGAACCAGATTATTACTGTCATCCATATTTCCAGATGCTTGTCATTATGTCATTAGGGATGTAATTTTATTATGTCATTAG
Source organism: Lanius collurio (assembly GCA_020086605.1). NCBI lineage: Eukaryota > Metazoa > Chordata > Aves > Passeriformes > Laniidae > Lanius > Lanius collurio. Next base: position 1,913,173 of record JACBWW010000049.1, read on the forward strand.
GGATGGAAGGGTGTTTTGTGGACTACTTGTAGCTGCTTGGACAGGTTAATAAGGGCTTCTGGAGTGACTGATAAATGTATACACCAAGTCTCAGGCCTGCTGAGCACCTCCAAGTTCAGTCCTGGCTAATAGTAAGGACTGAAGGTACCACCCAGCCATTTGGGACAACATTTTCCAGTGTGATTAACAAGTTGAGATGTTTAGCTTCAAGCACCTTTCATATCTTCCTTACAGTGTTTTAATTATTTATGCAAAATCACTTGCCATAGCTGAAAGCTCTTCTTTTTGTTGTTGTTGTTTTCAATGTATGTTTGTAATGTGGTTTCTGCATTTGATACCATACTGAGAAGGCACTGCAATGAATTTGCTGGCAGTGTCAGTGGAAAAATTAGAGACACATGGAAGATGAGCTCCTTGGTGGTGCTCTCTTCCCAGTTCTGCTCCCATAGAAAGTATCAACTGGAAAATGTCAGGGTTTGGTAATAGGTTGGTTGATCTTTATACAGAGAAGGAGAAATCTGTTGTTTTATTGCCTGTTTGGTAAACAGGTCACATCAGTGATCAGTTGTGTTCATACAGCAGAGAAATTATATAAATATATGTAATATATACACAAGTATCTATATAAAATCCAGTATTCTAAGCTCCAAATGTGTCACAGGTATCTTAGTGTGTTCATTTTGCATTAAGGTATCAGGATATTGGCCTGTAGGATATCAGGATTGAATTTTGTCCCTCTTCCATTAATTTCCTTTATGGACTACAAGCACACTTTCTGTTTATTTTGGGAAAAGGCCATTGTTATTACAAGTTAAAGAGATAAAACATATCATGACACAAGAAAAAGACTTCAATTTTAACAGAAATCAAAAGCTCCTGCTTATTAGGATATGATAGGGATGTAAGCTCTTGACTTAATTACTTAAAATTTCCAAAACTTATCTTTGGCTTCATCTCATGCTTTAACTAGACAATAGGAAAATTATTCTGGAAGTCTGCAGGAAGTTTTTTTTCTATTATTTTTCTCACTAAAATGTTTCATATGTAGGGTGGGAATGATCCCTTCCTTCCTTGCATTTGAGAGGCTGAGCTGGCTGTGCGTGAAACCATCAGCCTTGATGTCCATGTGGTCCTAAGGAGGATATGTTTGAAAACAAAGATGGGTTGAAGATTTCAGGGCATGCACTACCACATCACTTTCTTTCCCAAATTCTAATTTTCCTTAAAACCCCTGGTATTTCCAACTCCCATTCTTAGGTACTTGATATCATTCAGTGCAAAGGAGCAGAGAGACTGATCTGAACAGAACTATGTGTGGAAGAATTCCATGGTCTATGGACAGATCTTACTCATGCATTTTACATTCTGTTAGAGAAGAAAACATTTAAGTTCTGTTTAAAAAGAAAAGGATTATGGAAGAAATTTAAGAATTGAAAATGAGTATGTATGAGTTGCATGGAAACATCTGCTTTTTGAGAATTGTATCCTTAATGGGTTTACTCTGATAGCTGATACCGTTTATCTGTCATGCTACAGTTAATATCAGATGCCAAATGCCAAAATCTTGCATTATTATAATAACAAGAGTTGGCTTCCACAGGAACTGTTACCTCCCAGAGCTTGGTGCAATGAATTCATTAAATGGAGCATTGGAGATAAGAGCTGCTGTTACTAAAATCAAGTTATTCTTTCTTCAGAAAGTGGTGTCCAGTTTTAGGCCAGCATGTCTGACTCTGCTTCATCTTGTACATGAGAAATATTCATTTATTCTTAAATCTGCGTGTCTTACCCAGCTGGTTTTATCCTGTGACACCACCCTGTGACAGAGTGAAATATTAATCCAGTTTTCAGAAGAGAGACTGGAACTTTGCTTAAATTAAATACCAGCCTACAGACAGACTAAGTTTTTGGCAGGGCCAGGAGCTGAGCAGAGATTTCATCTGTCCCAATCTATGCCATGTTCTCTAGGACACCGTCTTGCTGTCAGTGCTTATGGTTTTCTCACTGGAGCTACCAAGTAAATGTCTGGTGACGACCAAGATGATGACAATATAATTTTATAGATGTATTTATATATGATAGGTTTTCTTGCTTGAAGAATGCCTATACATAGGTACCTGCCTAATTAATCAAAAGAGTTTTGCATCTATCTTTCCTGCCTTCACTTTTATGTGACCTGTTGTGCTGCCTCCTCTGACTAGGCAGCCATGTGAGCATGATAATGTGGTACAGGTGATTGCACTTCAATAAAGGCAGAATTTGTGTTCCTTTGTACCCTTGTGTCAGTTTTAGGGACAAACAGTCCCTCAATTTTCATGAACCTGGAAATTCATTACTGAAGTGTTGAGTATTGGTGTCCTGAAACTGAGCTGTAGCCAAATTAAGAAGGTAGATATTCAATAACCCTTTACTTTGGAGTCCCTGCTGTGCTTCAGGAACATGATGTACCAAGAAATAGAGTTTGAGCTCTTTTAGTGGTTTTTCCTTAAAAAAAGATGCAGGAGTTTCAGTTTCTTGCCTGAACTGTTCAGCTTAAGAAATTCTCCAGCATTTGAAGTGGTGACAGATCCCCGTGGTTTGCATTTGGGATTCTGATGCTTTCTGTCCAGAACTCCTGAGGTGCTGTGTATTTATCAAGTTCAGCTTTTACAGCACCTCTGTGAGATGGAATTATCATCGTTTGTCAGATGGGAAGGCAGCAGGATGTGGAGTGACATGCCCCAAATCACCCTGCAGACCTGTGTCAAGAGAGTAGTGGATTCCTTCCTCCTCTAACTTCAAAATCATCCTGTCATGGAAGTGAATTTGCCTTCTGACATAGACACAGGTGATGTTGTTACCCATTGAATCATTTAGGTTGGAAAACCCCCCTCAGATCATTGAGTCCAACTATTAACCCAACCCTGCCAAGTCACCACCAAATCCATGTCCCTGAGTGACACATCCACACTTTTGAACACTTCCAGGGACCATGATTCCACCACTTCCCTGGTACAGCCTAATATTCTCAAGTAAGAAATGCTGGCTTACTAACCAGATTTCTGCTACCTCGAGTCAGCATGCTGCCAGCTCTCAGCTTGTTTTATTTCACTGATGGACAAATTCAGTGCTGCTATGGCTGAACTCATCTTTCCTGTAACCCAGGCTCTGCACAGGAGGCCCACTGATATAATAAACCATTGCTCTCTATAGCTTTAGTAATGTGAGCATTAATATTGATCCATCACTGACTTCTCTAACGACCAAAAAAAAATGTATCTGTTATCTTGAGAAACCTCCCAAACAGCTCTAGTCTCCTTTCATTACAGGGGAGAGTTATGAGGGCAGATGGCTGAGGTGATATCCATTTGACCTATAGATGCTAACTCGGGCTGGATCATTAATAAGGTGGCCAGAGGTAGGGAGAAATGGCAGTAAAGAGAGTTAAAAAGCAATCCCGTGCACAAAGGATGGCGAGTCCAGAAGTGCCGGGTGGTGAATGAGAGGGACAAAGGTGAGGAAGTGGCCATGTGGTTGTAAATGCTCATCATCAAGTCAGGCAGCAAATACTTAAAAGCTGATGTTTTCCCAGATTTAGTTCCTGCTCTGGTGTGAATCCTTCGGGAGGGAAAAAAGCTGTAGGTCTTGAACTCACGATAGAAATTTCACTTTCTCTAATTAACTTTCCCTCCTGCCCTGTTTCCCCCCCCCCCCCCCCCCCCCAAAAAAAAGTGCTTCATTGTTTTCTGCCACAGCTGTGGTGGCTCAGGTTTGAAAGCTGCTGCCTGGCAGAAAACCAGTCCTTGCTAAGGATCAGACTGTGGCCTTGTTCCAAGAGAAATTTGGATTTCATTTGACCACTATAGGATTCCAGATTGTCATCTGAGCATGTCTGAAAAGTGGTGAATGTGTGTCAGTAGTTAAGTGCTCGTGAACTTCCTTAGTCCCTGGATTGTTCAGGACTGACCCAGGCAATTTTTTCCAGATGTTTTGGGGAATCCAAGTCCATATAAAAGGGATTGTAATGCTTCTGCTTCCTTACTAAGTTGTCTTTGTGGCTTGCAGGAATGTGCATGAAAGCTGGAGCCAAGACACCCCGATTTCTCGTCTCACCTCTACAAACTGCACTTTAACCTTTCTGCCCTTCCCTGGCACCTCCACACAAGATCACAGAAACTTTGTGGGCCTGCTGCAAACTTTACTTGGCCTTATTAAAAAAAAAATAAGCATTACTCTTTTTTTTTTGGTACAGAACTCCAGTCCCTGTTCTCCAAAGCTCCTCTGAAATTGTTTTTTTGCCTTTGATCCAGCAGCTGCTGGTATTCTGCAACCCTGAGTAGGTAAAACATGAGAAGCACCTTGGGATAGGAAGGAGTTATAAAAATATGAAATATTGCAATGCTCATCCATGAGACACAGTGTAAGAGAGGGGCTGTTTAGATGGACACCGGGCAGAAATCTTTAGCAAATAAATGTTCTGATTTTTCTACTAAATGTAATTTTTTTTACTGTTGCAGTAGTATTTTTTCCACTTTATTGACTCTTTTTATCCCCATGTTTCTTGTATTAAAATGGTTTATGTTCCTATTTCTAAAGTCTGCATCATCAAACCCCTATCTTTCCTAATATTTTAATTTGGCTACATTTTTCATCTTGTGGCTGAGTTAGATGGTTTCTCTAAATCCCGATTTTAAAGTATGATGTTTGTTTTAAATTTTATCTCCTACTTTTAAATGAAAACAAACTCTCAGTGGTGAAGTAGGTGGAATGGGGCTGGGAGGGAATTGCTCAGTAGCAACTGTTGCTGTGTGACATCTCATGAATGCTGATTCTTCATCCTGAAAACCCTTCTGAGCAGGTGAAGGCAGCTGAATTCTGCAGCAGTTTAAACAGAGATTGAAATTACTTCCATGATGGGGAAGCAGATTTTTTTCCCCCATAGCAGGTGCAGGCTCAGTCCACAGTGATTTCTCAGTTATACTCTAACTTTGCAGTTTAAAAAATTTAATGTCAGTGCCCAGCCAGGCAAAACGTAACTCTCTAACATTTCTGTTTTTCACGGAAGGCTAAGACTTTATCCTCAGGCAAAGTCTCCTCTCTGGGCTGGCTGCTGTAAATCCTCTGGGCCCTGGCAAAAGCCAGACTTGCTAGCTCATTTTACTTAATTTGTGATGCTGGCAAGATTTGTGCTGCAGCCCAGGGCTCTTGACTCAACTCTCCTAAATCAGAGCATTGACACATTACAGTAGAGAAACACCAGTGCAGAAAACCTGAAAATAAACTCCTTGAAAAGAGATATTTCAGAAAGATGCTGTCTTACTGAGTTTTAAATAGTGTTTAGTGGAATGTTTCAAATTTCTTGGTGTTTTCTTCTTTAAAACCACTTGCTCATTAAGAAGTTGGGGTTTATCCACTGTCCTCATAAATGTTTTTTACTACATATTTCATGTGAGAATCTTTGGGCACCGGTTATCTTTCCTCAGAAACCCTGCTAGACAAAATGTCTTGAATTTTTGCAGGTGGGTAAACAGAGACTTGGGGTAAAGTGAAATGAGGTTGTCTTCGCAGGAATGTTAACCAGCATAGGTGTAATGATGTAATTACTGCAAATATAAATGTGTCAGGTTAATGCCTGTGTAGATATTCTTATTCAGGGCTAAGAATCCTTTTTCCTGCTCAGATAATTCCATTTTGAAAGTGAGGAAGTGTATCCAAGAGGATAAAGTGCTTGTCTGTGGTTGTGGAGATCAGAGGTTCTCTTTTTAAACCTACTGTGGATTTGTTGGGAGATCTCAAGTGAATTTTCTCCTTTCTCTGCACCATAATGTCATATGTGGGTCCGAAGATGGTGTTGTATTGAAAAAAATAATTGTTATTAAACAAACAGTTACAGGTGGTATCCATACTGGTTTGAAACAGCTGGTGTCTGATGGCCACACTGTGCAGGTTTCAGGTTTATCTTGTTTTCAAAAGCTGGTTTTTGGTCTCACAGGTTAAATGCCCACCTGCTCTGGGGTGTATTAGGTGGATTCCTCCTTCATTTTGGTTTCACGGCTGCAGGAAGCCAGCATATACACTCCAGGATTGTCCCATGATGAAACAAAACAACAGTATGGGAGATGATGGGGAAATGCATTTCAAAGGCATATTCCTGATCTGAACCAACACACACCCACAATGTTGGGGCGTTCCCATACAGTCATAGCAGATCATGTCCACCTGCAGCAACTCTTAAGATGGTTATCAGAGACAGAACCTGGCAGGTTGAATGGGGCTTAGTCCTCTAACCTTCAATCTGTGCTGCTTCAGGAAAAATAAACTAGGTTTAGGAAGATGTTTTCATAGTAGTTAGTATGCGATCAAAATTGTGTGATATATAGTCAAGAAAGACAGTTCTGGTTAATTTTACTTTGACACTTTGCTTTGACACTGTGTTACAGCAAAAAAATGCTTCAACCTCCTTCCCTTCATTTAAAAATGAATAAAGAAGTTATTCTGGTGGTTTTGGGTAGAACTGACACTTTGGACCTGCTCTGCAAGCTCTGCCATTAGAGAGCTCTACCTTCCTGTCCTTTGCTCGTGGGTTCAGTGTTACACTGCGGTGAGGGCACCTGCCAGTTCCAGTGGTGGCTGATGTGAGACAAGAGGTGCCACATGTTCCTGCCAAGCAGACCAGTAAGAAGCCCTTAGGTGGCCAGTTGTCTCTTCTGGGCTGAGATGCACATGAATATTTGCTCTGTTTGTTTCTGTAAAACACATTTAAATTATCTTAATGCTTTTCTAAATGTTCTTTGTTACAGAAGAGGAAGAGGAGCAGGTTCCAACTGATGGAGGTACATCTGCAGAGGCCATGCAGGTCCCACTGGAAGAAGAAGGAGATATGGAAGACGATGAGGCAATTAATGATGAGAACTACTTGAGCAAGAGACCGTTAGAGAGTCCTGATGCCGAGGAATTCCCACCTGTGAAACGGCCCAAACTGTCTGTTTCCAAAGGGGATGCTTTGGATGGAACTGTGGAACCACGTGAGCCTCTTAGCTCAATAAATACACAAAAAGTGCCACCAATGCTTTCTCCTGTTCACGTTCAGGACAGCACAGACTTAGTCCCCCCTTCGCCAGAACCACCGATGTTGGCTCCCATTGCAAAATCCCAAGTGCCGACCCCCAAAACTTTAGAGGCAAAGCCGTTTTTACCCAAAACGAAGTCCAAAACAAGTTCTCCAGGACAAAAGACAAAATCTCCGAAAACTACACCCTCACCAGTGGTAGCTGGGAGTCCCATTCGTTCACCAAAAACTGGATCCAAAGAAAAAAGGTCACCAGGTCGCGCCAAGAGCCCAAAAAGTCCTAAAAGTCCAAAGGTTCCTGCTCATGTTCCACAACCTCCTGCGAAGCCTGAACCACCGAGTAGAACCCCTCTGGCTGCATTGAGTGACAAGATAGGAAAGGAAAATATTCAAGTGAAACAGGGACAGACACCACCTGAGCCTGCCCCCAAGCCAAATATGGACAACCAGGTAAAGAAAGTCCCGGTCATGGACAAGACCATCGATGATTCAATCGATGCTGTGATTGCTCGTGCGTGTGCGGAACGAGAACCGGATCCCTTCGAGTTTTCCTCTGGGTCTGAATCAGAAGGGGAAATTTTTACCAGTCCTAAAAGACTTTCTATTTCAGAGTCTACAACTCCTAAACCTTCTGTTCCTGCCAATAATACAAATAAGGCAGGAGCAACTCCAGTACCTGCCTCAGGTGGGACTTCAAGTTCAGACATTTCATGGACAATGGATGACTCAATTGATGAGGTCATTCGGAAGGCAAACATGGGGACACCTTCTAATCCACCTACCACCTTCACTTATTTCTCCTCTCCTTCTGCTTCACCGCCAACTCCTGAGCCTCTTCTCAAAGTCTATGAGGAGAAAACCAAGTTGGCTTCATCGACAGAAGTGAAAAAGAAATTGAAAAAAGAGCTGAAAACTAAAATGAAGAAGAAAGAGAAACAAAAAGAAAAAGATAAGGAGAAGAACAAGGAGAAAAATAAGGAGAAGGAAAAGAACAAGGAGAAAGATAAAGACAAGGAAGGAAACAAAGAAGCAAAGTTTCAGTGGAAGGAACTACTCAAAGAAGAGGATCTTGATCCCTATAAATTCAAACTAAAGGACTTTGAGGATGCTGACACAAAAGTAAAGTTGAAAGATGGCAATACCAAAAAAGAGAGAGAAAAACATAAAGATAAAAAGAAAGAAAAAGAGAAAGGCAAGAAAGACAAAGATAAAAAAGACAAAGAGAAACTCAAAGATAAGGGTAAGGAAGATAAGATAAAGGTGCCATCAGCACCTCTTGTGTTACCTCCTAAAGAAATGTCTATGCCCTTGTTCAGCACACCATCTGCCATGAGGCTTCCCAGCATGTTACCTTCTTTGTCTCCCATGCTACCTGAAAAACTGTTTGAGGACAAAGAGAAACCAAAAGAGAAGAAGAAGGACAAAAAGGAGAAGAAGAAAAAGAAAGAAAGGGAGAAGGACAAAGAAAAGGAAAAGAAGGAGAAGGAAAAGGAGAGGAAAGAAAGAGAAAAGAAAGAGAAAGAAAAGGAGAAACACAAACATGAAAAGGTAAGCTGGTTGCATGAGTTGAGATGGCACACTTGCTTGAAAAAGCCACATGGGTTCCTGTGTTTGCTGCTGAGCACTAAGAGCTTTGAGGAGAAATCTGGTTACAGGTTTAGTGTTTCTTAATAGTAACAGCTCCAAGGAAGATGTCCACCAAGAGCTCCAGAAATTGTCCCCCCTCTTTGGAAAACAAAGCAATGGAATTTCAATTCAATGAATTTGAAATGTGAAATTGTCCTGGCTTTTCTCAATTCACTTTTCACTTGGAGAAGCTGAGGCTCAGACTCAGCAACAGCACATAGGGAAGGGATGCAGTGTTGTGATGCAGACAGTTTGTTCTGTAGGTTTCCACCAGAAGGGCAGCAACCCTATACCTTTCATAAAAACTTCAAATTTAGTTTCTAGAAGTCTGCTGTTTCAAAGTTTGTATAAGCCTGGAAATTCCCAGGTGGACAGAAATGAGGAGCAGACTGCCTTCAAATAAATGTTATCTCAGATGCTCAGAAGAGCTGCTGAGTCTTCTCTTAGTATGTCTGCCCCCTTGTTGCTCCAATTTGTTTGAAGTAAGAAAATTATTTTCAAATTATGGTCTAAGTGTTCAAATGTCACCTTTCGTTTTGAGTCTTATGCTTGAGAGACAGAAGGGGAGAGCTAATTTTCAAGGGGTTTGAGCTCCTTCCATTCCTGTAACTTACTGATTTACATCAGCCAAAGATAATTTCTTCTTTCCCATATCACCTAATCTTGAGAATACATTTAATATTTAAGAAATGAAACCAGCATATTTGCATGTTATCAGATTTCAAATCCCATTAGAAGCAGCTCCCCTAATTCAGGATTTGCTCTAATTTTTTTGTCACTTCACCTTATAATACGCATTAAATTGTTATTATTGAAAAGAAAGAGATAGTCTTCCTATGTGATAACCTTGGATACCAGAGTTCCTAAATCTCTGTTCTTAGCTTTAGGAAGCACTGTGGGAGTTCCAGTTTTACTGGGATGCTCTTTACATCCTGCTTTGAGTGTAATACTGGATTTGTACAAGCTCAGATTTGGGACATTCCTCACTCTCCTTTTCTTGCCACTCTTACATTATCTGCTAGACTTGCAACAAAGTGCTGAGTTCAAAACTTGATATATTTTTTTAAGTTTGCAAATGGTTTTTCCATGCAGAATCTGGGTGCTGTGGAGAACTAATGTTTGTCTGCTGAGGATGAGTTGATGATCGACAGGGTGGTGGCCCAGTTGTCCGTGATAGTTTCATGTCTTGTTTTAGACTGCAGCAACACTTCCACCAATCTCCCTTTTATCCTTCTTCCCCTTGTGACTGAGCTGTTCTGGCAGTGTTTCATTGAGAATTTCTGCAGAGATTTCTTTTTAAGTTAAATGTGGGTGTTTGTAAAACAGGGGCAATGAATTGCTTGTTTTCCATACATTCAGTTTTGCATTTCTTGTGCAGTTGTCTGTGTCAAATTTGCTTTAGAGTGATATAACAGACACATAATCAAATACAAACTGGTAAAGCTTCAGTATAGACTGACCGTGTATATATATTAGAAAAAGGAGTTCAACACTAATAAAAACTTGGACAAATTAAATTGACGAAGCTGCCCATTACCTTGTCAGAAAGTCTCTGTCAAAAGATAAACTTTAAAGCTAGAATGCGTGAAAGAGTCCCCAGATAGAATTAAAATTTAAACTGATTCTTGAGAGATAAGCTTTTTTTAAATCCACCTCTTTGCTGCAAGTCAGGATTTTAAAAATAAATTTCCCCTTTAAATCTCTTGAGCGATTTTCATTTTTTGCAAGGCCGCACTGCTGGTGTCCTGGAAAAATGGAGAGTTAGAGCTTTATCAGTTGGTGCCCTGAGGTATGTGGCAAAGAAGCTAAATCCTTGAAGATTAGCAAAAAAAATGCAGCACATGGCAATAAGGGGCTTATATGACTACTAGTATTAGTTCAGGTGAAAGAAGTATTGCTTATACATAAAACTGGACAAATCCACTGACAATGTATTTTTAGTTAGCTACAAAGGAGTCTTATATTGCTGGACTTTACCTCTTTGGTGATTTGGGAAGCTTAGTAATCCACTGTAAATGCTCTTCTGCTGGCCCCAATTCCCAGTATTACTCCCGAATGCTGCTCTTTCGTTTTAACCCCTAAAAGTACATGTTTCCTTAATTTAGCTTTTAGATCACACAATGACTTATTTAGCCAGCAGTTGTGCTGCAAGAGCAAATGATCGAGTTACAGCTTGGACGTTTAATCTGCCACGGCGCGTCCGCCTCGGAGGGGTAGGCACAACCTGGGAGATGAGTTCGTGGGCTCACTGCAGTTTCAGCTCCTGATGGCCAGGAGAAAATAGCAGATTCCTATTTCTAATATTGTTATAGTTAAACAAACAAGTGACTCAGCTGTAATATTCCCAGTTTTGAGCCTTGTAGTTATTACCTAAGTGCACATCCCATCCTGTTGGGTGATTGAGGCTTTTTATCAAGTTTTTCCTAGAATTTTGCCCCAGGCTGCTGAAAGATACAGAGCAGCAAACAGAACACTGCTTAAATGGCAGAAAACAGAAGCTGAAGGCTTCATGCTGGGGTTGTTTGGTGGTGGCATCAAGGAGGAGAAGCTTTGTCTTAGGGCTTGCCTGCCACATGCCCTGCAGTGGTGTTGCCCTCAGAGCCAGAAAAGGGGATCTGGGGCACTGCCTTGCAAGCTCCACCAAATGAAAAACAAACACTTGGAGCAGTTACACCCCTCTTGTACTCCAGAGATTACCAGGCGTGCTGTAGGAGTGACTGAGCAGCTCAGGGAGCAGTGCTGACCCACTTTCAGCTAACCTTAATACGCTGAGCTGGAAACTAAAGTAGTTGAGGAACTGCTTCATGAGAAATGGAGCCATCCTTGCATCAGAGCAGAGCTTGCCAGAGCTGCCCCAAAGTAAGCTACCTTTGCTCCTGTATCAAAATCCTGTCATCAGTGTAGAGGAAGACCAAGCTCCACAGGATATAGCTGTGAATGTTCCTTTGTTTTTCTCACTGCTCTAATCATGTAAACCCTACACACAAACCCACGTTGTAGAAAGATGCTTCCTTTCCTCTTGTATCAAAGGATAAGATTTAGGATTGTGGTGTAGCCCTGTTTTCCTCTCCCAGTAGACTGTGATGTTGGTATTTGAGCATAAAGAAGTGGTTTATGTGTTTTTCTTCTTCCACATGAGCCCACACCACCATTGTTTAGAATAGTACCAAGGACCTTTATAAATGACATAGGCATCTCTCTGTGCTGTGTGCTGAAAGCTACAGCAGCAGTGCCTGTCCTAAGGTGCTTTGTATTCAAACCAGACACTACAGAAGAAGGAGGAACCTGCAGGAGAAGAGGCAAGGTAGCCTGTGCAAAGCCATATTCCTGAGCTTTTAAAGGTAGCCTGTGCCAAGCCATATTCCTGAACTTTTTGTACCCAGGGTTCTGTACCATGTCTTGTGGGTGGTGTTATGGGTTAAGATGCTGGGAAAACTGAGAAGAGACCCACCTGTGGAAGGTAACAGGGAAATTGTTGCAGGCATTAAAAGCTTCAGAGGAAGATTTTTACATCATTCCGGGGGAAACAATAAAATGGTGCTACATAAACAAAAGAGCGGAGAGAGACCTGTGAAATCAGCTAATCCATATCTGTGGAAAGCTGTGTTGCAAAGCACAGTTCACTGTGTCAGAGCAGGAACACCTCTCATGCTGCGCTCCTTCTCTCTCTGGCCTAGACATCACCTGGAGAGCAGGTCCAATTCTTTGGCCAAAATATGTGGCAAGAGATTTTGCTCTTACCTTTCTCAATATAAGCCCCACTTGAGCCCTCCCACTCTGGTCTGCTCTCTCCCACACTGCTTTCTGTGCTTTGCATTGATTGTTTGCCCTTCCTTTTTCTGTGAAAGCTTTATGAAACAGGAGATTTGGTCAGGTTTCCATTTAGTTTATGCATATTAATTTTCTCTCTTAAGTTCCTGGAGCAGATTCAGCCAAATGGTTATTTTATTAAGTGTGATGACATACATGCTCAAAATGAGTTCAGTCTCCATCTCTCTTCATATATATATATATATTGCTATATGTAATGTGTATATACTTGTCATATATGGATGTGAGTTGAGTAATGTATGCCTGGAGAAGCAATACAGTGTCAATATTGTCAGCACTGTAACATCTGTGGTCATTCTGTACAGGTTTTGCAAACCAGTAGCTCAATGGGAGTTGGTAATTTTGGCACATACTGGTTCCATAAGTTCAAGGACATATTCGAGTGGTCTAAACTCCACCAGATACCAAGATTGGATTCCCAGGCCACTTGAAAAATAGTCATTAAAAACCTCAGCCTAATTGCAGTAAAATGCAGTGGCTGTTATGCTTGTGTGGATAAGCACTTTATTAAAGTATTCAATGTTGGTGAATTCAGCTTGGAGTTTATTTGCTTCTTTTGTCTTTCCTTTTGATTCAAGAGAGTCATTGGGTACATTTATGCAATGAACCTGGGAAATAATTTAATTTAAATCTCAGAAAAAAGTTCAAACACCAATAGGTGCCTGACAAGTTTGAGTACTAAGGTTGAAGCATTTCATGTCATTGTTTAGAAGCAAACTGGGGAGTTTTTTGTCTCTAGAACAATACCTAATCAGGAAGATTTGCTAACAAATTATATGAGCAGGTACAAATGCAGCAAAATTTCAAGTTGATTTTTTTAGTTTAGAGTAAGTATTTGTGAATTGCCATGGCTGGGCCCCCAGCAGACTGAGACCATCCACGCCATGGGATGAAGCGTGAGAGAGCAGTGATTAGTCTGTCGTAGTTTTGTCTCATTAAGTTGATATACTCTGGTTGACTGCATCAGTGCTTTCATGTAATTAATATATTTTGGGAGTCTGCTTGCAGTCTTTGATTGATGATTGTGTTCCCCTGTGCAGATAAAGGTGGAACCAGTTGTTCCGGCTCCATCACCGGTTATTCCTCGGCTGACTTTAAGAGTGGGAGCAGGCCAAGACAAGATGTAAGTACGAATAAATCCATCTGTGAGGTGTGTGCTCACCACAGTCCATCCTCTGGCACTTGTGGGAGCTCTTCTTTTCAGTGGAAAACTCTTTAAAATTAGCAAATTATATTTATACAGCACAGTGTATTCTTCAACTGGGACCCATCACCTTCCATCCATCCTACTGTGTGTCTCACTCCATATCTTTCTAGGGCATGGATTACAAGACTCCATCTAGACTGGTATGATGCCTCCAGTGACATTTAGTGAGGTTTCTGTAATGGATGGTTCTCCCGAGTGTAACCTACAGCTAAGTTTCACAACACTCCCCACCTAACAGTTGTTTTATGCTTTAAAACATAACAGTTGGAATTCCTTTATACACATCTGTTTTATTATAACTGTTGATGATTATTCATGAGTGTACCTAACGCATTTCAAGTGCTGGTTCATTAGCTCCCTAATTATTGGGTGCTGTTGTACAAATAATAGTTACTTTGTACTGGATGAGCATAAGTAGGATGATCCCTATCCTGAGATCATCCAGCATAAACAGAAGGCTGGAGAGGCTGAGGAAACCATGCATCACCAGGCTTCTTAGGCTGGTCCTGTGCTGTATGTGGAGGGTTTCTTTTAATCAGGTTTTTCGTGTTGGTTTCATGGCACAAAGCACACTTTGACATCTGATGGTAAACGTGAGCACCACACAGATCTCTCATTTCCATTCCTCACATTAAATATTGCTAATGCAGTTGTTTCTTTCATAAAGCCGTTATGAATTAAACCCCCAAATCACTAATTTTTCTGCTTTAGAGGTTAAATGGGGTTTTGATGATTATTGACTTTCTCTCTGCTGTGTTAAACCTCCCCAGTAGGTAACTATGTCTTTTAGTGGCTTGAAGCTGCTAAGGGGACTTCAGTCATTCCTTGGTTTCTAAGGAGCACCTCCACTCCAATTATTAACCATTTTTACTTTCTTCCTTTCACAGTATTTGAGTGTGAGCTAAAATTTCTGTGCCTCAGATTGCTGTACAAAGTTCCAGCTTTCTCAGAATACTTGCCTGTCCTGCTGAGCATGATTTGAATATACATGGCTGGACATGCTGTCCCTTGAAAGGCCACAAGTCCATTTTCCTCCTTGAGGAGCTATGGATACTTTTAAATTCTGCTTTTTCAAGGACTGTAGAGTGTTTATATGGGGTAAATTAACTCAGATTTTCAAGGCAGAACTTCTCAATTAAAGTTCTGAAGCCATATTTTAGCACCAAAGAGCTGACTTAGCTTCCAAGCTTATCTCACCCCAGTCTTTCTCATACCCACACACATTTTGAGAGGGGACTTCAGACTCTATCTGTTTGCTACAAACCATGTGGGGGCATTGTTGTCATCCCTGCCAGCCATTAGTGGGTCTGAGATACTGACATCTTGTTTCATGGCCTTTTGGGAAACTCACTTCTATTCCAGATTCATTTTTGCATCTTTAGTGGCACCTTGGCCCCCGTCTGAGGACCTCATAACAGGCAGAAAGAAAAGCTTTTTGATGTGTTATGGTAAGGGGAAGTTAAACTTGTGTTTCATCTGTGTTGATAATGAGGTTCTGAATATCTGGCAATTATTATATAGAAATGTGTTTCAGTTGGCCTGTCTCTGGACTTCACTGGCATGGGATTGTTTGAGGATACCATGAATATCCATGGAAAGGTGCAAGGAAAATTTTTTAGGGATTCACAGAATTTGATGGGGAGAAACTAGATGGAGAAAATTATTATTTCAATTTCTCTGTAGTGGAAGACCTGTTTGGAGGCTTTTGGAAGTACTCAAGTACCTGTTCAGTTGGAAGTTCATTTGTTTGGGGAAAGTTCATGTAGACCATCTTGAATGGAAGCGCTTACAGATCTTCATGAGGCCATGGGGCTTTCAGGTGCCTGAAGCAAAAGTGTCAGATTGATTGTGCATAGAATGGAGTTTCTAATCACACCATAAAATCAGCACAACCCCAGCATAAGCTGGCTGAGTAACAGCAGTGGGGAGGAAAATGTCTTTGCAGTGCAGTGAGCAATTGGGGCTCACAGCCTGGAGAAGTGAAGGCTGTGGAGAGACCTTAGAGCCCCTTCTGGTGCCTAAGGGACTCCAGGAGAGCATGGAGTGCCAGGATGGGGAATGGCTTTAAACTGACAGAGGGCAGGGTTAGATTGGGTATGAGGAAGGAATTGTTCCCTGTGAGGGTGAGGAGGCCCTGGCACAGGTTGCCCAGAGAAGCTGTGGCTGCCCCATCCCTGGAAGTCCCCAAGGCCAGGTTGGATGGGGCTTGGAGCAACCTGGGATCTTGGAAGGTGTCCCTGCCCATGGCAGGGGGTTAGAACTGGATGATCTTTAAGGTCCCTTCTAACCCAAATCATTGTATGATTTTATAATTTCACTTCTTGACTCCTCTGCTTGAACCAGTGTACACAGCAGTGATGTCAGCAGCAGGAGAGTCTTCTCTGTTGGGTTTGTGAATAATTCTCCCTGATTCAAATACCTTCATTCAGGCTTGTCTGGAGTGCAAACATTCTTACAAAATGCATCAGTTCAAAAGAAATAGCTATTAATAACATTGGGTTAATAGACATGAAAATGTACTGTTCCTGAAGGATGGGCAAACCAATATTGGAAAAATGGTTCTACTTAAGAGGGTTTTTTTGCAAGTATTTTAACTGCACAGTAAAACAAGAAGAAAGTAGATTACTATCAAACCATTTCCATCTTAGTTGTAAACAATTACAGCAATACTTGCATGGATGCCACATTAGAAGAAATTTACTGGATTCCATTCTAATGCAATTAGAGCTAATTTTGTTCTTTAAATGAATAAAAGGTCAGCTAGTAAATCTAGTTTATCTCAAGTCCAGGCTTCAATAAATTGTTTTATTTAATTTGTTGTAAAAGATCTTATCCTTAATGGGCCTTGCTCTTATTGGTTTGCTTGGGTTCTAAAATATTTATGACCACCTTTTTAGATATGATTTGAATGATATGTTGGAAGGGGTTTTCACTTTTTTTTTTTTCCATTCCAGTATTATCAAGGTAGATTGCTAACTGAGTTAGTATAGGAAGGAACTAGAGATACAATCTTTTTTCAAAACAAAACAAGCAAAACAAAAAAACCAACTAGTATAGACTTTTACATTTTAAATGAGCTGCAAATGATGAGTAGAGTTTAATACTTTTATTCAATTACATCATGGCTTCTTTTTGTCTTGTTATTTTTTCTAAGCACTATCATTTTTCATACACATAAGTTTTTTTAAATTATATCTATTGATAAGGTGTTGACATTGCAGCTGCTACTACAGCTGACATAAACTTCAGCAAAAGTACATGCTGTAATGTTTGATACTTCTGATAAACTTATTCTACATTTAAATACAACTTTTAAGAAAAAACACATGGCTGCTGACACTAACACCAGAACACAAAGCACAGTACTACTCACTGGTTGCTGTTTCAGTGTTTCTGTGCCCTGGAAGCAGGATACATGTTTTTTGTGAAATCAGGTCTCCGAAATTTACCTTAAAATTTCAGGCTTTTGCTCCATATCATAACTCTTTTGCTCGTATCATAACTCTGCCATCAGCAGGGAACCTGGAAAGCAGACAGGAGAGGGGGAAAGACAGACATTTTAACAATGTTTAACTGGTAAACCTGACCTGCTGCTCTAATGAAATCTGTAATTTTTAAGTGAGCAGATACGTGACTTTCTCCAAAAACAAATCACACTCATGCTCAGATATGTATGCATGTGTGCCTATAAAAATATATAGTAAATAACCTGTGGATTGTAAGATAAAATCCTAAAAGGATTAAGAGATAAAAAAGTTTTGTTACCCAGATACTTAATTGGTCCCACTAAAACTCTTTATTGTTTGGTAGGATATTATCAGTCCAAGGCCAAGTTATTTTCCTGTGGAGACTCATTCAGCTGCATGATATCCCTTTGGCAAAAGCCACCAGCACAACCAGCTGACACCCTGTGGAGGGCATCTCAAAACCAAGGGTCAGGGTAGAGAAATCATCCTGTGATCATAGATGTGACCTCTCTGTGCAATATCAGTGACCCAAAAGAATATTTTGGGGAGTTAGAGGACAGGAGAATCTGGTTTGTTACACCAAGTTTCTTGTGTATCCATCTAAGAACTTCTGCCACCCTCACAGGGAAGAATTGTTTCCCAATGTCCAATTTAACCCTGCCCTCTTTCAGTGCTGTTTGCTCAAGAATTTGTTGTTTTAAGTGCAAAACAAAATTTCAATAAAGCAGTTCTTCACTCATACTTTTTGAAATCCTGCAGAACTATATAGTCTCACCTATGGTATGCAGAGTGCATCAAGTGTATGTCCACCAAAAAAAAAAGAGATGCCTTAATGATGGATCTTCTACCTGCAACATGCTTAATTTACCGAAGAGTTGAGTTGAAAACTCTCCAGAGATTGAATTTTCTTGGGAAAACTGCCCACACATATGCAAAATCAGACTTTAAAAGGTCATGGCACCAAGAGAGGGGAGAAGAAGTTTTTAACAAATATATCCATATGCTTCTTATTGACCTGGCTCAAGAGAAGAAATTCAGCAAGGAGTGTGTTGGTGCTCCCCAAAGCTCACTGGGGATCCAGGTTGCTGCTGTAACTTGAATATGTGTTCTTTTAAAACTGTTCAAGCTCTATTTGAGTTGTGGAAGAAAGGCTGGATATCCAAGACTTTTCTGCTAGTTTGAGTTAAACTAGAATCCTGCCCTGTGCAGTTTCCAAGAATGCATCTGATTGTTACAGAATCATCTTTGGTATGTTCAGGAGCTTCAATTTTTAATAGGGTTGTTCTCAAACGGATAAATCAGAGGGTGTGAAGAAGCTTTTGAACTTTGGGTGCAATTTAGTGGAGCACTGCTCAGACTTTGATAAGTTACATTACTGTCTTCATAGTGTTTGCCCACAAAAGCTGAATAATGGGGTTCATTAAGCTCCCTGTACAGGCATATACAAATTGTTTGCCTCCAGCCTTGGCTCCCTAAGTGTGGCTGGGGAGGGAAGGCTTGGCTTTTTATTGACTTGTCAAGCCTTAGGTTTGCATTACCAGCCAAGTAGCTCATGACCCATTCCATTTACTGCACTGTTTTGTGGTGGGGAAACAGGTAAAGGAATCCTGCTGGAAGCCCCTCCTCCTGCACGTTTGGATGAATAAGGGCAGTGTTTGGAGCAGTTAAGGCACCGTGACCAAAGCCTTGGACAGAGGGAGTGGCAGCAGCATGGGGCTATTGTGGGACACAGCTGTGGGCGGTGTTGGTTACCCTGCCAGACGTTCCTTATTCAGGGGAAAGCTCCGGAGGAGAACTCGTCGAGGAATTAAAGAGGAGGGGGGAAAAAAAGTGATACTTGAGGGAGAAAAATGGAGAAGGGTGAACCAGTGTTTGGGAAAATTAAACTATAGAGTGCAGGCAGTAAAAGTCTGTGTTTATTGCTGTGCTAATGGGCATCCCAATTATTTTAGGGAAAGGCTCTGTTAACTGTGCATTGACACAACTACTGCTCTGGGTGTCGATCCAACTTCTGCTGTAAAAGAGTGTGTAATGGTGAAATCATTTTTGATATGATCAATAGACCACCTAAGTGAGGAGACAGAGTAATGAAAAATGATCTTGCTGCTCTCCAAGGTGTGCTGAAGGAATTCCAGTGATCTTTACAGCTTTCATCAATCTTTGTGAGTGTATTTACTGACATACCCACATTTCTCTGTTCTGTGGTCTTTTAAATTATAAGAGCTGGAGGACTGATTTTTAGTGCCTTTTTAAATTCTGAATGTATTTTAATGAAGATACTGTCTCAGCTATGATTCATATCCCTTTCCCAATTGTTCTTTTGTAGTGTAACATATTGGCCCAAATCCTGCAGTAAAGTCCCCTTGTGTGGTCCTGTATCCATCCAAAAGGATCTTTGAATTTGGTGGAGGTTCCCCAGCCTCTCCCTTGTTGCAGGATTGCAGCTTTTACCCCAAAAAAAAAAAAAGGTGATGAATACCATATCCCTTTTACCAAACCAAGTAAATTATCATTTTTGTTTATATTTATAGAGGTGATTTAGCACAGCTTTTTCTTCCTTGAGCATGAATTAAATTTACAACTTCAGATGTAGTCCTTAGCTTTTTTTTCTTCCTTCTTTTTTTAATTACTGCAGCCACCCCAACTAATTATTCATCCTGTTTATAGTAGGTAGTTGTCTGTGGCAAATTATTTTCATTTTGCTGCTGGCCACACTAGGTGATGACTCCAAAAGTGAATCCATAAAAAGGCTTGAGTCATTAGAAAACAAAACAAGTTACTGTGAGATTCTTTGATTTTGCTGCTTATTGCTCAAGAGTAAAAACAAAAAAAAAAAAAAAAAAACAAACTTATACTGTATACCACAATTTAAAAAAAAACAACTTCAGGCAGGTTTAGACACATGAGAGAATTGCTTGTGTAAATGGCCATGAGCAGCTGCCCTTATGAAGCACAACAGAAACTGATCAAATATGTGTGAAAGATTAGAAGGGCAGATGGGCATTTGTTTCAAAAATAGACTTTCCATAGAGGATGACTCCAAGGGAAAGGCACTGATTTGTTCTTGTCTTTGACAGAGGTGCTTCTTTTTATTCACTCTTGTATTGAGGTTTTTAAACAAAAGTGAGGAAACTCCATAGACCTGAGGATTTGTGGGGTGGTTCCTGGGAGCTGGATGTGGACAGGAAGACCATAAAGAAATAGCCACAAAAGACCAGATGGTCCTACCTGAATTTAATGAAGTTGTCTTGTTAGCAATTGATCTTTAGCTGTACAGAGTCTCCAAGTCCAGGACTGACTGTCTTACTTGTTTCTTTCAAAAACAAGCTTGGTGACAAGCTGAAAATCACAGCTTTAAAGATCTTCTAAACCTGTACTGGTACAACTTTCTGGTGGTTAGTTATACCCACCAAAAAGGGTGTATATAGGACTGGTTTATGGGCAAGCATAATGCATAGATTGTGCATCTCATAATACTTCCCAAAACAAATGACAATAAAAGGCAGTTTGCAGGGAATATGGAAGAGAAAGTTTGCAAAGAGCTCATTGGCATAAACATGTTTTACCAGCTTATGGTTTTGCTCTTGAGAACTCAGCAGAAGGAGTTGGTGCCAGGTGGTTTTAACATTGAAGATGTTTGTTATTGATGATAAGAGAGAAAAAAAAAGATTAAAGATACCAAGATGCCACGCTAGCAGCTCAGTTTTGTTTTGTCAGACTGGCAATGAAGCATCCAAAGGTGCAAGTCAGAATGGTGAGAAAATGGGAGGGAGATTTAGGAGTCATCGACAGAAAGGTGCTTGTGGTTGTTGGGAGAAATACTCTGGGTGTAACATAGAGAGGGTTGAAGGCCAAGGGCAGAAATCTGTTTCACTGCAAGTAATGGGAAAATAAACAGTAGAAAACCTGTAATTCAATTTCAACAGTGCAAATGTCCATAAACCAAAGGAGTTAGCTGGAAATGTCAGCTGGACTGAAGACCTAATGGATTCAAAAATGGTGTTTGCTGCCAGTGGGAATGGGGCACCTGTAGCAAAATGTCTACAGGGAATTGTATTAATAACTCCTTCTGAAAGAATATCAGGATTTAGCATCATATCTCTAGGAAAAAAGAAAGTTAATGTGTCCAAGGCTGAAGACCATGGAGGTAAAATTCAAGTGAATTAAACTTTTTAATAAAGGTTAATGAAGGTTAAGGTTATTATAAACAAAAGTTTAAAGGTTATTGAGCAAATAGGAAAAGAGAAGAAGGACAATGAAAATGAGGACAGGGAGATGATGAAGAATAATACAGGTATGAGCCAAGACCAGAAAGAATACATTCCTTCTGGTTACAGGTGCATTCGGTCCTCTCCTGAGCACTAGGACAGGATGGATAACAGCAGCACGTTGACAGTCATGGAAATTGCCATAATAACTTGGGAAGGAAGATACCAGGACCCTTACACACTGAAATACACTTTTTCCTGAGTTCTAGAAGAACTGGGTGGTAAATTTGCAGACTCGGTGACAAGAAATTTTTAACACAATTATTGTTATTTTAAAATACAATGTTTGTTAAATCCATTTTAATAAACAGTAGTTAAAAATAGAAGTGCTAAAGAAGGGAAGAAAGGAACCTGGTGACAGCATTATAAATAAATATAAAGGAAATTTTGGATGAAGATCCAATTACAGGCTCAGAAGTAAAGGAATTAAACTCAAAACAGAAGTGAGCCATATGAGTAGGTTTTATATCAATATTTGATAAAGCAAGTGATTCTCTAGGTTGGTCTCATCCAGTTGGCAGCCCCTGCAAGAGATGAGGTTTTCCTGCTGTTTTCCTGACATGGATCTCAGGTATCTGTTCCCATCACCAATGCCAGCAACAGGGCAAGAGGCAGCAGAAGTTCCACCTGGACATGAGGAAGAACTTCTGTCCTGTGCAGTGACCAAACTGAGCATGGGAACAGATTGTCCAGAGGGTCTGTGGAGTCTCCACTGGAGATACTCCAAAACCATCTGGACTCAGTCCTGTGCCATGTACTCTGGCATGGCCCTGCTCAAACAGGGAGCTTGGGCCAGATGAGCAACCCCCTGTGATCCCCTCCAACCTGACCCATTCTGGGATTGTGTGAATGGGGAAGAGCAGTGCAGAGGAGGGCTTGGAGCACTGTTAGGGGTCAGTGTTGGGAGAGGGTGTGTTTAGTCTGGCCTATGAGGAGAGGTTATGATTGCTGGCTAGAGGTACCTCAGACAAGTAAATATGTTGGAGGGAGAGAGCAATTTAAGGTAAAGGACAATGCTGGCACAAAAGCAGATGGGACTTAATTGAGTATTAATGTAGGGTGGAAATTAGCAGAGGTTGCTGTGACACCAGGGCAGTGAGATTTTGGAACAGAGTGATGGTGGGGACCCTTCCCCAGCTCTGTTGAAGTGGAGAATGGGCTGTTGATCTCCATGTGCACCAGTGAAGGTCAACACACTTTATGTGGAAGAGGCAGGCACCCACAAAAGGGGATGTTATTTTGGAATGCATGCTCAAAGTTCATTTTCCTTGACAGAGAAGAATATCCCATGGCAGGTGATGTTTAAGTGCTGAAGTCTTTTCACTTGCAAAATTGCTCGGGGCTCCACTGGAGGTTTGGGGCACTCTGGCACTCTACAAACTCACAGGTTGGTCACAGCATGTGGTTGTGGAGCTTCTGTTTGCCAATATGACTTGTTTGCATAGAATAAAGTATTCAGCAGGGCATAAAACAGCAAATAAATTTCCCTTTTTAAAAGTAATATGGGAATTAGCCTACATTACAGAGCTTAAATCATACTGATTATCCTCCAGGGCTGGAATAAAATTTTCAGAATCACCTCTAATCTTTGAAGAATCTAAACCATATGGAAATTTCCTGATTTCCTTAGGTGTTTTTGACACTCTTACCCATAGGTCTTTGAGTGTTTAGGTTTTTTCTGGTGCAACAATGTCAGTTCCAGGTGAGAGATTTTTCAGTAACAAAATAGTAACATCACTTTCTAGCTTCAAGGAATTGATATCAATAAGGTAATATCAAAGCTAATAGATAATATGATGATTGATAATCCAAGTTAATTGCACCAGTTTCAATTATGTCAATGCAGTTGTTGGTGTCATTTTCCTCCATACAAAGACCCATTTAGCTCCTTCTGCTCACTTAAAAATGAGTCATGGGTTCGGAAAAGAATTAGGACTTTCCAAATATTACTTTTTTCCTCTGGGCAGAGAACCAGCTCCTTGGGAGCTCTGCCTCTGAGAAACAGAGATTACTGTGATTTTTTTACTAGACCTTTCGAAGGACTGATACAGCATTTTTTTGGAGCTCATTGCCCATAGCAATCATTCCGCCCTGTGGCCCATATCCTATTTTTGAAAAGCCATTTCCTTTTGGTGCACGACTTTCCCCTGTGTTTATGTGAAGCAGTCAATGGGGCTTTCAGCCGTAAGGATCAGAATGAAATCAAATAAATTACTTCCAAAGATAGGAAACTATTTCACACCTTGGAGCTTCATTTTGCTCCTGATGTAGCATGTTACAGCTCATGCCACTTAGAGCTGATTAGAAACCAACTGACCTGTTGCGACACTTCAAATCTGGGTAGAATTTGCCTGCAAGCTGACAGTTGGTTTTCATCCTGTTTGGGTTTGGAGCTATAACTGTGAATGGAGTGATTGCCCTGGAGTGATGATTAAAATGGGTTTTCATTCACTCTACCCTCCTGAGAAACGGAAAAACTTCACTGAAGTTTACTTCCTTCCCCTTGGTGCAGTGTTGGGCACAGTTTTAAACCAGTAGATAAGCACTGATTCTTTCCTCTAAGGGTGGTGAGACCCTGCCACAGATTGGCCAGAGAGGTGATGGACTTCCCATCCTGGGGGTGTTCAAGACCAGGTTGGATGGGGCTGTGAACAACCTGGTCTAGAGGAAGGTGTGCCTGCCCGTGGCAGAGGGGTTGGAACTGGAAGATCTCTGAGGTCCCTTCCAACCCAATTCATTGCCTGATCCCATGAGACCTGGATCCTCAGCTGAGATTTGGATATTACACTCTGTTGTCTTCACCCAGCACAGCCTTGATGTACTTGAGCAGAAATGGCAATGGAAGGTCTTACTAAGTTCTCATATTGGGTTGAAGTTGTATTTGCACTGGAACAGATTGTGAGGAAGAAAAATAACTTAAAAATGCCTTTGTCAGGAGGCTTTATGCTTTACCCTTTTAGCAAAGGGGTCATAAAAAAACAACATGGAAAAATAATATTTTTAATTGATAATCACAGTATTTGAGGATTTTTCTGTCTTTCTGTCCTTACACTTTAAATTTCACATCCCTTAGGTTTTTTCCCTTTTTATTATGTTTAGGTATGTTTTCTTGGCTACTACTGGACACTCTGTGACAAATCAATACATGCCTTCAGTCATACATGCACTGAGGTTCTGTGAGCAGGACAGCTCCTGCTGGCATTTAGAAAGAAATCCAAAGTGAATTTAGGTTGGAAACAACCAAATGAATGGCATATACCTTAATTCTGGGTCTTTTTCAAAGGGAGTGGTAACCTGTAGTGAAAATTTATGGAGGCTCTTATTACCACATCTATTCTGAAGGTTTTCTCACACCCCTTTATTCTGGAGGAACTGTTTTGATTGAAAAACCACTTCTAATTAACCTTTTATCTTTCAGTGTAGAATCTGTTTGTGATGCATTGCCAGGAAAGCAGCCTGCAGAGAAATGCAGTTCTCATCTCAGGACTCTGATTGTGTTGGTGGTGGTTGATGTTCATTTGTGTTTGATTTCTGCAAAAAATACTCATTCAGCCTCAGTTTCAGAGTTCTTGGATTGGTGTGGAGAAGGAGGTGAATGTTTTTTTTATATAGTATTGTACTTGCAGACTAAGTGAAGATTTTGGAGACATGAAATCACATTTGGGAAAGAAGGTAACAATATATGTATGGTGATGTCCCAAGGAAGAGTTTAAATCCCAGCAGGACCCAGGTTCTACCAGGTGGATCGAGGCTCTGCTGCAGTGAGAGCCGCCTACTTGCAGTGTGCTCTGTGCCTCAATTTTCCTGTCTATAAAACAGAGCTCATAAATCTTGCCATCATTTACATAGTGTTTTGATATCAGGTTTCTCTCCAAGTCTGAAGTAACAGTAATTATTAGTCGTGGGACTGCTATTTCCCTTTGATTTCTCCCCACCTCCATATTGCCATGTGTGCAGCCCCTTCTTCAGGACAGGCTGAACCACCCTCGCTGAGATTACTCCATCACCTCTAATGGTGTAGCACAAAACCATTCATTTCTCCACTCTGGAGTCTAAAGTCTCTGAACTTCATTAGCCCAAGGGAGTGGTAGGCCCAAGCGTGCTCCAAAATGCCGATCTCCTGTTTTGATAACTGAGCTCTAAAATCAAGATAAACAAGCTGCCCTATATACTGAACATGTCCTAATTGCACACTTCAGACACGCCAGCCAATCGATGGGCATGTGTTGCTCACTAATGAATATTTGTAGTTTTGGAAGATTTCACATGTGGTGTTCCTTGCAGCTTGTGCAGTTATTAGCAGAGTGGCTTTGAAGACCCTGTGCAGGAGGAGAACCCGGCTTTAGACCAAGGAACTCTGTGATTTAATTTCATGTGTTAGCTGGGCATGGTCAGTCTTATTCAAATTGTGTTAGCTAATGCTTCTTTCAAACTGTTTACCCTGTGTACAAAGTTGTGTGTAAAGCCCTATTAGCTAATACATTTCCTAGTCTAGACTTGGGGAGGGTTGACTCCCTGAAGAACTCATAGCAGGACTTTGTTTACTTGCAGGAGGCAGGAGAGAGAGGCAGGGAAAGAAGGGCCAGTGATGTTCAAAACCATCCAAATGGCTTCTGCTGTGCAAGCATTTTGCTGTCTGTCCCTATGCTCGCCCTTCCTATTGCTAAGAGGTTTTTTATTGAGAGGTGGCTCTCAAGTCATGAGGGTGATTTTACACACCATGGGAGTATTGGCACCAACCAAGGTCTTGGGCATTCAGCGTTGGGAGCCAGGGCTCTTTGTGGGAGCAGTGGAAGGAAGAAGACACAGAAGAAGCATCTGAGTTGGGGTGGCCAGTCTAGCAGGAGCCCTGGGAGCCACACACTGGGACTTTCACTGAGGCAGAAATACAATGTGAGCCAAAGAGAAAACTTCCTTGGTCGAAGGTAACAGTGGGGTTTTGGATGTTCCCTACTAACAGGAGAAGGAGGCTGGGTTTCGTGCGTAGGTTGCTCCCAAGATGGCCTGATAGTAGGGCTTCCTTCCTTCTACAAGTCACAGACAACATAAATTAGGACTTCTGCACTTTGACTCACAGTCTAGCATCTTACTGACACATATAAAGCTTTAGCTCCCACATTAGGTACCTGAAGCAATCACTGGGATGTAAATGGTGTGAATGTCTTCAGCATTGCTGATGAAAAAATCATCCATTGCCTTTTAGATTCCACTGCACTCTTTGATTTTCTTCTCCTGTTCACTCATTGTAGGTGTGATGCAGGATTGCCACACTTACTGCTCTTATTTCCTTTTACTGTCTGTTTTTACTATAACTTGCCATAATTCTAATTTTGTAGTGCAAGTGGCATATCTTGTGAGAAAAAACACCATTATCTCGGCCAGGCATTACATACTGTATAATTCCAAGCCTTTCTCAAATGATGGCTTGGGTTATTGACTTGAAATTCAAACAGTGTCTCAAATCATAGTAAATACTGCATTTGGAATATCATAAGAGTTCCAATAACCTCTGAAGTTGAATATAAAATTCCCATCGACAGTGGAGCTGGACATTCCTGGTTTTCAGGGTTTGATGCAATTTAATTTTTGTCATGATTTCTCTACTGATGTCTCCATATTTTGCCTTCTTAAGCAATCCTTCTCCCTGGAACGTCTAACCTTTCTTTAAATCCTCCTCTTCATACAGTCCCGTCACAAATCAATTGCACTCCCACAGTTACCATTCAAATATAAATAAATTAGTTAAATGATTTACCAAAATGTGGTAAAACAAATAGACCTATCCTGTGTTTTGTTTGAGGTTGTGGTTGTTTGGGTGTTTTTTTTGGTTTTTTTTTTGTTCTGTTTTTAAAACATCCTTTTCCTTCTCTTTATGTTTCTAACCTAGAGTCCTGTAGTAAGGGCTTTTTCTGGCTTGTCTGTTAAATTGCATGCACATCAATAATGCTGTGTATCAACAGTCATTAATAAACGTTGGGTTCTCTATGTATCCCCCTTCCTGGGCACGATTGTTCTATACAGTGTATTTACTAGAGCTACATCCTGTCTACTTCAGCTACTCGAGTAAGTAGCAATATTTTAACTGCTGAGTGTATAGTGTGCGTCATTTATTTGTGCTGACTAGATCCACTGCTGATTTCATAAACATTTGGGGAAAGAAATACCAAACTAGCAAATATTTGCAGAACCCCCTAATGTAGGATCTTAACAGGACGATATCGTCTCTCAGTTTGAAGATTAAAATCAGTCCTGTTCACAGCTGATTAACTTTCCTTTCTTATATTTCCCACAAATTGAGCTAATGCAATAAAACTTAACGAAACAAGGTTTAGTAAAGCCACAGAGAATATTTATTCGACAGAGAGGTACAGAGTGGCTCAGGCTGTCCTGGCATTCACTTTGTAATGGCTCTGTGCTTTATCCTGTAAATGGATGGGTGCAGCACTGACAACAGTCCTTGTGTTGGGTTGAAAACAGCCTCTTTGGTGACTTCAGGGTGATGTGAATTAGCTGCTCTATATTTTCTTTCTCTCTAATTGGTGATTGATGGTTGCTTTCTCTCCCATCAGCTCTAACGATTCTCAATGTTGGTCCTACAGAGTCATCAGCAAAGTGGTGTCAGCTCCAGAGGCCAAACCTTCCACTCCGGCAGCGCGGCCCAAAACACCTCCGCCTGTGCCGTCCCCGGTGCCAGCTCCCGTTCATGTCACCCCTCCTCCGGCTCCAGCTCCTCCTCCTCCACAGGCCACCATCTCACCAGTCCTGATCCCACCACCCTCCCCAGCTGTGTCAGCAGCTGGAGGCTCCAAAGCTCCCGTTCGGAGCGTGGTGACCGAGACCGTCAGTACTTACGTGGTAGGTAACGCGTGCCACTGCTGTGCTCTGTCTCAGTGCCAGGGGCATTCCTCGCTGGAATTGGTGAGCTCCTGGGTGACTCTTCATCTCATACTGATGGTTCCTGAATTCCTGATGTTGCTCTTCATTAAGCTGCTGCTTATCCAGCCCTTGTTTCCACACGCGTGTTTTGAGGGGTTAATAACTTATTTAAAACGCTACAACTTGAATTTTTCATCAGTTCCCAGTTCCAAATTTAAGTTCCCTCTAACAAGTCCAGCTATATCCCACATGATGTTTTCTGCTACCTGAGCTAGAGCACTTATTTCTGGAGGTGGAAGATTTTTTATAGGTGCTTTCAAAAGTGCTGAATTGAAACCTCAAATGTCAAACTCGCCATAGATTTTGCTGTCAGTCAAGTAAAGTACAAAATGCTCATACAACATCAAGAACTTGACTTAGCCCTCATTTGAAATGTGTAGAGTCCACTAATCTCTTCCCTGGTTTCCTCGACATACAGAAATTGCAGATGTTTGTGCATCTCAGAAGTCTGTAGATTGTTCATTAGTCTACACTTCATTTGTGTGTTTGACATGTGCTCTGAACTTGGCCTCTGTCTGGCAGCATTCTTCATTCTTTTGGAAAAGTCTCTTGTGTAACATGGTGTAGGAACTGCATTCCCTAAAAGAATGTGGATATATGTCTGGGTAGGGCAAGGCTTGCTGTGCTGCTGAGAATTTTTGCTTAAATGCTGTATGAAATGAAGTCCTGAGCATTCCTTGAAAAGCAGCACAAGGGTAGCAGTGTTGTTACCCTCCCTGTCCTGGCTAAATTCCAGCTTGATTGGTGACACCTTGCTTAGCTGCAGTTTAAAAATCCACCATTTAAAACACCTAAAGCTTACTTTTATTACAGAGTTTACCATTCCTGAATTGCAACATATGCTTTTTTTTTTAATGATTTTGTTTTAGTACTGATTTCTAATGTAAATCTACCCTGCATTTCTAGTGGAAAGGTACTTCCCTGCTGGACTTAAACTGCTGTATCATGTTACTGGTCTCTATTTAAACAGCTGCTACTTTTCACTCCCGAGTTAGTTACAGCACTGGACAACGTCACACAGGCTCTGCATATCCTTAAGGTGCAGGACACACAACCTCACCTTTGGTATTTGGTATTTTGGTATTTGGTCACTATTATTATTGCCATTATACTACTACAGTAGTGCCCTAAAGTTTCAAATTTACTTTAGGAGAGAAACATTTCCTAAATACTGTACTACAGCCCATTTTCTTCTGTCATTATGGAAAGAAATAATTTAGAGATTGCCAGTTTTAAGAAGGAAAACCTAGAACTTTGCCTACATGCTTCCAGTGGTAACACTCTTAGCACCTTAATGGATAATTCAGAGGATACGGAGGCACCAGGTTATTTTTGCTTTTCATAGAACCACGGAATCACAGAATGGTTTGGGTTGGAAGGAAACTTAAATACCATCTTGTTCCATCCCCTGCCATGGGCAGGGACACCTTCCATTTAACCAGGTTGTTCCAAGCTCTTTCCAGCCTGGCCCTGAACACTTACAGGAATGGGAAGTCCATAACCCCTCTGGACAACCTGTACAGTGCCTCACCACCCTTATTGTAAATATTTTTTTCCTAATATGTAATCTAAACCTTCTCACTTTTAACTTAAGACCATTCCTCCTTGTCCTATTTCTCCATGCCCTTGTAAAAAGTGATGGTTTACAACATTATAGCTGAAACCAAGGCTTTACTGCATTAGGACCCAGCTATGAGTACAGGCAGAGAGACACCTGATGTGAGACATTTATGAGTCAAAATGCTCAGAGAGAGGTTGGGGAAGAAGAAAATAATTAATAACTATTAGCCTCTTGTTTGAAGGAAATCCAGGACACAGAATAATGACATAGTTTTCCTCAGACCACATGGGAAAGCTGTTCCCGAGATAAAGAGTGGAGCCAGTGGGACAGAGGTGCACAACTCCCTTCTGCAGGGGAGGAGAGGAGGGTGATTTTATAGTTCAAAAAAAAAAAACAGGATACACATCTCCCTGTTGGATAGCATCTCAGTGCATGTGCTCTGCTCATTAGCTCTCAGTGGTTTGTACTAGCACAGCAGTCAGCAATCCCACTCTGTCCCTTCTTCCATGACCCTTGGCTCATTAAGGAATGAGAAGTTATGCAATATTTTTAATATCTTTATTCAGCAGCCCAAGTTCTTGTTTAACAAACAAGCAGGAGTTTCTGTGATTATAGACCACCCTTGCCCCTTTCCAGCCCCTGAGAGCATGAGGCAGGCATTCTGCAGGGGAGAAAAAGAAAACCTGAAAAACAGTTTGGAGAAGTTAAGGTGTCTATTTTCTGATGGGGCAACACCAGGCAGTGCTGCCTACACCTGGCAGGGCCAGTGCCCAAAACAGGCAGCACCAGAAATGGGGTGCCCATGCTGGGGGATGATGGAGGTGCAGTCAGGTGTTCAGGCAGTGCTGCCTACACCTGGCAGGGCTAGTGCCCAAAACAGACAGCACCAGAAATGGGGTGCCCATGCTGGGGGATGATGGAGGTGCAGTCAGGTGTTTAGGCAGATTTTGAAGCCCTCAGCCCAACATCCCACAGCACTTGTTCTCTGCAGCACCATGGCACAGCATCCCCCCCCTACCCAGCAGGGTTATCCCACCAAAATGCCTCTGGACCTCTTCACTCTGAGCCCAGACACTTCACCTGGGCAGCAGATGCTTCTCCAGCAACTTAAAATGACTTTGCAGATGTGAGATTAGATGGTAGATAGGAATGATTATTGCAATCAATCAGCTTGGAAATCGAGTTAATTTTATGGCGGTGCCTGCTCCGTATCTCTGTTGGGAAGGGGATTGTTCCCTGGTTGGTATTCCTGGGCCTTGTATTTTCGAGTTTTAAACCACAGAAACATTCAGGGCTTTAAGAGGAATCAGGGAAGAGTGATGTGTTGGTTGCAGCTCTGGTACATTCCTATTGATTTTTTGAGGAAGTGTTGTAAGATGTACAGACCACCGTGTAGTAACGTTTTTCTTTTTTACTAAGAATGTTTGGGGCTTTTCATCTGCTGCTTTTTAATATCATGTTTGTAAACTGTACAGATAGCAAAAAATTATTGCCTGAGATATGTGTAAATGCACAAAAGCTGGGAACAAAACAGTTTCTGGATTTGAGATTCAGTGATAATGTGCAAATCTTCATAAAGGGAGTGATGGAGTCAGGGTAATGCCCCAGACATTTTGTACTTTGTATTGTTAATTGCACTCCTATAGGTGGATTCTGTGACATTTTATGTGTATGTTTTTAGCAAAGAGCTGTTCAAGAACCATTGGAAATGTAAAAATACAAACAGTGGGTCAAGCAGGATATAAACATTAAAAAAATGCATATGACAAACCCGGTGAGCAGCTGCCCAGTACTGTAAGTGAGCTGCCTTTCTTGTTTCATTTACCCTTTAGTAAATTGTACTGTGGCATAAATGTCATAAGGGGAATGGAAAGTTACTCAGTAACAACTTTTTTTATATCCTGATCTTATCAGCTCGTTGGAGTTGAAGACTTTGGCTAATAAGTAATGCAGCAATATATACACACGGTGCTGTATATTTTACATGCACATAAGAACTGTTATCTTACGCAGGAGGCTGCCATGGCTCCTGCTTGCCATTAACAGGGTCGAATTTTAAAAGTATAGACAGAGAAGGAATTGTGTCCTTAAGCCCTGGCTCTGTGTGTGAATGCCCATGCTGAGGTCGAGTGGTGTAACTGGCTTTACTGGTTTACAGGACAGTGCAGGAAAAGACATGATTTTGTCGTCATGAGCAGTGTAGGAAAATCAATTAAGACATAACACTGAGCTCTCATGATCTTAGAATTCACTCATAACAACAGGGGCTGCTGAATGGCTTAAATAAGCAAGAAACCTTTTTTTTGTGTTTTTTTTTTTTTTTTTTTTTTAGTGTCAATTTTCCTGCTTGCTTAGCCCTGAAAACCAGCTAACTTTGCTTTTCTTTGCACCAGATCCGAGACGAGTGGGGTAACCAGATCTGGATCTGTCCTGGCTGTAACAAGCCAGATGATGGCAGTCCAATGATAGGTTGTGATGACTGCGATGATTGGTATCACTGGTAAGTTCCTCTCATCCATCCTGCTCTGCCAGTGCCTGGCAGATTGGGGCTATTTTACTAAAAAACCTTTTTTTTTCTAATAGTTCGTGACGTTGGGAATATTTAAATGGCTTTACTGTGTCCAATTTAATAATCTGGAAGATATTTTTATCTCCATTGCTCTGAAATTTGAAAAAGCAGATTTTAAGCTGTGAAGGAGAGTTACTTTTTAATTAATGGGCATTGGTGATAACGGTTGTTTTTGAAACTGCTGGGAAATATTGCTGATTCCGGTAATTTTGTGAGAACTACAGGATTATGAGCACAGTGTATACAGATAGACAGTTCAAATTATGAAGCATTGTATGAACAGTAATATAAACGTCAGCTCTTATAAAAAGGTTGGGGGGAATTAATCACTTTTTAGGCATTTTTTTTAAAAGCTACATAAAATCATAAGGGTTTTTACAGATGTGTTAAAGAAACATTTGAAATTATTTTAAATCTGGTCTATTACAACTGAGAGTACACTCATATTTTCTACTAAAATAACACTTTTTATCTGAGTATCCTTTTGATATTTCTCTTTTGTTTCAAGGCAAGTTTTTAGGTTTCGATCATTGTTTCTTAGGTTTTTTAGCTTTCAATCATTATATTCATTAAGATAATGATAGTTGCTATATTAATTTGAAGGCCAGATCTTTTCTCCCACTGGAAAGCAGCATTTTTAGGGGTAGGAAACAGAAGCAATGTTACTCTGCTGAGATGATGTGATATTTTCCTGTCCCTCGCAGGCCTTGTGTTGGGCTTACGGCTGCACCCCCAGAAGAGATGCAATGGTTCTGCTCCAAGTGTGCCAACAAAAGGAAGGATAAAAAACACAAGAAGAGGAAGCACAGGGCACACTGAAGACTTGGCAGGGGACTGAAGCTGTGTGGTCACCTCGGCACCTCCTGCCCTGACTCTGCTGCAGGAGGGAGCCACCGTGCCCGTGTCCCCCTGCGGCTGCCGGGGCTGTGTCTCTGCAGTGGCTCGGGCGAGGAGATGCCCTCGGTCAGGGGCTCTTGGGTTTCACAGACCATCCAAGCCCATGGCACTGGATTTTGGTACATTCTGATGCTGTTTCTTTCCCTTGCCAAGGGGAATTTGCACAGAGCGCTTGTGAAGACTTCGGTGGTTCCTGGGACCGCTCCCGCTCCTGTGGCTCGGCAGCAACACGGATGAATGTTGTAAATACAGATATCTGTCCTATTCTTTCTCGATTTGTTATTAATCCCTCTCAAACCTTTGCAGTAAGGTGCTGAGAGGAGGAGAAAATGTAAATTGCAGTAAGTTGTAAACTGAGACAACCTTCTGGAATGATTTCTGTAGTCTGGATACAGTTCAGCCTCGACTCTTGCTGAGCCAGATAATCATAATGTGGAAATAAAAAGTGGCTGGTAAATATTTTTGTGACGAGAATATATGAAGCTTTTTTCCTTGATTTTTAGTACTAACATAAAATAAACATGTTCAAGCTTTTGTGATATATCTTCTATTTTTAAAAAAAAAGTTTCTATTGTGTCAGTTTTTTTCTTCCGTGTGAATTTCTTTCGGTGGACCTGTAATATATTTTATACTTTGATTTTTGGTTGTTTTTTTTTTTTTTTTAAGTGTTTGTCAGCGTACCTTTTCATTGCTTGTACATTTCATCGGTGTGTAAAAACACTTCCCATTAAAAGATTTTCACACGTGTAAATACCTGATATTTATAAAGTAAATTTTTTTTTTAATTATTTTTTAGGGCTTGAGGATTTTTGTTGTCGTTTGCCCGAGAATACAAACCTAGCAGCTACTAAAAGCCCGTGTGACAAACGCCTGTCCTCATGGCTGTGAGGGATTGGTGAGCTCTGCCCCAGCTGTGCGTGCACGAGGAGGTGGCCAGCACCGTAATTAGGCCTCGATTCAGATACTTAAACATGTGGTAACTTCTTAAGAAGTGAGTAATCCTATTGCCTTCAAGGAGCCTGTTCCCACACTTGGTTATACATGTGCTTAAATGCCTTCTGAATTGGGAGCTTAGGCCAGGGGGGCTCTGCACTTCTGGTGGCAGCTACAGCGTGTTAATCTGTAGCTGGAATGGACTTTTTTCTCTCTTTTTTTTCTTTTTTTTTTTTTTTTTAACAAGTGGTTAGTGAGTTTGCCAAAAGGATTGTGTTTAGGTAGAGGAGATGCAGGTGTGTTCCTCTGCTTTGTATATCACCTTGGAAAGACCAGTAAAATGAATCCCAGTCTCATTCCCCGTTGAAAATGTGAGGGGAAAGGGCAGAGAAACTGAAATAAAACTCAGTGTTAGATGTTGTAGTGCAATGGGTCTCAGAGCTAAATAAGAATATAAATCTTGAAAAAAATGTATGCCTTCTGTTTTCTAATCAATTTGAGATTGCATTGGTTAATTTGGGGATATTTGTATTTTAAACCAATGCAGTGAGAATGTCTGGTGTTGGAGAAATACGGCCCTTTAGCCTGTTGTGCAGATATTAAGAGTTATTTTTTAAATGCATCCAAATTGATATTAATGAGAATGAATTAGTCATGTTTTAGAAAGTACTGGTCTAGTTAGGGAAATGCGACTTTGCTGATAGAACTGTTAAATTGCAAATCAGTGGAGATATGGATGAAATTGGTTTATTAAAAGTGCACTGTTACCTGCTTTGTTCAATGCCATCTCATTTATATTCTGTCCCTGTTAATTACCAGTCAAGAAAGTTCTTGGGTTTGATTTTTTATTTTTATTTTAAATTGTTGGATGTTGCAATGCTGATTCTTGGGTTTTTTCCATGTGTAATGTGCAGACATACAAAATACACCGTCTTTGGTCATTTCTGGTTGCAATAATAAAGAAATTAGCTTTTGGTAAGTTGTTTATGCATTTCCTCCTCCTCTCCATGAATCAGAACTTCTCACATTTAATCAACTGAATTACTCAGGATGCCATAAGAGGGCTGAACTTGCCCCTTTTGATGGCTGTTCAGCTCTGCATGCTTGGCCTTGCTGCTGCTGCATTGGTTTCTTCCCTGGCTTTTATGATTTTATAAATGACCCTTGTGGCAATAAAACCAAAGCATCATTTTCAGGAGGCTTGTGTGGCTGAGGGGATTAGTAACGGGAGATGGGGCCCTTCACCTCCAGGTCATCAATTTGAAGCCAGGCTTGGTGCTGAGCCTGCCTCCCTTTCACTTATGCTGGTGTGTATCAGGAATCAGTGCCATAAATGAATTATCATTCCAGAAATGGTTATCCCTGAGCAATCATGGGGCTTGGACCTTCTTTACAGGCCCTGGGCCCACCCAATGCTGAGCCAGCCCAGCTCCTTCCCCAGACCTTTGTATTTGCTGCTGTAACTTCACAGGTTAGGTTTCTTCTCCATGAACTTTGTATATGGAAAGTTAGGGAGCAGTTAGGGCTGCTCCCTTGATTTGCTGCTTGATTTTAGTGTTGGGATTTGTGTTCATCTGAATCGTTTTACAATTAGGGTTTTGGACACCATCATCCATGAGATGGGGGCACGGTGGGTGGGCTGCAGGTTGGTTTGCTTGTTGGATGTCACAGGAGAGCATCCAAGTCTCTGAATGGTTTTCCCTTCAGTGCAGCTTCATCAAGAGGAGCATCAGTTGGGAGTGCTGCCTCTAGAAAAACACGTGTTTCCATGGGTGGCTGGAGTAGAACTGGTGTAGAGTTCAGAAAGTAAAGAACTGAAGAGTTTTCAGTGAGGAGACAACTCAGCATCTGCTGCACTATAAAGAATAGACAGGTACAATTTTTCCCCCTTTGTGGATGCACCATGTGGAGCAGATTTAAGCAGGACAGTGAGGACGGGTTGTAAATATTCAAGAAAAGAGCATAAAAACTATTCCGTGAGAAAAGGTTGTTGAATCCTGCCATTACTCTGGGGCCAGATTTTTATCTGGAGTCAGTTGGGAGTCAGCTGGAGCTGTGTCAGTTTACAGCAGCCCAGGAGCTGGCCACTTGCACAGCCACTGTTGGGGCTGGGGAGCAGCTCCGTTTGGAGAGTTTTTCATCCTTCTTGTCCTGTAAATCCTCCTCCAGGGCAACCTGTGCCTGCAGGTCACTATGCTGGGTGCTGGCTGCACAGCAGCTTAGTCATCAGGCAAAATTGCTGCTTGTTAACGAGTTTTGCACCCAGAAAAAAATACAAAGTTGATACCAAGAGAGTAAGCACAAAGCTCAGAGAGGAAAGAAACTATTTTGACTAGTGATTTCTATTGGAGGACATAGATATAAAAGCAGAGTATCCATCCCCGAAGTAATGGGAATGTACTTTCCCCAAGATAATCTTCCTTTGGGGCTGTTTTGTGCTCAGAGCATCATTTCTCTGCTTGACAAGGTGTTTCTCTTCTGAAGGTGTCCGCAGCTAAGTACAGTGAGGATCTTTATGCTCTGCAACTGATTTGTGATTCCAAATGTCCTGGAAGAGAAAGGGAATAAAAAAAAAAAAAACCAAATCAGAGGGTATCAGAGCCTGCTGACTTTGTCTGGGCTTTACAGAGATAAAATATAGTGTATTACTTCACTGTATCACCTAAACCTTCTTTGTTCTCCTTTCAATAGGACGATTAAACAAAGACCTACTAACCAAATTAAAGTATAAAATGAACACTGAGATATGGAAACCTTGCCAGGAAGAATGTTAATGAATGAAGTTCACTAAAGGCATGCTGGCTAAGTTTTCAATACAAATAGTTTTATGGCCAATCTCTTTAGATCATAGCAGTTTTCTTTAGAAGTTTTAAGTCTCAAAAGTAGATGAGTTTCCTTCACTGGGGAATGAATTAGATAATGCTCTGAATAAACTCCCTCTTCGCCGTCTTGTCAGTCATGCTGCTTAGGAAACTCGCCCTTTCTTCTGGGGACTTTTGGATCAGCTGTAACCTCAAAAGTAGAAAGCTGCTATTAATCCATGTGTGCTGTATGGCAGAGGAGGCTGTAACGGGAGATTTACAGCCAGCAAACAGCTCATACCTGGCTCTTGTGAGCAGAAACCATTGATTGTGAGCTGTGGCAGCCAAGCCAAGGGTGCTTTCCCTCAAAGGTGCTGCTTCAGCCTCCTCAAGGTTTGCACTGAATGAAGGAGGGGGTCAGACTTTTTATTTAGCAGGGCCTGTGGTGGTAGGACAAAACAAATAGGGGATCAACTCAGAGTAGGTGTGAGGAAGAGGTTTTTTATTATGAGGGTGCTGAAACACTAGAACAGGTTGCCCAGAGAAGCTGTGAATGCCCCATTCCTGGGAGCTTTCAAGGTCAGATTGGACAGAACTTGGAGCAACCTGGGCTAGTGGAAGGTGTCCCTGCACATGGCAGAGGGGTTGGAATGAGATGATGTTTAAGGTCACTTCCAACCTAAGCCATCCTAGGGTTCTGTGGTTCTAAGACCTTATGGAGTGACCTTTTGCACCAGGGCTTTAAGCCCTGTGATACTCCTCACAGGGAGAGAGGAGGAGACTTGAGGGATTCCAGACCATCTGTTCCCCCTTGGCAGTTGCCCCTTCAATTTTCTTTCAAGTCCTTGTCTGCTCCAGAGTCCTGACCCCTTAACTCAGGTGTTTGCTGGCCTGTGCCAAAGCCAGCACAGCTCAGCAGCTGCTGGATGCCTTGAGCAAGTGGGGATTTCCATTCCAGAATGGTGACACCAAACGTGCTGACACTTGAGGTTTGGTGCAATATTGGTTGGAAATAGATGATCTTTAAAGTCCCTTCCAACCCAAACCTTTCTATTATTCAGTAATTGATACCTCAAGCTTTGACCAGTAAGGCAAATTTTCTTCAGAAAAAAAAAAAATGTATTCTGAAGAAATAAGATAGAAGGAAGATTTTTCCATGCAATTTGTAAAACACAATGAGAAAGTCATTTCATATGAACACAACTCCCTGTTATGATTTCAATGTGAATGCTCCCATAATGACTTTGAAACAGTTCTGCAAAACCAAACAGAAAATAATTAGGTGATTTTATTGCCTAAATGAGGAGATGAAGGAGAAAGAGACTTAGAACACATATACAAAAATTTAGATTTCACCACCTGGCATGAGCAGAAATTTGGTTTACAAATTCCAAAGTCTTGCCTGTCAATTCCTCCCTAAGCCAGCATCTTGCTGTGCCTGTCATTTGCTTACTGTGGGATAAATGACAAGTGTGATGGCATGTCACCAGCCCGACACCTGGTGTCACCTGGGACTCCAATGCCACTGCTGCTTAACTGTGTGCAGGTGACCTTCAGGCGTCTTCCTTCAAGCTGATCCCTCCCCAGGTGTGGAACTGGACACTGTTTGCTGTGGATTATTTTAATTTGGCATCTAGATTTGGAAAAAAAAAATAGAATTGTTATTTTCTTTTTACATTAATTAGGAAATAGGGACAGGGGATAGTGTGCAGTTTTTTATTTTTGAGTTGTAATTTACAGCACTTTTTTGGTAAGTGCTGTAAGAATTGTCTTTTAAGGGGTACACATTGGCTTGTGGGTTTTTCTTGTCCTCAAGGTCCTTTGCATGGATTCAAAGGTAGAAATGTGGTCTTGTTATCAAGAAAGCTGGGCAGGTTCTCAGTTCTGCTGTGGTGTGTTTAGGTGCAGGATCAGAGCGTGTCCCAGTTTCCATCCACAGGAGGAGGATAACGTTTCCTGCTCTGTGAAGCCCAGACCTTCCCACGGGTTAAATAACCTTAACACCCTTCACAAGGGCTGGATAAAATACAGAGCCATTGGGAACTTCCCCACTGACAGATCTGTCCTTGAACCTGCTCCTCAGCTAAAAATGTGTTTTCATTGAGGTTGGGAGCTGGAAACCATCAACAACCCTCCAGAACAAGGGAGATCCTTTGGCTTTGCAGGCTTTACTTGACCCTCTTCCAATAACTTTTCCAACATGAAACCAACTCTCTTTTCCTGCACTGATTTCGAGCCTTTCTGTGAAAGGAGCCAGGCTGAGCTCACATTAAGACCTTCTTTTCCTACCAGCTCTTCTTTGCTTCCAGGGATTTCTGGTGGGGTTTATCTGAGAAGAAGCTTCTTGCTTAAAATTACTTCAGGGATGTCAAAAAAACACTCTCATAATTCATACAATAGCTGCCTTCTCTGGGCTTTGTGGGCTGTGAAATGTCTGCGTTGGTGCTTGGAGCTGCCATGTATTAAGATGCTGTGGATGAAGTGGTGCTGTTGTTCTCTATATTTTCTGCTAAGACAGGTGCTCAGTCAAGCCCAAAATCCAGGCCTTTGCCTTGGTATCTGATAACCCAGCCCAACCACTCAGTGCCACCTGCTCTCTAAAAGGCTGGATTTGCTGTGCCACAGCTCAGGAGGAACCACATCGCTCCAGCCCTCGCAGTTGTCTCTGGCTGAATGCTGCATTTTTTGTTTTCAGCATTGCTGGCCAAAACAAACAAACAAAAAAAGAGATTCCCAAAGCAAGGATGTTCCTCAGTTTCATGCTGAGGATTCCACTGAAGGAGTTGTATCTCTCTAATACATGAGATGATGTTTAGAGAATGTCACCATGACCTGTGCAAAGTCTTGAGCTGAACCAGCAAGAGAGTCACATGAAAATGCTTTTATTTGAGGACAGTTTGCAATGGAGAAGTGTCTTCCAACTTAACTGAACCTAATCTTCAGGTGCCACACACCTGTCCTGTCTGGGATGGTTTTTAAGTCTACCTGGAGGTTTCACAGCAAACATGGCAAAGCTCAAGCAGCTATTGCTGTGCACCCACTTAACCTTTATTAACACTTCATTTACTTCTGTTAATCAGATCACAAGGATCTAATTTGCAAAACCCTTGTGTCCCTTAGAACTGGGAAAATCATTTCCTGCCTACCAACCCCTTTAGAAGTGGATCCATTTGATTCTCTGTGTCCGTGGTTTCTCTCGTCTGCAAATTCTCGCTACAAAAACACTTCTGTGGGGGCCATAAGGATCGACTGTTTTTGCCCTGTGCATCCAAGTGACAATGATTCCAACTCAGATGTGTTTAAGATGAATATTTGGCTATTTGAAAGATCGTGGAATCACATAGGATGGTTTGGGTTGGAAGAGTCCTTAAAAATCACCTCGTTTCAACACCCTGCCATGGGCAGGGACACCTTCCACTATCCCAGGTTTCTCCATCCAACCTGGCCTTGGACACTTCCAGGGATGGGGCAGCTGAAGCTTCTCTGGGCAACCTGTGCCAGGGCCTCTGCACCCTCACAGGGAAGAATTTTCTTCCTAATAACTAATCTAAGTTTCTCCTCTCTTAGTTTAAAGTCATTCTTCCATGTCCTCTCTCTCACTATATGCATGTACATTTGCCTCTAATTAATCTAACCAACATGAGATATTTTCATTCTTTCAAAGAGCTTGGGTAGAAAAAGGATGAATGGGAGAGCAGAGGGTGAAATTCTTTGAGCTACTGAGAACGAAGAGTAGATATGTTTTTCCATCTTACAAACTTGATTCCACCTTCACCCCTCATCTCCCCCATTTCAGACTTTGGTGGTCCTCACTTGCCAAGTGGAGGGCCAGATCTTCTGCTCAGGATCTTTGGAAAACTTAATTTTTTAGAGTAAAAACAGGAGCTTGCAAGCACCTCCCAGGGCAGACCTGCTTTTGCTAACACCGACACGGCCCAAGGTGAGCTTTTGGCAGGTATCAAATCCTCCTCTCGAGCCAAGAAGTTCCCACTACTAGAGAGCAACACTATGGTCTACTTAAGTTTTGTAAGCCCTTAATGAGTCACTTGATATCAGCTGGATCAGCTCGCTTACATGGAAAGGGCTCCTGTTTCTCCTGGTGGCACTGGCTGTGGTGTGTAGAGCCAGGGAGCACAGAGCTCCAGAGACTGATCCTTCCTACACCCCCTTGCACAAGGATCCAGCACAGCGATGGACTCATCTCAGATTCCTGCAGGAGGTGGTGACAGAGCTCCACCTTAATGAGTTCATTGCCCTGCCAGCATTCTTCCCACACCCAGGTGCCCATGTTGGCAAAGCTACGCTCCGCCAGCTCGCTGGAAAGCATTCCCTGGGATTTTAACAGGGTACAGATCTTGGGATACCTGCCTGGATCCTTGTTTTCAGTTGGTCTTGGTTGGTGGTCTGGTGGTGTTTACGAGCAGAACCAAGCATGCTGGTTTGGTATCAGGGAAGGAGGGTGGTGGGGAGACACGGGGGGGACCAGATTAATTTCCAGGACTCCCACTAGGCCAAGTTTTCTACAAGTCATGAGTGTGCAGGTGGGTGGAGGGAGGAGCCATAGCCTTAGCCCATGCCTGAGGCTCTGGTGAGTGTAAAACCCGCTCTGTTTACCAAAGCTGTGCTTAAATGGCTGCAGAGCTGCATCACATCTTTGTTTTTCTTCTGGCTTCTGGATGGCATGCACTGGTCATAGAGTTAACACTTGCCAAATCACATTGCTCAGGCCTCTGGTATGAATCCAGCCTTGGATGCACATGTTGCAAAATAGTTCCAGAGTCAAGCATGCTCTTGGCATTGCCTCCCCCAAGGAACTCTGATTTTCTGCAGATGTGTGGTAATTTAGCTGTTTACTTCCATTTTGAGTTATCCTTATCTCAATTAGAATTACCCTGCTGCTTGCAATGGGTCCCTCACTTTTACTTATCTGACACCGTGTTTCCCCTCTGTGCAAGACAAGTGCCTGTTAATCATTTTCTGGAAGTGGATCTTCCAGACTTTCTGTCCTGAAAGAAGGTAGGTTAAGATTGGATATTTGGGTATTATTCTTGATTGTGAGAGTGGTGAGCCCCTGGCACAGGCTGCCCAGAAAAGTTGTTGATGCCCCA
This sequence comes from Lanius collurio, assembly GCA_020086605.1. Taxonomy (NCBI): domain Eukaryota; kingdom Metazoa; phylum Chordata; class Aves; order Passeriformes; family Laniidae; genus Lanius; species Lanius collurio. Next base: position 1,955,425 of record JACBWW010000049.1, read on the forward strand.
TCCCTGGAAGAGTCCAAGGCCAGGCTGGATGGGCCTTGGAGCAACCTGGGATAGTGGAAGGTGTCTCTGCCATGCCAGGAACTGGATGATCTCCAAAGTCCCTTCCAACCCAAATCATTTTATGCTTCCATGACCTCCTGAGATAGCCAAATTTCCCATCCCAATGCAGCACATCCCACCTTGCCATTCCCATACATGGATTTGGGCAAGGCAGCTGGGTGTCCCCAGTGATTGCTGGGAGAGGGTAATAAAGCCAGGTAACTATTGAGGTTGGTATTAGTTTAAAGGCTTGGGGACTCAAAAGCTGTGGCAGTTCCCATCAGATGTGCCTGGAGAAATCCTGGGGCCGGGCGAGCGTCACTCACTTTCCGTGAACAAGGACTGATTTGTTTTCTGCTGGCGTTACGAGCAGCGAAACCAAAGCAGGGCGGTGACGTGATTTGTGCCAGGTCACAGAGCACGGCGGGGGCACGGCCAGGATGGGAACAGGCACCTCTGAGCTCCCTTCGACGCCAAGCAGACGACTGGGGCCGGAGCTGTCTGAGGCCAAGGGGGTCAGTGTCTGCAGAGGGGTCACCTGATGGCACAAGGAGGGAAATTTTCCTCTGCTTTCTAAGCCTGAGGTCCCCTCTGGCAGATAATCCTTGCTTTCATAACATTTGTTGCCTCCTTCATCCTTGGGTACCTATCCATGTACTTTTCCAAGCACCTTTATGTGAACCTGTCACCGGGGGCATGAGTTTGTGTTGAGTTTTTATCCCAAAAGTGGGACTCAGCTGCCAAGATCTCCCTGTAATAGACATGCAAGAGTCTGGATCCCTCTGCAAGGGCCTTCCAAACCAAAGGCATGGGGAGATGTCTGTGCATGGGTTCCCCTCGAGGCTGCCTGACGCACCTCTAACCACAGCCAGGATACGATGAAAGGAGAGCTCAGCAAAGCCCTTGCAAGAAATGGGCAGGAAGTGGTGATCAGGGATAAAATCAGGTTTATTTCTTCCTGAGCCAAAAGGTGCACCTCTGCAGAGACCCCAGCTGCTTTGTCACAGGTGTCTGCACACACAGGACTGTGGTCTGGTGAGCAAACTGGAAGTAAGAGTCTCCCAAATGGTTGCAATAAACTCTATCAGCCAACAGATATCTGAGAGAGGCATTTCCATTTCTGTGGTCCTGGGTCAGGATAATGTGTTTCTATAGCCACACTTGCTTTTTCTTTAGGTTATTGCAACCCATCTCTGAGATGAAGTGATTCAGCTGCCTTCACTGGGTAATTTTCCACACCTAGCTCCTTTGGATTTCTTTTTTTAAGTCTCATCTTAACTCTAAATTTATTCAGGTTTGTTTTTGTTCGTATGATAATCATAGCATTCTTTTGATACATTTTTTTGTCAGCCTTGATTTACTGAGATTTGCTTGCAACCTTCGTTCCAGTTTACCATTTTTTGTGTGCAAGGATATTTTAAATGAATATAATTATATTTAATAACATATGCAGGTACTAAAGCATCTTTTGATTTGAGTCCTAACTTTCGTTATTACCCCCCACACACATACACACCTTTTTAGATAGTCTCTGTTTAACCTATGCCTAGAGATTAATTAAAGTGTCATTAAAATGCCTTTAGTACGTTTTGTGTCCTACATGCCTGGAAATACTTTTTTCCCACAGTCAGAATTGTTGTGCTTGTACCAGCAATAACTGGCATGTGGCTTGTTTTGTAGATCACCACAAGATATAACGAACACTCCTAATTAGAAGAAAACATATTCATTTTTTGGATACCTGTTCAAAGCTGTCTCAGGAAGATCCACTGGCTTTTCATTTACATCTCTCCATCGCTCTGGGCTGGCTCTGACGCTGAGCACTCTCTTGGAAGCACAGCGTGAACCTCACATTGCCCGTTGTTGTGAAATGCAAATTTAGGATCTTCCCAATGAGTTATGGGGCAGAGTTTCTACCCCATCCATCCATTTCCAAGCTTTGAGTGTTTAAAGGTGTACAGTCCAGCCTTGAGTGCAAACTTTCCATCCTCTTTCAGTATTTCTGCTTGGGGAGAACCATAAATTTTTCTGGATTTATTATGGGTTTGGCATGGCCCCGGTTCTGGGTGGGAGAGAAGTGCACGAGGCAGGAGTAGAAATCAGCAGTTTCTGATGGTCCCTGGGTGAGGAGCAGTTCTAGTCCAGATATTTTTGTAAATAATTTGAAACACAACACAAATGCAGCTCAATGCTTTCTTCTCCAGCCCTTTGCATCTCCTTAAAATTTTTTTAAAACCCCTGGCAAATAAATACCCACGTGAGCAGCTGGGATAGAAAAACAAAACCCAAACTGCACAGCCTTGTCGTGGACTCATCCCATTCTTAAGTGAAAAGCAGGAGCTGAGCTCCTCATTCCCAGTTCTTAGGGAACCAAACCATGATACTGGGCTGGGTATCAAAGCTTTTGTGCAAAACCAGCACCAGCTTAGGGGTGCCACAGCTGCTTTCTGGTTTCCCCTCTGTCAGAACAGGAGATGAGAATCACAGCATCACAGAGGTTTTCAGCCATGGAATCAAGCTTGAAGCCTTCCTCATCCTTTTTCTCAGCAGTATGGACCAGGAAGGCACCAACCTGAGGGTCATGGGTGCTTTTAGCATCACTCAGTGCAGCTCCTGCAGCCTCCTGTCCTAAAAGGTACAAGAAGGAAAAAAAAAAAAAAAAGGAGACAAGAAGAAGAAAACAAACAAAAGGGGAGCAAACTACTGACTTCTCAGGGAAGATGGTGCTGAAGATACTGTAATTATAATCCTTTTCAATAGCTGAGAGGAATTGGGGTGTTTCATGGCCTGGCTTCCAAACCTGGGCAGGTTTTGCAGCTGTAAGCTTTGGAAGCCTGGCTGAGCAACTCTCCCCCTGCTGGTAATCTGTCACCGGCCTTGGGAGGCTGGAGCATCCACGGGGACACCTTTGGGACACCACTGGGAGCATCGTGGGCAGACCCCTTGGCCCCTCTTCTCCCATGACTCAGGGCCACCCTGTCACCTCTCAATAACACTTCTGTCTTTTGTAAGAGGGCTGGCAGTGACCCACCTTGCAATTAGCAGGTGGTTTGGGGAGAGCTGCTAATAAGCACCCTGGGAAGGCAAACCTGGGAGGGAGGTGGGTGCTGCCTTGACTCAGCGTCCTCCTGGGGTGGGGGGAGAAGGATGCTCTGGATCTGCTCACTGGGATTTGTGACACAGCCTTGCCTCCATTTCCAAAGATTCTTGGGGCATCCCATTGAGGATGAGCTGGTGAAGAGCCTCAGAGGACAGGTCACCACTGGTCTTAGGCTGGTGCCATCCAGTGCCACCATCTCCTTGTAAACTTTTGTATTGTCTCTGCCTTTCTGCTTCCACAAATACATTATTACCAAACTTTTTCATTCCCTGCTTTTCCTGTGAGTACCACTTCACTGGAATGTTGCAAAAGCCATAGCAGGCCACTGTCAGTGCAGAAAAAAAGGGTTGCCACTCTAAAAAAAAATCCCAGGTTTTCACTCCTGTAGCCTTTAAGCCCTCCATCCCTGCTCACAGGTCAGTGCCATGGGTTAGAATTTGTGCTACAGTAGCTCAAATCAAGACCTGGGGTATTATTTATCGCATTTAGTACCTGCCATCAGTCATGAAAACTTAACAAAGACCCTATTTGGTTTATCTATAGGCAGCTAAACAAACGTATCTTGCTCTCCTGTTATCTTCTTGTTAACAAAACGCTATCAGGATGTTCTAAACATCAGCATTTACTGTGCAAGAGCCCTTTATCTGGCATGATATATAGAGAGCCCATCAATTAGTGCAGGGGGCTTGGAAATACCTGCCACGCTTTGCTCAAAAGTCCCAGCACCATCCCAGGGCTGCATCACAAGTAAACATCCCTGTGCAATTCCTGGCCTCAAGCACCCCTGAATGAGATAGGAGAGCTCATTATGAGCAGAAATAATGATAAATACTTTTTTCCCAGCCTTTTTTTTAATATCAAGGCATGTATGCTGGAGAATTTCCATGGAAGGAGTGATGCAAGAGCAGCCGAGGCACTGGATGGTGCAGGGGATGGGGAAAGGGTCCCAGGCTTTTATTTGGAATGGCTGGCTGTGGTTTGGGAATACAGTGAGCAGTGCCATGAGACAGTGCATCCTCCTCACAGCAGAGCCTCATCTGCAGGATCAGCCCCTCTCGCATTCCCCCACAATGTTGCACTGGTGGAACAATCCTCACTCTGGCTCCACATCAGCTCCAAAGAGTGGAAGTGACAGGCCTTGGACACCACCCCCTGTGGATCCAGGGCAGCTGCTTTGTCCAAACACCTCTGCTAAATCAGCACCTCGGCAGAGGAGCCACTTCACCCTGCACTTGAGGGCATCAGCCCCACACCAGGAACACCCTCCCGTGTGTCAGGTGGTGTTTTACCCTCCTCTGCGGTGGTTGTATTGCAGTGGGAAAGTGGCTCTCCAGGTAAATGGCAGATTGGGAGGTTTAACCCCAACTCCTGTTTGTCTCTGACTACCTGAATGTCTTGCAAAACAGAAACTTTGTAAACAAGCACAGGGGCTGGTTTGGAAACCACTGTGGCTGTCTCCAGGAGTTGGTTACTCACAAAAGGTGTTTTCCTTCATATGTATCTCCAAGCACAGGACTTCATGCACTTGCAGAAGTTGGGCTCTTGTGGGTTTCCCAGTCATTTAGGTGTCTCCATGTATCCAAGAGGGTAAACTGAATGTTTAAAGATTGTCAATTTATAATTTTTTTTTAATTTCCAAACTGAAATAAAGGGAGGAGCAGTGGAGTAGCCAGGGCTGGGCTATGAAGAGGCGGCATTGAGCATTTAAATGAAATAGGTGTTAAAACCAGTGAAGCCAGTGATGGGAGTCAGAGAGGGCAGATGGGATCAGGGCTTTGGGGCAGGCCAGTGCAATTAGGAGTATGTTTGCACCAAGCTGAGCAGGACACTGTAGGAGGAAGGCCAGAGAGGTGCAGCAATACAGAGAGATAAGAGCCCAGAGCGGAGCTGGAGCTGTCTGGACAGGGAAGAGTAGGAGGCACCATAGAAATTTCCTGGGAGCTTATCACCGTGGGCCATCTTCTCCTCCTCTTTCACATCCGCAGCAGCCCTGGTGCCACAGGACTGTCCGAGCAGCCGCCCAGCCCTCGCCCAGCCCCGCTGCCGTCCGGCTCCGTGGCTGCAAGACCCACCAGGGCAGGCTGGGGGGCTGTGGAAGCCCAGGCTCCAGAGATCTGTACCATTGCTGAGGCTGACCCCAGTGCTGAATCCGTGAATCCATGAGGAGGTGTTTGTGCCTCCGTCCGTGCCGCTCCCGGTGGGAAAGGGCTGCTCGCTAAAAGCCATCCCAAAGCATCGCATCACATTCGGTCTCCAGAGGAGAGGGATGGGGCTGAAATAAAATCCAGCAGCTTGGCCCCATATGGACAAAGCCTCGCTGGTGGGGAGGGAGCACCTCGGGTTAGTGGGGGCCCTTTCCAGCAGCACTTTAATCCTCTGTCCTCAGAGAGCCAGAGCTGGCTTTTAACACCCTGGGCCAGCTCCACAAGACAGACCCCCTTCAACTTATGCCCAGAGCCAGGAAGGCCAGGTAAGGAGCCAGGTAGAAATTAATTTTAAAGGGGTGGTCATTGCTGATGGTTATTCTGTTTTGGGAGGTGTTTGCTTGTGCAGGGCAAAGCTCTGTGTAGGTTTTACATTCAGATATTCACCGCACACCTCTCTCATATCATTGCTGTCAGCTGTTTTTTTCTCCAACTGCTATTAAAGTTGCTATTTGATAGGAGAACAAAAGACAAATAGGAATCATTGGTTCAAAACCTCACCATCTAAGCATGATCTTTCTAGACCAGGAACTCTAAGCCCCTGATCTGTGCGATATATAGTTTGGGTACAATAATATCTGCTACAGTTATTATTACCTATATTACAAAGATCTCAAAAAAAAAAAAAAAAGAGAGAGATATTGTACACATGCTGACTAGTTTCTCTGTTAGGGGGAGGGAAAAAAAATAAAAAAAAAAAAGAATAAAAGTTTAATAAACCTGTGCTGTGTTGTGGATGACTTTGTGGCGACCTTTGTTGCAAATGGCCTATGCATGCGGAATAATGGTCTCCGTGCAGAGAGGGAAATGGCTTAGTGCTATCATCGTTGCCTCGGTAACCATCAGAGTCTCCATCTAGCAGAGAGAAATGAGTTATGAAAAGGCTTGAGTGAAGAAGGGATTAACACATGATCCCAGGGACAGCATGTCAATCAAAATCAGCGGAGAAATTACACTGCTCTATTTGAGAATGTCTCCGGAAACGCAACCTCGGTGGGTGTATGTATGTGGATGTATGCAGGCGTGATGGAGAGACCTATGGCTCTCAGCCTCCTATGGAATATATATATTTATATATATATATGTGTGTGTATATAAAACACTAGATATCTCAGATCACTGGTGTGCACATGCACAAGCACCCCCTGCACACACATTGCCTGTACATTCGTGTCCAAACACACACATGAGGCACCTCTCTGTAGGGACACACCTTAGTGATGCCCACACTTGCTGGGCTCCATGCTGCCCCAAGCAGACAAGTCAATGAAACCCATAACAATTTAAAAATTTTTTTTTAAATAATCTGAAATGCATATTTGATCCTGAAATTTTCTCATCGTCTCTCCTGTCCTCACCAGGCTTCATTGAAGTGTCCCTGATGGCATCCCTTGTTCCTGTAGGACAGCCCAGGGGTGAAACCCCCTGAAGTCCCTCTTGCACCTCTGAAAGGGAGAGCAGAAGGAAAAGAGTTCCCCTATAACACGTTCAAAATGCAAAATCCAGGGCAATATGGAGACTCCAGCTTTATCCTGAGAGCCTCGGTGGCTTCACCTGAATTTCTTCTGCCAGTGCCTCACTCCTGAGCTCTGCAACTTGTAGGTCAAGGGCATGGGAACTAAACCCACTGTTAACTCCCTCTTGGTTTTAGCTACTGCAAACTCTGTGGTGGTTACAAGCACTGGCGCTGCTCAGCCGTGTGTGGCTGTGCACACATTTCCTATGGCGATTGTTTGCCTTGATTCAGCTGACGAGCTTTACATTACCTGGGACTAGAGGGAGTTTTCTGCTAATGTCTGGAGCAAAATGTGATTGCTGGGAAGGCAGGGCTCGTGTGGCTTCAGAGCTGAGGAGTGTGGCTGGAAAAGGCCTTGAGTATTTGTTCTGTTCATTGGCCACTTCAGGAATAGAAAAGTTTTTCTTTCAGGAAATTTTCTTTCTCTCTCTCTCATATTTTTTTTTTATTTTTGAGCAGATGATTATTACAGGCAAAGTAAAATTTCTCTGCAGTTTCTTCACTGCTTGCTGTGCCCTCATGCTGGGCAGTGTGAGACCACTCAGGGAAGGGGTTTGTCCCCTGAAAGCATTGCTGGGCCACCACAGCCCCAGATTTTCCCTGTGCTCCTCACTCAGCATGTCCCACTCACACTTGGCCCCTCACATTGGTCCTGTAGCCCTGCACAGCTCATCCAGCACCCATAACTCATCCCACACTCACAGCTCATCCCATACTCTACAGTTACAGCCACAGTCACTTTGCAACCACCCCTTTATGCTCCATCCATACATGGACTCTTCTCCTGCCCCATCCTGCCATTCCCCCACCACCACAGGCAAACACTTCCACACATCCCTCTTTTTCCCAGCACCCTGATGGCATTGTCCTGCCTGGGCACTGTCCCACCTGTCCATTGAGCCCTCATGCCCAGCATCACCCCCAGGACCACAAACCCCACCCAGACTCAGCCCTTCCCTCACTCACCCTTTGCATGACAGCACCTTCTCAGATACACCTGTGGGTTTTCCCCCCAACACAAGCTCAGTGTGACCCCTCCAAACACACACTGCAAAATTCTCCGTGTTTCCCACCCCCTGTGGTTGCACCCACTCCTCTGGGGTGCACCCACCCACACCTTGCAGCTTCCCACAGAAAACACCCAGGATCCAGCCTGCACGAACCCAAATGTGGATGCCATCAAAACTCATCTGTAGCCCAAATGCTGCCAACTGCTCCCAAACTCACACACTCCCCTCTGATGGACAGGGACACCCCAGCCTAGCCAGGGCCACCAATAAACCCTCTACCCAGGGTTTCCACAGCCCTCCACCATGGTGAAACCCTTGACCCTGGCTTTTTTGGGGCTCTCCAAGCTGCCACCCTCTTCCTTCCCCCCTCCTTGCTTTCCCTTCTCTTGGGTTTACTTCCCCTCTGCTCCCACTCCTTCCCCCTTCCCTTCCCTCCCCCCTGCCACGTCCCCAGCCTCCCACACAAGTTTAAAGCCATCAGCCCAGCCAACGGTTAACCAAATCGCCTTGACCTCTCTGCTATTTGATATTCGCCTCCTTGACACTCATTTAGGAGCGCGCAGCGGTAAAGCAGACATTGGACAAGTCCAGCCTGAAACCAAAGCCCTATGAAAGGAGGAGAGAGATCAGAAGAACCTGATAGCTAGGAACTTGTTCTCTCCAAAGGCTTTCTGGACATTTTAGCCTGGATCAGGGGTCCGTGGAGCGCCAGTTCGTCGCCAAGCAGGGTGTAAACGTTAAATGTTAGCTATTTGTTCCAGAGATTGGCATGAAGATCGAGCCTTTCTGCCTCCTCTCCCCCTGACCCCCCTCCCGCAGTCTCTCCAGCCCGTCCAGAGTCTCACAGACACTCATTCATTAACGGTTTAATAACCCTCCCGACGTGATAACATCCTTTACTCCCGGCTCTGCGAGCGGAGGTGACCCTGGGGGTGGGCTGCTCACTCGAGGTGCTCCGGCAGGCGGGGGGTCGAGGGGTACCGGCTGCTCCTGATCCAGTTGTTGGGTGAGGAAAAGCATCTTCCCCTCTCCACCCCCGCCAAGCCAAAAAAAAAAAAAAAAAGAGCCCAACTTTGCTGCTCGCGCCCCTAAAAGTCCCCAGGGTGCCTCCCCTCGGGGTCCCCACGCCTTGAGGGGGACACACACACACGCTGCCACCCCCACCCCGGCACCCCGAGTCCCCAGCCCGGCTCTGCCGCCAGAGCCCCGGGCGCCCTTCTCGGGTGATGCGGAGATGCTGGAGATGCTGGCGGTGCCTCACCTGATGGAGCCCTATATTATTTTAAATGGCTCTAATTTCACCATTTATCTCATTTGGCCCGTAACCGCGGATGCAGGCATCTGAAACAACCTTTCGAAACTCTGATTAGTTCAGCTTCGTTCAGTGCCTTTTCCTCCCTCTCCTTTCTCCCCATTTCTTTTCCCTTCTCACTCCCTTTCTGCACGACTTTCATGCGCTGCAGATAAGATATAAAATGCTCTATCGGGATCCTGTAATATTAAAGATCAAAAGTGGCATCAATTGAAGACCAAACGCGCGGAAAACAAAGGGGAAGGCTGGGAGATGTTCATCAGCTAATTACAACTGCAAATATTATGCAAATTTATCTTGGCACAGAAATGGAGAAAGCGAGTTTAAGTGTGGAGATAATGCTGGAATATTGAATGTTCAGCTAAGGGTGGGACGCGGTCCAATAAATTCATCTGAGGGAGAACCGGTATTATATATATGTATATTCCTATCGAATCATCTACACTTCAGACTGGGGGGGCATATCAGAAATTGCGGTTATAATTGATACTTGAAATTCCTTGACAAATATTGCACAGAATATACGGTGGAGGAAGAGTAGGGAAGCCGAGATTAGCGTTTGGATGGGATTTGTGAAACACCGCATGGGAAACGACGAACCTACAGCGGGGAGGGGGCGGCGTGGGGTCCCCCCCACTCCAGACCCCAGGTGGGAACCTTTCCCTTTAGGCAAAGGAGAAAACCAAGTTATTTTTCAACCTCATTTTAAAAACGGCTCTCGCTTCCTGGAAAAAAGGACCGTGCTAGACCTGGTTAATGATTAAACACCGTCCCTGTGCCGTGAGAGCCAAGAAGGGATGAGAGGGAGCCAGAGAAACTTAAACCAAGGCAGAACAGAGCTGCCAGCACCTGTCCCCAGAAATTTTAGCATCAGGAGTGTCTGCACACAAAGGAAAACTAAAAAGGAAAAAAAACACCTAAACAAAAAAACAATCCAGACGCATCAAATTGACCACGAAGAGGCTTTTTGGCACCATTTTCTCAGAGGCAGGGATGCTCTAGCACGGGTCGGGAGCATCCCCCAGCCCGTCGCAGGGTTTTGAGGGGGGTTATCCCAAACCCCGTTATCGGGTTTGACCCTTGCGGTGATTTTTGTTGAGCTCAAGTTTTGGGCTGAGTTGTTAGGGCTGTGGGAATCCCTCCCTCCCCCGCCCCATCCCTCAGACAGGAGCAAAGGGGGTTTATTCACCACAGAAAATGTTTGAAATGCAGCTTTTCCCTGAGCAGGTGAGGAGGGAGAGCCCGGCTGCTTCTTCCCTTCAAGGATTCGAACGAATACATTCAAATCCAGCAAAATATCAGCAGATCTTCCCCTCCTCAGGCACACGAATATCAATAATTTCAGGTGAATGTTTCCCCCCTCCCCGCCCTCCATCCCCTATTTCATTTCTGCAGCCAGAAACACAGCGCAGCGTTCATTTGCATACAAAGCAACACGCGGAGTTTCTCCAGTTTATGAGAAATGCCTTAAAAAAAAAAAAAAAAAAAAAAGAAAAGGTGACAGAGACACAGGGAGAGAGCGAGGAGAGACTCCTCGCAGAAATCTTATCGATTTTTTGCTATGCATGTATTTATTTGGCAACGGGGCGGGGAGAAAAAAAAAAAAAAAAAGAACATTATTGGCAGCCCTCCCTTTCAAAAAAAAAAAGGGAAAAAAAGAAAGATGCAAATTGTATTTCATCTTAACCGGATCCGTGCTTTATTCAATGTTTATGATGCATTATCTCCCCCCTTAAATAAAAAATAAATCATGTAAAATTAGGATCTCGGAGCCACAGAGAGGAGAAGCTTCGGTCGATTTTCTTAATTTCAGTCTGAAAGTGACACACTAATTAAAGCGCCTCATCATCCCCCTCCAACTTCTTTTTATTACTATTATCAGATTTACCTTATATTTTCCCAATTAAAAAAAAAAAAAAATCAGTTTCGCTGCCCCCAGGATGAAACTAAACTAAAATAAGGACCCACGAATTTTTTCCCCCAACGTTGCCCATCGCTTTCCACCATCAGATTCATTGTGATGTATTAGATGCAATAAATTATCCCATGTAACAAAACATTGGGAGCTGAAAGGGTGATAATCTGGAAAGCAGAGATAAGGATTCATTATTCCGAATCATTATGAATCCAACGTTGCCTCTGACTTCTTTCTTAATCAGCTCCTCTGATCCTGGATATGTGAGCAGCACAGATAAGGAAAGAGTCATTTATAATTCTGTACCTCGTCTAATATTTAAAAAAAAAGTCAGAGGCAAGAAAACGCTATAAAACACAAGCAAGAGGCGGGCTCCGAATGAAATATCACTTCGATGTTGTTAGAGGCGCAGTAAGATTTAATTAAAATTCTCCTCTTCCACGTGCTTTATATATTTTTATAAATATGTTTTGCACCTTGGTAGTAACGGATAGGGATTTACAGTTGCGGCTGTTTTTTGGGGTCTGGTTTTGACTTTATTCCCAAGTCCCTGATTTGGGAGAATGGACGACGTGGACGAAGGGGGAAAGGAGGAGGAGGGGGGGCGATTATTTTAATTTCCGAGGGTCCCCCCCGGCCCCGCTCCCCCTCCCCAGCGCTCCCACAAAGTCATTAGGTCGATCCTACCAATGTAGGCGGCCGCGTTTAATGGAAATCGTTTTAAAGCGAATATACTCTGCGCACACAAAGCGCAGGATCAATGCCAAAGCGCCTGATTTGGGGAGATCAAGACGAAGGGTGCTTTCTTCCCTCCTCGAAACGTAGATTGCCACGGTGATATTAAAAAATAACCTCCCTGAGATTGTGTTTTCACAGCCAGGGAAGGGGGAATTATTGATTATTGGCAACTTTTCCTCGCGGTGGGGGCAGAGAAGGTTTTCTCTCCAGAGCAGACGAGGCAGTTTAATTACAGCAAATAAAACATCCCCAACCTCCTCTCCGCAGCCGGCAGAGCGGTTATCCCTAACAATAACGTATGGATTTTATTTAGGGAGGGTTCGACTGCAAATCTTGGTTCAGGCGGAGCCGAAATCGATTGTGTGTGTGTGTGTGTGCATAGGTATTTATTTCGGTGTATACCCGTCTAAATGTGTTCCAGGAGGAGAGCAAGAGGTGGGATCAAGCACATGCAGTGGGAGAATCACAGGTTCTCCTAGCAAGTTAGAAAACACAAGGAAAAAAATTATTCCATATATATATTTATATATGGAATATATATATCAATATATATGTGTGTATATATACACGCACACCATATAAATATTCCACATAGATATATTCCATATATATATACACACGTGGAAAAATATATCTGGTTTGTTGGGGTTTTTTTCCTCGTATTTATTTATTTAAATGACCTCTGGGTATCTGACTACTGCTTTGAATGTGTATGTTCGGACCTCAACCGCAGGCATCGAGGCAGGTCTGTGATATTTATGATAAACCCCGGGTGCCATTTAAAGCCTCATTAGTTATGTTTAACCTTTGAATCACCGGCCATCGTGGATAGAAATGAACTTCGCGGTGCGGGGTGGATGCGGGAGGGGGGATGAGTGCGGATGCGCCTGCGCCTGTGCCCAAATTCCCTCTCTCCCCTCCCGCCCCCCAGCAAGCCCCAGCCGGAGGAACAGAGACAATAGTGCGGGGACTCCATCTCCGCTGTCTTCTCAAGCGGTTTTTGCAGGAGGATCCTTGATTTTTCGTTTCCCCACCTCTCCCCCCCACTTCCATTATGTGCTCAGAAAGCCCAGATCCAGCTCCCTCCCCCCGTCTTTTTATTTTTTTTCTTTTTTCTGAGCAGTTTTGGAGGTATCCAGCATCATCTTCCAGGCTGATCTCGTCTCCCTCCCGCAGCAGTTTTGGGGAGCAGAAGATTCTGCGGGGATTTTCCCAGCCCTGTGATGAGGAGCACACCCCCCGAGTGATTTCAGCTCTATTCTCCTTTATTTTTTTTTTATCCCATACCCTGCAAGGATTTATCCCTGGCTCGTCCACACGGCTCAGTCCAAACCACACAAGCCTCGCGGCTTTAAAATCCTCTTTTTCGAAGCCTTTCCTCAGCAAAAGGCACATTTCTTGTCGATGGTAGATGGGCTCAACTCTCCTCCCTCCGCCGTTGAGGTGCCGAGCTGTTTCCATCGGTGTTTGACGCTGGGAAGGTTCCCTTCGTGATTCTAATGAGTTTAAGTTATTACCTTAATTGAATGTGTTTTCTAAAGATAGAATTGGGAGGCGATCGCGTTACCTTTCACCTCACAGAGAGTCACTCTAGAAGCAGCGATAGCGAACTCCCAACGTCAGCAGAAAAAAACCAAGAATATCCCTCCAGCACCAGGAGTGTGTGTACATATACATACATATATATATATATATTTTTTTTTTTCCCTAAGTGACCAATTTTCGCCCCACTTGCTGAATCGCCGGGACTCGGCGCTGCCGGGATGCGGCCTCGGGGTCTCCGGGGTACCGCGGAGCGGGGCCGGGGAGGGCGGCTCTGCATCCCCCCAGCCCCGGTGGGGCTGCCCCTCGTGGGGCCTGGGATGTGCCGCACGTACCTTGCTTAGCCCCGGAAATAAATCTTTATTCCAGGTTTATTCCCGAGGGAGCATTTCACGCCAAGGGTGGATGTGAGGCGTGGGGAGTGTTTTTACCCCTCCTCACTTGTCCCACCCGGACGTGGCTGCCCATCCCGGTAAGGCGAGAGCGGCCATTCCCGGACGTGTTTTTCCTGGATAAGCCCCCTCCCCCAGGCTGGTCCTCTGTGTCTTGTGTGGTTTTGGTGGCAGGACACCCACCCACCCCCTCCGAAATGGGCACCCACCCCTAGCGAATATAAATATCATCACAAAAACCTGGCGAACTTTCCTTGAGGGCAAAACTGTCAGTGGATCAAGGGTAACAGGAGAGAACTCGGAGGCTGCAGCATTAGATTTTGGGCAGTGACACGGGTTGGGGGTTAAATGTGGAAAATCAGAGCCCCCTCCGCCCCTTGCCCGTCGGTTCCTCCACCTCCTCATCGCTGAAAGATCTCGGGCATCCTCCGGAGCCTGCGGAGTGGCCACAGCCCGGCTGCCTGGCTTCTCCTGCCCCTACAGCACTTTAGGGGGGGTGTTTCTCTTCCCTCCACTCCCCAGCTCTCGAACCCCCCAGGTATTCCCGAGGAAAGGGGACTGAGGGGCGGGCGGGGGACTGCAGATCCCCCGGCCCGTCCCTTTCTCTCTGCATCGGCCCCGGGTTCAAGTCCGTGCAGCTCTGACAGGACATTGAGGGGGACACACGGGACCCCCAGGGCTGGGACCGACCCCTACGGTCGTTGTCTCCCGGTAAAGGTGCTGCGCTCCTGCCCGCGGTCGGGAGCCTTCCTCGTCCCGAGGAGGAGTGGGAAACAGGGAGAACAATCCTCGTCCCACCCCGTTCTCGGAGTGCCAGGGGATGGGTGTCAATTATTTTTTTTTTTTTTTTTTTCTGTATCGGGGAGCCCTACACAGATACATATGCAAAATAAAATAAAAAAAAAAATAAACAAAGAAAGAGAAATAAGGCCATTAAACCATTCCCCCCCCCCCCGGAGGAGAAGGGGGCACAGAGGAGAAGAATCAGCCCCTTGTCGCTAGTGTCACCACTTTTCCTCGAAAGCTTTCGATGCAGCGGAGCGAGCCCCGGCATTATTTGTGTGATCATACGCTTAATTATATTTTCCCCCTGTTTCTTCCCGGCGTTCCCGGCTCCCGGCACTGACAGTTGCTCCCGGGACGGGTTACATCACGCTCACACCGCTGTACCTGGCGCGTCCCCCTGGCCCTGCCCCTGTCCCCCCCACCTCCACCTCCCCGCCCCATCGATGGGTGTGTAAAGAAATGGCCCATCATATTCCTCGCACTCCTGCTCTGCCCTTTCCCAACCCGGAAGAGCTCTGATCTTCAGCCCAGCCCGGAGGAGGAGGAGGGCAAGGGTGGGCGTTCGGAGGATGCGGCTCCCCCAGGTTTTCCCCCTCGGTGGGAGCTTGCGACATGCCAGCAGCGGCTCCGCTCCTCCCGCACTCCTGCTCTGAGCGCTCCAGCGGAACCGGACAAAATCAAAAGCATCTGCCCAGGTCAGTGAACACCGATTTGTCTGTCCGTGTGTCCCCCCACCCCATCCTCCTCCTTTTTTCTTTCTTCTTTTTTTTTTTTTTTTTTCCTTTTTTTAAATTTTTTTTCCCTCTTTTTTATTTTTTTTTTATTCATCCTCCTTTAGTCCTTCTCCACGTGGAGGGCATTAGGATGGGAAGCTCGGTTCAAAGGGCTTGAAACTCAGCCCAGACCCCCCTTTATTGCTTGGGGTGGATGGAAGGGAGAGTTGAGTTTTCCGGTGACCTTGGGGAAGCCCCCCCTGATCCGGGAAGCAGCGAATTTTGGGAAGCTTGGGAGAAGAAGATCTTTTACCCGTAGGTGTTGGGGGCAAAGGAGTGAGGCTGGGGTGGCGGGGGCTGGGAGATGGGACACGGTGTTGACATAGCTGGGATGTGAAATATTAATCAAATATTAATCTCAGGATTGGAAGGGATCTGCGGGATATGTGGGGCCTTTCTGTGCCCGGCTTCGTACTTATGTGCATATGAATATATAAAAAAATATATATATTCGTATATATTTATATTGCATATCCGGACCCACAATGTCTGTGCATCGCTCTGTGTACAGCGATATTCATGTGGGCAGGCGTGTGCCGATGGCTGTGGTTCTGTGCTCTTCCCACGAATAATTCCGATTTGGTTTGATTTGATTTTGTTAGGTCGATCTGTGCTGCATAATATAAAATATACACTGTATATGTAGAACTCTGTGTATCAAGGTTANCAATCTATCTATCTATCTATCTATCTATCTATCTATCTATCTATCTATCTATCTATCCATCCATCCATCCATCCATCCATCCATCCATCCATCCATCCATCCATCTCAGCTCCTCTTACCTTCACGTGTCCGTACACAGGCAGCGGGCTCCGGGTGACGGATTTTAATGAAACCGGATAATTAATAACCACCGGCCCTGCTTGTTTTCTCCATTATTTATGGGCCGCAGGTGCGGAGCGAGGGAGTTGGGACCCGTCGGTGCCGCGGGCAGGGCGGACGAGGAGGGCACAGGTCCCACCTCCCCGGCTGCACCGGGATGAGTCCCCGGACAGACAGGGGGGACAGAAAGGGTCCCGGCAACCCGGGGGCCCCGGGAAAAGAGAAACAGGCTCTCGGAAAAGCAGGAGGGAAGAGGGAAGGTCTACCCCCACCCCGCCGCGGCATTTTGCTCCCGGCTGGGGAGAAGCGCTTCCTTCTCCCAGGGATGTGAATTTATTTACAGAGCCGAGGGGGGTGTTTTAATTTCAAGGTGGAAAATAGGACGAGAAGGTTTTTCCCGGCAGGGGCAGGTAGGGAGCGGGATGCGGAAGAGGGGGAACACCCGACTGGGGGCTGCTCTCGCCCCCCGGGATGCGGAGGGCATCGCCTTGTGCTTGGACGGGGGCGGGACAGCATCTCGGGGTGCCTGTACGTGCTCCTCAGGGGGATTTGGGGTGCGGTAGTCCTCTCTTTAGGTCGAAAACAAATCGTGCGCGCTCTGACACCCTCGACATGATTTGAATTTTGGAGCCTCTGACAGTAAATGCGAGCCCCACTATTAGGGAGTGGGGTGTCACCATGCGGGACGGCCGCGCCGTGCGGGGTTACAGCCGGTGGGGTCTGTGGGCAAGAGGGATTTGTTTTGGAGGGTGCAAGGAAGGCTTTAAATTAACGGCAGCCGGCCGCTTCCCGGAGTAAATCGCTCCGGTTTTAATCCTGGGAGGTCGGGATCTGCCCCTGCGTCTCACCGAGGAGCTGGTGTTAATTCTGCCGCCTCCTCTTACGCCAGCCGCCGGGCGATTTGTGTTTTCTTCTTTAAGTCCCGGGGTAATTTCTGCTTTCGGAGGAGAAAAAAAAAAAAAAGACAAAAAAAAAAAAAAAAAAAAAAAGACAAAAAGAATCCTTAAACACATCGGCAGCTTCTCCTTCTCCGTTGGGTGAGAGGAAAATGCTGCTTGCTGGGTTTAAAGCCCGCAAGATGCTTCAGTTTGCCTTCAAATCTATTTTTTAAAACGGTCCTGGGAGGTGAAGGAAAGTCGAGAAACCCAAAATAAACCGGCTCCCCTCCTCCCTCCTTTTTTATTGTTATTATTTTTTAAATTATTTTTCCCCGTTGAGCACTTCTTTAACCTTGCCGTAATTTGGACTGGCTGTTCAGGCTGTTCGCTGGCTTTTCTTTTATCTTATTTTTTAATTTGTGGGGTCGGAGCCTTTCGGGAGCTCTGCCCCGAGCCCTGCGGTGGGAGCGGTGCCCGGGGTCGGGAGCCTCTCCTGCAGCCTGGAGAGGGGAGAAAAGGGGAGAATGGGGTAAAACGGGGAGGTGGAATAAAAGGGAGAAGGAGAACTCCCTGCCAAAGTGTTCTTTTGCTGTCTGAGAAAGGAAAAGGGGGGGGGGGGAAGGGAGAAAAGGGACTTACCGGGTTGAGCTCGAAACGGGGCTGTCTGTGGAGGCAGGGAAGGAAGGAGGGATGGGAGCTGGGTCCTGCCTGGATCCTGCCACCCGGGGCAGGACGGGGCACCGGCAGCTGGGCTGACACACGAGTCCCCCTCCCTTTCTCCGCTTTGCCCGGCTCCTGTCCGCGCCTCTGCCGCGCAGTTTGGGGAATGTGTCGGGGGGAGAGGTCGCCCCTGGGACTTGCGGAGCCGGTTTTTGATCTTTCTCAGACCTTTTTTTTTTTTTTTTTTTACTCCTGCAGTGTCCCGGGGCAGTCGCCCTTCTCGCAGCTTCAAAGAAGGGGGGGAGCAGGGGAAAGAAAAGTCCTGGTTTCTCTCCTCTCGATTTTAATTCTTCGAATTTCTTTTCCACGGCAGAGCAGGGGTTTTCCCCTCTCTTCCCACCACTCCATCAAATAGCATCATTTGCGCTGAAAAAAAAAAAAAAAAAAATGTGCGCGCCTGTGGTGGCTGGTGGTGCACGGAGGGAAACAAAATTGGACCCGGTGTAATCAGCCGATGATTTGTTCTCTCTTTGAATTTGCATGGCTCGGCACTTCTTTGTGTGCGTGTTTATGTTTCCTCCCGATCTTCACGAAGGGGACATAACTGAATTATTAGAAAAGAACGGAAATAAGTACGTATATGCTAAAAAAAAAAAGAGAGAGAGAGAGAGAGCGAGAGATAAAAAAAAAAAGGAAAACCACCCATGTGGCTGGTTTCGAAGCGGAGGGGGAGGCTCATGTAGGATGGGAAAGGGGTGAGGCAGTAATGCCAGTTTCTCTTTGTCTTTGACTATTATTATTATTATTAATATTATTGTTATTAATTTGCCAGCTCCTAGCTGGAGGGGTGCTGATTACCGTTTAAATGATAAAGCGGGGGGGTGGCCTTGGGGAAAGGGAACATAATTCCTGCCTTATTCACCAAGGGAGAAAAAAAAAAAAAATAGAAAAACGAAATATTCCCTCTTCCCCTCTTCTCTGCGCCTTTGTTTAACCCGAGATTATCTCAGCAGCCTGACCAGGGCCCGGCACCCTCCTGCCTGGGCCGTCCCGAGGACTGGCAGGCTCCGTGCCCAGGGAGGGGCTGCCCCAGTCGGGGAGATGGCAATGGGCTCACAACCCCGGGTCTCTCTCCCTCGGCGAGAGAGCAAGTTTTTGCTGTACACCGGCAAAAAAAAAATTAATAATAATCTTCGGAGCTCTGCCCTGGGCCGTGTCCTCTCCATAACCCCCCGATTCCTCGCTCCCGGCTGTTTGTACAGCTTTACCTGTACTATTCTGGTACCCTGGAAAAAAAAGGCCCAGCCCGACAAACGTAACTTAATCCCCTTTCAGTCAATTGTCGTTTAAAAGGGGGCTAAAGGAGAAGGGGGGGAGAAGGGGGAGGCTGCCTGTCCCCGCCCCGAGGTGCCAGTCGCAGCGATGGGCATCGACGAGGACGGAGGAGCGGCCGGCCCCGGGTCCCGGCTCCAGAACAACTTTGCTTGTACCTATTTTAACAGGAAGACCAGAGGGAGACCAAAAAAAAAAAAAAAAAAAAAAAAGGGATGGGGAACCGCAGGTTTAGGGCCCTTTGGTCATTTTTTAGGGTACAGGCAGGCTTGGGTGGCCGACCCATCCCACTGAGTTTGGGATTTTGTTGATGTTGATCTTAGTTTTTTAGTGTTTTTTTTTTTTTATTTTATTTTTTTTCCTTTTTTTTTTCTTTTTTTCTTTTTTTTCAATTCCCCCGGTTTTGGGTCTCTAAGTGACAATAAAGTGTCCAAAAGCGTTTCCTCGTGACCTTTTAGAGGCAGAGTTATTCCCACTTCCCCCATCCCTCCCCTAGCTAGGAGGGATGCTGGAGTCCCGCTCCCGGCAGCCCCCTCCCTCCCCCGTCAGAATTAACCCCCGAGCCCCCGACCCTTATCTGGCGGCTGGTGGTGAGCTTGGGGCTAATTGCTCCAACAATGGGCTCCTATTAACGCCGAGCTGTCACTGGAAACCCTGCTGGGGGCTGCCGGGGGGGGCGAGGTGATGGATCTGCAGCCACAGCCTGGGAAAAGGACGGTCAAGGCCAGCGCTCCTCTCCAAAACCCCGGGGATCACAGGATAATCCCAGGAGACGGGGAAAATTATGGGTTTGCTCTTTTATTAATTTTTTCAATATTCGGTTTTGGGGGTGTTTTTTGGTGTTTTGGTTTTTTTTGGTAGGGGGTGTTTTTGCCCTCCCCACCGCGACTTTCTCCGGGCTGGGAGGTGGGGTAGGAAGAGCGAGTCTATCGAGGACGGGTTGAAAATAAAGAGACAGGCTGAGCAAACTGGATATCAAAGCGGGTGTCCTCCTCCCGCAGCCGGGGTTGTGGCTGTGAGGGACAGGCAGGGAACAGGGTCCCGCCGTGATACCCCTGTCGGGCCAGGACAGAGCCCTTAGGGCTGCTCACATTTCTTTTCCCCCTTGCCACTGATGGAACTTGATGCAGCTATTAATTTATTATTTCATTTTATTTATTTTGATTTTTAATTTTTATTCTTTATTAATTTTATTTTACATTACTAATTCCATGCCCTCCAAACAGCTGAAGGAAAGAGGTTTCCTCACTACCTCCGGACAGGGCTAAAGGAACGTTTTAAAATGGTTTAGCAATTTTGTGAGCTCTGCATGGAAATTCCCCTCCTGTGATCCCACGGCTGTAGGTCTCAGGGCTGTAAGTGCCGGAGGGAGCGGGGGTGGGAAGCTCAGCTCACCTGCCCAAAGATCTCAGCTCGCATTAAGCCCCCCCCGCCCCCTCAAATGTTAAAAGACACAGAGACTTTTCCCAAGTGTTGGAAACCCCTCTCCCCAGCAGGATGTTCTCGTGGTGTGAGGAAATTTGGGGAGTGGGGATAAAGAGGCAAATCCCGGGGAGACCCTTCGTGCTCACATCCGTAAAAAAGCTTAAAGCTGGGGAGGGGGTTGGTGGGAAGAGGAAAGTTTGTGCTCCTGAACGTTGTTCCCCTCTTCATTGTCCTCCTCCTCTCAAAGAAATCCCCCACTCCCGGAGGAGCAGGGGTGGGCAGGAGACCACCCTGGTGCTGGGGCACCCCGGCCCCCACACACCGGGGGCGGCCATGGGGCCTCCCGGTGCTGAGGGAGCCGGCGGGGCATCCCGCAAAGCGCATCCGGAGAGACCGCGCTCTTTTCCCCTCCCTTTCTCCCCACCAGTGCACCCCAATTCCTGGAGTATGGAAAGGAGGGAGCACTCGGCAAAATAAAAAACCCTGAAGGCAAAGCGACTCCTCTGAGGGGAGAGAGAAAACGCGAGCTTTCCCGCAGCGGGTTAAAGCCCCTGGCTCGGGGAGGGCCATGAGCATCCTCCTGCTCTCTTCTCCCTCAATCCCCCTAATGGGCTGCAGGGAGCGGCTCCCGCTGCCCCCGGGCTCGGCGCTCGGCCACGGCGGCCTCGGCGAGGCTGGACAGGGCCGGGGAGGGCCGAGGCCGGTCCCCCGGACAGTTCTGGGTGATGGGGCGACTTGGGACCCCCATCCCGGCTCGCCCACCCTCCTCGGCACTCCCCATCCAGCACGTTTCCCCGGTTCCTCCCTGGCTGGGCTGCACAAACCCTAACGCGTGGCTCTTATACCTGTTCTGGTCGGCTTCTTTAAAAAAAAAAAAAAAAAAGATATATATGTATATACATGGCCACGGCGCATCTTTCACGCGTGAAACCTCTGCCCCACGCCCAGCGGCGATGGGCTGCACCAGGGACTGAAATTCGGGCTTAAAACGAGAGCCCTCGAGGATCGAGGAATCCATCCATCCATCCATCCATCCATCCATCCATCCCTCTGACGGGAGGCTCGGCTCTGCCAGCCGTCCAGGAGTGGAGCCGACTCCCGGCCCCACGTTGAGCCCAGCCCGGCCCCGCTGACCGGAGGCGGCCCCGGCGGGGCACCGGCCCCGGCGCCTCGGATTTTAATGAGACCCCCGATATAAAAACTCCGTAGAGGCGCTTCCTCCCGCACCCGGGCTGACGTGCTCTGGCCGGCGTGGGGAGACAGCGTGCAGAGCACCCAGTGAGTGTCTTGTTCTAGTGCTTTCAAAAAAAATTTAGTATTATCCCTTTTTTTCTTCTTTCTTTCTTTCTTTCTTTCTTTCTTTCTTTCTTTCTTTCTTTC